>VXBU01003904.1:30231-48072 GCA_013400315.1 Bombycilla garrulus
CAAACCAAACCCAATCCAATCCAACCCAACCCATCCCAATCCAATCCAGCTCAATGCAATCCAATCCAACCTAACTCAATCCCAACTCAATCCAATCCAACCCAAACCAATGCAACCCAAACCCCAATCCAAGACAACCCAACTCAACCCAATCCAATCCAACCCAACCCATCCCAATCCAATCCAGCTCAATGCAATCCAATCCAGCCTAACTCAATCCAACTCAATGCAATGCAATGCAATGCAGTCCAATCGAATTGAATCGAATCGAATTGAATCAAATTGAATCGAATTGAATCGAATTGAATCGAATCGAATCCAATCCAATCCAATCCAATCCAATCCAATCCTATCCAACTCAACCCAATCCNCAACCCAACCCAGCAAAACTCAACCCAATCCAAAACCCAATCCAACTCAATCCAACCCAACTCAATCCAATGCAATCCAACTGAACCTCACCCAACCCAATCCAACCCAACCCAATCCAACCTAACCCAATCCAACCCAACCCACCCCACTCCATGTTGATTCCAGGATATCTGACCCACTCCCTGTATCCATTAAGGAAACTCCTCCAGCCCAGCCCAGCCCAGCCCAGCCCGGCCCGGCCCGGCCCGGCCCAGCCCAGCCCAGCCCAGCCCAGCCCCGCAGCCGCACCCACCTGGCGTTGAAGTGCGTGATGCCGAACTCCGGCAGCGACTGCCAGGCTTGGATGAAGCGCATCTTGGCCTCGATGAGGCTCATCTGGGCCACGTTCTGGTGAGCCTCCAGGATGCGCGCCGTGATCTGCGGGCGGCGAGACACGGCGGGGTCAGGGGACGGGGGAACCTCGGCGCCACCTCCGCCGGCACGCGCGCGGGAGCGGCTGGAATAATCCAGAACTCCTCCCCCGAGGTTTTAATTCAGCTCCCACTGCTCAGAGCCCACCTGGAGCTTCCCATCTCCGCACAGAGGACAGCAAATACGGATCAGAGCTGTCTGGAGGCAAAGAGCCACTCATGCTCCCGGGAACTTTAAGGATGTGAGTGAACCACAAGGTAAATTTCTGGTGTAGGGTTTCCAGTTTCACCCCACAAATCACTGGGGGCCATTTTAAAAACCAACCAGGGCCCAAGTGTCATGGGGAGGGCGCAGGTTTTGTTAGTGCTTTCACCGCTGCTCTCTAAACCAAAGGGGTTCTAGATTAAGTTTATTTTAGGTTTATCTTAATTTTATTGTTGCTGTCACTTACCAAGTCTCTTACATAGCCTGGCTGAAGATGGCAAGGCGAAATGAAAAATAAAAAGAAAAGGAGGCAGAAAGAAAAAAAAGCAATCAGAAATATGGCAACAAAGCAAAGAAAAAGTGTAAATTAACTGCAAACCAAAGTTCAAGCAAAAAAAAAACCAGAAACAAACCAAAACAAACCACATGCACAATTCCTTAGGTGGAAAAGCAGCCAAAGGGAATGTGAGCAGGGACAAGCCAGCAGAGATGGGCCACTCGTGCCAGCCCTGCTGGGGCACTGGAGTGATCCCAGCTGGGCCTTGGCATTGTGGAGAGATGGTTTTGGTCCTGAGATGGTTTAGGATGGATTTCAGGAAAGGTTCTTCCCCCAGAGGGTGCTGGCACTGCCCAGCTCCCCAGGGAATGGTGACATTCCCGAGGCTGCCAGAGCTCAGGAGAGTTTGGACACCAGGAATGCCCAGGGTGGGATTGTTGGGGGTCTGTGCAGGGCCAGGACTCTGATCCTTGTGGATCCCTTCCCACTCAGGATATTCCGTTTTCTGTGGTCCTGTGGGGGGGGAAGGGGAGGGTGAAGCTGCCAGTTCAGAGGTGGGTTTGTGTCCTCGCTTTCCTCTCCACGTCCCTGCACAAACTCAGGGCCACTCTCGGGCTGGGGAAGCTCGAGAGGAAGCTCAGGAGCTTACCCTGAGCTCAGCAGATCCTTCTGTTTGGGACACGTGGAGAAAGGATTGGGATGCCATTTGGGATAACAAGCAGATGAATGGAACACCAGCTGAAATTCCCTGAGACGTGTCTGCCCTTGCTGCCTCCAGCACCAAACTCTGACAGGGCACTTGGCAGCTCCGAAAAATCCTTATTTTGGCTCGGTTTTTATTTATTTTCATTCAGGATTTGGTGCTTCCGATCCCAACCTGCCAAGCCTACACTGCTGCACGTGGAGACAAACATCACCCCAGTGGCTTTGGGGCGGCTCAGGACCCAGAGCCTCCATAAATCCTCCATAAATCCACGTCCAGTTCCCATTCCAGCACCTCCTGTGGGCTGCACAGCCTCCTCCTCCCCCTCCTCCTTCCTCGTGGAAGGACCCTTGCGGTCAAATTCCTGACATTCCTGCAGCCTCCATCCCTCATTCCTCTCAGCAAACATCCTCTGCTGCTCCAAGCTTTGCCTCTGGACACCGAGGAAAACCCTGAATCCACTGTTTAGCTGATGCCTGCAGGGATCTGGTGTCCACACCACGGCCACAGCCTGACTGGGATCATCCCCGTCGTGCTCATCCCCACCATTCCACGGATTTTATTTTTATAACCATGATACCTGCACAGCAAGCAACCTTTTCCAAGCTAATATTTTTCCAGGTGCCTCTGTTTTACCGGAAACCTAGAAAGTATTTTATAGATATAAATATCCATCTATCTATATATACGTTAAAATAGTGTATTTATGCAGCCTCTCCTCCATCCAAATGGATATAAAGGCTTATTCAGGAGAATAATAAGGGCTATATAAAATATAACTCCACTGCCAGGAAATCATCGTGCTGTGCCAATAAAAAGTTATATTTTTCCGGCTTCTCTGACTTGCAGCCTTCTTCTGGGCTTGGAGAAATCATATCCAGCCCCAGCCAGCAGCCTGAAGGATTTAAGTCACCAAAAGGCCATGGAGCAATGCTTTCCTTATTTTCGCTGCTGTTCTGCCATATAATTCTCTTTGAGAGAATACTGCATTTATTCCTAGTGCAGAACAGTTCAGCCCTGTCAGGCAGGGATCAGATGGAGCGTGGATGGAGTTCAAGCACGAGTCACAGCAACTCAAAACCGAAGCAACGTTCCAAGGACTGGCATTTGGAAGCAGTGGAAAAGCAAAGAGAGAAACGCGCAAACCGTGTTACAGCCAAGTGTGGATAAAGCACTGCAAGCAACTGCAACTCCGCCGATCCCGGGGGTTTCTCCACGGATTCTGTGCAGGGGAAGGGGTTTTAACCCCAGCACCGGGCAGAGATGGGGCAGCAGGGGCCAAACCGCTCCCAGAAGGTGTTTACAGAACAAACACCGCCCAATTTCCAATTTCCAATCGAAGGCTCCCCCCGGCAGAATCCCGGTGCTGGATGCCATCCCCAGGTGCTGGATCCGAACCAAACCCTTCGATCCCACCTCGTTTTAGTAACCACGTGCATCCCAGTGAGCGAGGACATCCAGAACATCCAAACCACGCCGTGTTAAACACCAGCCACCGCCGGGACGCGCGTCCAGCCCGACCGCTGCCGCCAGCAGCGCCTACCTGCTTGTTCTTGTACTTCTTCAGGTAGCGAGGAGACACCAGGCACTCGGGGTTGATGTCGGTGTTGATCTGCTCCGGGATCAGCTGCGGGTCTGGGTTCAGATGCTGCATTTTCAGGAAGGACAGGATGTTCTGCACTTCCATGCCGTAGGAGCTGTCGGCCATGGTCTTGCCCTTGGAGGCCAGGCGGCAGGCGGCCATCCAGCTGGCGTACTGCGTCTCCTGCCCCCCAAAACAGGGACACAGCTCTGTCACAGCCGTGGGGGGATCAGCAGACCCCTCAAAAAACACCCCTTGGAGCTCTCATTCCCCTCCCAGCCTCAGGAGACTCCAACATGCACGAAGACGGGCAGAAACCCAACCAATGTGTGGGCAAAACCAGGCTGATTTCCTGCTCCAAACTCATGGGTGACTCAGAGCACGTTTGGAATGCTCAGACAGTGAGAGCGTTTTCAGTTGGTTTTTTAAAGAACAGCACCTGACAGGATGGTGGGCAAAGGGTGAGGAGGTGGCCAGACCAAGGGATGAACTTACGTTGTCGCAGCGCAGCCAAATCTCGTTCATCCCCTCCGCCACCGGAATCAGGAGTTTGATGTTGAACTTCTGCCCAGAGATGTTCACATCAGGGGTAACTTCACATCCTGCAAGGAGGGAGATGGTGTTTAGCAGGGCTGTGAGGAACTATGATTTAAAAAGTGGCAAAGAAAGCAAAATTAGAAAGCAAAAAGAGCGAAGCTCCCTGACTCAAGGGTCTCTGGTGGCATCTCAGTGCTGCCAAAGGTTTGTCCCTGTGTCAGACTGTGCCTTTTTCCAAGTGTCAGGAAAGCAAGATTTGATCTGAAAGCAATGAAGCCAAAGCAAACGTGCACCCACAGAACTCCTGGATCCTGCCTGGAATCAGAAATGGATCCAGTGGCTGGCAAACACCCCAGAATCTTCACGAAAGGACTGGAAAAGCTGACTGGACAGCTGCTGACTCTCACCCTGAAACCCCTCTAGGATATTTATGAGTGATGGGACGCCATGAAGTGTTTCAGGCCAGGCTGGGTGTTGCTGGGACCCTCCTGGTTTAGTGGAAGGTGTTCCTGCCCGTGGGAGCGAGGTGGGACTGGATGGGCTTTGAAGTCCCTTCCAAGCCAAACCATTGAGGGATTCCACGATTTGGCTGCTGCAGGAAGCAGTGAGGTGTGAGCTCCTGGTGCCTGGAGAGAATTCCAAGGGGCTGTGTGAACACAGGGAGTGATGAACCAAAATGTCAATTTCTGGAAGGTGCTGTCACAGTGTTGGAACCCAGGGGTTCCTGTGATGCCTTTGGCCGACCCAAACCCTGCTCAGGAGGCTTTTCAGCCTTGCCAGAGGTGTCAGGGACCCTGGAATGATACTGAAAATGCCTGTGGCTCTGATTCTAATCCATGGAACAGGTTGGCAACTTTGTATGAGGAATTTCAAGTCACAAAAACTTAGATAGAGAAATAGTAGTAGTTATAAGTAAAAAGAAAAGAATTTCAGTGTGTGTCCAGGGGGGTTTGAAGCCCTGTACAGGGGGGTTGGAGATCTGTACAGGGGGGTCTGAGGCACAAGATGGAGAATTCTTACACGTGCCATGTTGTCTTTTGTTCTTCTTCATCACCTCCATCTTCTTGGTGCTGCTGGCACTTTGGGATTGGTTTGACACAGATCTGGACAGTGTGGTGTGAGGGGCACGGGTTGGTAATTAATGATAAACATTCAATAGGTAGTTATTAGTATCAAAGATCAGAGCTGACCCGGGGCGGGCACAGTGTGTCTCTGGACGCGTTCTGTGCCAACCCTGGCAGGGCAGAGAAATCTACTTTTGCTAAGGAACTGATAAACTGCCTTGAGAACACCAACAAACCACTGCAGACTCCTTCAGCAGCATGGGCTGCAAACCTGGACTGTTCTGTGCATTGTGTAGGAATTTCAGCTCTGGAGTGAAGCTGCTCCCAGCCAGCAGTGGGGAGAGAAGGAGCAATAAGTGCAGCAGAGGAAGGAAATTTTTTGTTCTTTCCTGTTTCTGCCGTGGGAGTCAGTGCAGTCCTTCGGGTAAGTGACCAAAAGGAGAAGGGCAGGTGGAAGGTTGGAATGAGGTTTGGAAGGTCCCCTCCCAACCCAAACCACTCCGTGGTTCTCCAAGCTCTCTTCCCCAGCTACTGGGGGGTTGGTGGTGCTTCCCCATGTGTAATCACACTCAGAAATCCAAGATACCAAACCCAGCCACCTCATTCCTTCACACACCTCTACCCAACCCCGGGATGGAATTCCGAGGCGATAAAGCAGTGGGAAGACAAGATGCAGGAGGAGCAGCCTGCTCCTGGAATAAAAAGCAGCTTTTCTTACCCCAGCCTTGTGCTTCTCTTACCTCTCAGGTTCATCTGGTGAGCAGGAGTCCCGTTGGATTCCTCTTTGCTTTTGTAGCAGGAGATGGAGGTATCTTTGAAGGTGCACCAGTAGGGCTTGTAGCCTTTCAGCGTCAGCTTCTTGGGCCTGCAGGACACGTGAAGGGACAGCTCACTTGTCTGAGCTCCTGAAACAAGCTGCTCCCCAGGAGACCTCAGGATTTGCTCCAAATTTCAGCTGCTGTCAGCAGCCTGGGTGATTCCCAGCCCGGCCTGGGGGCTCAGCCCATCCCTAATTGGAGTTGAGCTCCAATCCCGAGTTTGGATTCTTCAATCCCAGGGAGATGAAATTTGGGGCAAGGTGTGGGGAGCTGGAGGATTGTGCTACAAAAACAGAGGAGTCCATGAAATGCTGCAAAATCTGCCTCTCCAGCCACCACATGAAACTGGAACCACTCTGCTCGGGCTCTGAGGGGAAGCAGCACTTCCAAGGACGTGTCAGTCACGCACACGCCTGAGTGCACTCCTTGTTTTCTTTTCAAACACTCCACAGCACAAAAAGTTCCGTTCTTTCCCACAGAAAGCATGGATTTTGCTCGACTCTGCAGGAGAACTGACGGCCCTGCAAAGTGAAGCCCCCTGAACTCATCCCAACACAAGGCCAGAGCCTTCACAGAGCTCCGGCTATCAGAATATTTTAACCTTCCCTGATTTCTAAACTTTATTCTAAGGCTGGATCTGCAGCCTCTCATGCATGTCTCGTATTTTCAACTCAGAAACAGCTGCTGGGAGTAGTTTAGATGGGATATTAGGAAGAAATCCTTCCCTGTGAGGGTGATGAGACCCTGGCACAGGGTGCCCAGAGCAGCTGTGGCTGCCCCTGGATCCCTGGAAGTGTTCCAGGCCAGGCTGGACAGGGCTGGGAGCAGCCTGGGACAGTGGAAGTGTCCCTGACATGTCAGGGGATGGAACAGGATGATCTTTAAAGTCCCTCACAACCCAAAACACTCTGGAATTCTATGATTTTAACTGGCAGGGGAGAGAGAACCATTCCAAAACTCTACAGCCACACCAGGCACGCACTGGGACACATTTATAGGCGTTAAATATGTGGAATACAAGGGACTTGCTCTGCTCCCCCAATTCTCCTCCCCAGCTGAAGTGTGAGGCACATCCAAAGCTGGGGCAGCTCCAAACACTGCACCATTTACACTGGATTTCTGGCACTAAAATAGCACCTGAGCCCCATTTTTGGGAGCAAACAGAACTCTGTGCTCAACCTGACAGCCTCAAACCCCAGCCCCAGGGTTTAGGGCCTGCACTGAGTGAGGAACCAGCAGCTTCTGGTGCTCCAATTTGCAGGCAATTAGCTCCCTGAGCGGTGCCTAATTTGATTGGCAAATCAGCAGATCAAGGGGAAGAACAAGTTTTTTGGTTTTTTTGTTTGTTTGTTTGTTCGAGGGAGGGAAGAAACACCCAGTGAGGGGCTGGGCACAGCCTTGAAACTTTGCCCCAGTTAAGCCAGACCACAAGCCCAGACAGAGGCAGAGACGTCGTTAATTCACCTCAGGAGAGGGAGAAGGAGTTTTCAGAGTGCCAGGTTGTGGCTCCAGAACCAAATAATTCATAAAATAAAAGCTTGTTCCAGAGCTACTTCACTGTCTGCAGCTTTTTTATCCCCTCTCACTATCCTACAGCTCTGCTGTGAAATCCCATCAGTGTTTCCAGCTTCCAGAACATTCACTGCAGCAGGCAATAAACTGCAAAAGACGTCGTGGCTGCCAAAAATGTTCCTCCACGTCCAGACTGCCATTCCCGTTTTCCATGAACCACCAACCGAGTCAAAGCAAGCTAAAAAAATAAAAATCCTAAATTCTGAGCAAGCTGGGAAAGGGGCAGACTCAACTTAACCTGCTTCTTTTGGCACAGAGAGAGTTGGATCCCGGCTGGACAGAATTCTTCCAGCCTCCTGCAGACCAGAAGTCTTTGAGGGAGATTTTTAGGTTTCACTCCTCATTTTAGGATGGTTTGTTCTCTCCTGGGCATTAAATGTGTTAAAGAAACACAAAGCTGCTGCTATGGGATGCACCAGAGCATGAAAACACCTTGAATTTTGTATTTAAGAACCAATCAACTGAAGTATTGAATATTCTGAATACTGTAAGGCAGGGAGATTAAAAAAAAAAAAAAAAAATAGGGAGTGAAGAGGCAGGGCCATTAATTATTCACAGCCATTACCAGTTCCACAAGCAGCTCTTCCCATCAGCACTTACTTGAAGACTTTAATGTAGTCGGCGAGCTCGGGGATGGAAGTGATGTCACCCTGGAAATCAGAGAGAATTCCACTCACTTCGAGCAGCGGGATCAGCAGGGAAGGGATGTGGGGCAGGCCAGGGAGCCAGGAGCACCCTCAGGGCTGTGAAACTGCTCCTGAGAGAGCCCCAGCCTCTTCCCAGGAGAGGTGAGCGCTGAAAAATGTGCTCTGCCGTTCTGAAAGCAGAGGACGAGGCTCGGTTTTCCTTTGAGGAATTCCTGCTGCTGCCGGAGCCAATTCCCAGCCGTGGGGTCAGCGGCGGTCACGGCTGCGCGGGGAATTTTCTCCTCCCTTCAGTTATTCCTGATGCTCCAAACAAAACGGGAAGAGGCAGCTCCACAGAGAACTGACTGGGGAAGGGATTTCTAAGCCTCGATTTTATTTTTCTCCCCAATTTTTTTTAAATATTGAGTCTAAATTCCCTTTTTTTTTTTTGCGTCATGATGGCAAATTGCAATCACTCGCAATTCCCAGGAGCTGGAAGTAAAAAAAAAAAAATTCAAGGGAAAGGGAAAGGGAGGATTGATCCAGGAGCTTCCAGCAGCAGCACAGTTTACTTTCAGTCTGCAATGAGAAACTGTTTACAGATACCACAGGGAAAAAAAAATGCAGAATCTAAACAAACAATCCAGTAATTGCCCATTATCCGTATTCAATTACTCGAATGCATCTGGAAATGGCTCCTGCTCCAAAGCCCTACGGAAAGGGACAGGGTTTTTTTTGGATGAATCATTGTCCTCCTCACTGCTGTCTGGCAGGGACTGTTCCTCAGTGATGTGTTTCAAATCTTGTTTTGCAAAAAGGAATTAGAAAATAATGTCTTGGTGATAAAGATTTGTTGTTATTTCTGGTTTGTACGGCAAAGCTCTGCTGTTGTTCATGCCAATAAAGCGTCTAAGGATGGATGTAGCTTCAAAAAGACCTGTCATAAACACTTAAAAAATTATATGAAGTGTAAAAGTGGAAAATTTCAGAGGTTTTAGGGTTTGGAAAGAGATGGTTTCAATGTGCAAAATGCCTGGAAAAGCTGTACAGGGCCAAGGCTGACAGGACTGAGTCCTTTTAATGCACTTAAATTTTCAGGCTTTATATTTTTAAAGGTGGAAAACCAGCGTTAAAACAGCATATCAAGAGAAAAAAAACCCCAAATGCTCTGAATTACAGACCTAGGCTAAAATCCAGTCTAATAAAAATAGGGTTTCATAAGCCTAAATTAGTTCTGAAAATCCAGCAGCTGCTTTAGGTGCTGTAAAACGTGAATTAGAAACAGTGGAAGAGGAACCTCAATGTGGAAAACTCAGTTATTCGGGAAAGTCAGTAGTGAGGATAAAAAAACAACTTAATTTCCATTTATTTTTCCATTATTTCATCAGGAAGGTGTCTTGGTGCAGAGGGGGATCAGTGAGATCCTGGCTCCTCCAAGACTTTTCCAGATGCACCCTGGGGTCTCCCTCTTGCCAGAACTATCCCTTGGTATCTAAACCCCTTGTATAAAAAAAAATAAAAATAAATGAGGGGTGGGCAACATTATCATCTGAATTAGAAGAAAAGAAAAAAAAAAAGGAAATAAAAGAGGTTGGATGCCTGGAAAAAATTCCCTGCAGGCCTTACCAGGATTGTGGATGTCTTGCCACCTTCCAAGGTGATTTCCAGGTCGGAGAGCGCGGCGTCCACCTCGTCCACGTCCTTGTCGCTGTGGTTCAGGTGGTTTTCCGAGGACATGATGGACAGCTTGTTGATGTGGTACTGGAAGGCAAGGCCAGGGTCACAGCTGGATGTTCCCGGGAACCCAGGATCCCACGGGATCACCGTGACAAAGCCACCCTTGGGAAGAGGAGTGGGAACCAGGAGCGGAGCCCAGCAAATCCTGGCGGGGTTTGCTGGGTCAGGAACGAGCATCTTGGGTGTTTCCAGTCCAGGGAATCTCCAGGAGCTGATCCCTGAAGGAGATCTCTGCACCCCACAGGGCAGAGCTGCTCTTGGCAGCGGGCTGAGGCTGGAAGGGACCCCTGGAGGTCACCTGGAGCTCCTGTCCAGGGCCACATCCACCTGGCCTTGCAGTAACTCCAGGGAAGGACACTCCCCAGCTTCTCTGGGCAAACTGTGGCACTGCTCAGTCACCCTCCGGGCATGAAGATGCTTCCTGAGGTGCAGAGGGATCCTCCCGTGTTCCAGGCTGTGTCCACGCCCTCTGCTCCTGCCACTGGGCACCTCTGGCCACCCCCTCTCCTGCCTCCTGTATTTGTTCATGGATATTTGTAAGATCCCCCATCCCTGGAAGTGTCCACAGCCAGACTGGATGGAGCTGGAACATCCTGGGACAGTGGCAATGTCCCTGCCCATGGCAGGGGGTGGAACAAATGACCTTTAAAGCCCATTCCATCCCAAACCATTTATGTCTTTGCATCTGTTTTCGCTCCAGAAAACCAAAACATCCATAAAATCTCACAGGAAGGAGCGTGCCCAACCCACTCTGGAGCAGTTGGATGTAAACTGAGTCATTCTATTTCTGCTTTTCTCACTTTTTTATTTTTTTTTCCCTGGGAGGGGCCCTTGGAGCAGACAGCCCTGCTCCTGAGGGGGATATTTCTGCATCCTACAGCTCCAAGGTGTGCCAGACCACACGGAACAAATGCCTGCCATCCCTCTCCTGGAAGTCAATAGCAGGTGGAGCATTTATGCCAAATCACACCGAGTATTTCATCAACCAGATAAATAAATAGTTCTGGGAAAGCCACAGATCATCCCCAGCTGGTCTGGGGGCAGAGAGCCAGCAAGGCACAGTTCAGTAACCCCGTGCTCGTATGGGATGGGTTAAGAAGGACAAAACTAGAAGTTAAGAGATGGTTATAAACATGTTTGGTGAAAGCAGGTCAAGTTCTTTTTCATGAGGGACAATCAGTGGCAAATATTTAAATTATCTCATAAACTCAAGTGAGGATCTGGAGACGGGAAATGATCCAACTTCCACCAGCATGAGAAAGCCAAGCTCCCACCAGAGACATGGTGAGGCTTAAAACAGGATTTTAAACTGAAGAAGGGGTGCTTTAGATGGGATGTTGGGAAGGAATTCTTGGCTGTGAGGGTGAGGAGACCCTGGCACAGGTTTCCCAGAGAAATTGTGGCTGCCCCATCGCTGGAAGTGTTCCAGGGTCAGGCTGCAGCACCCTGGGATAGTGGAAGGTGTTTTGTGGCTCCTTCCAACCCAAACCATTCCAGGATTCCATAATTTCATTTACCAGACTAACGAGCAGAGAAGGCTGCAAACAAAACCAGGTCTAACCCGAGGCAGGGGAGTCTGGGGTTGTGTCTCACCTGCAGTGCTGCAAACATCATCATCTCCTCCTCCGTGCACTCGATCTCCTCCAGCAGGATTGCCCACTTGGACTGCTCGTACAGCTGGTTGATCCTGATCGCGTCGTACTGCGGCACAAAACACGGAATGCTCAGAAAACCAGGAGCCCAGCCCAACACAAACCAGCCCATCCGCTGGAAGCTGTTCCAAGGGGTTGGAATGGGATGGGCTTTAAGGCCCATTCCACCCCAGACTGTTCTGGGATTCTGTGATCTCTCATCTCAACGCAACACTTCGATCTGAGACTGAAAATACTGAAAATCTTCTGCCACTGACAAGAAGTGGCTTGAAGAACTCTTTAAGCACCTCTAACAACACCTAAAAACCCTGGGTTTGAACACAAATCCTGGGTTTGATGCCTGCACAACCAATTTCCAAACTTCCACATTAGAGATCCAGGCATCCTTAGCCTGGAGGAAACTTCGGGCCGATTTCCAAGGACGGAAATTTCAAAACGCGAGCGGAACGAGGAGCTCAAAATTTCAAAATGCAAGCGGTTACCTTTGGATTCAGGTCAAAAAAGCTGTAGTACTTGAACCGCAGTAGCAAAGCCTCATTTTCTTTCACCTCCTGCTCCATGAGGGATCGGGACGAGTCCAGCCACCTGCGGATTGCCAACACGGGATAATGCACACAGGAAAACGCACACGCAACGCTCCGGGCGCGGTCGCCGCCACGACGCTCTCGACAGCACGGTTAAAAACAATCAGCCCCAAAATCCTCCTGAATGAAGACTCCTGAACTCACCCTTGGTTGATTTTGGCCTTATCGAGCAGCGTCTGGGGCTTGTACATTTTGGCTAAGGACTCCGGGGAGGTGACGGGCTGGCTCACGGCCAGGATTCCCGGGTTGCCCTCGGACAGGGCGCTGTCGCCGAACCAGGCGGACGTGGGGGACAGGGGGCTGCCGTCGTGGGCGTCGTAGGTCGGCGTCATCGTTTTGCTATAGAGTCCTGGGCTTGAATAGATATTTCCTACCAGCGAGGGGAATAAAAGCCTGGAATTAGCCTGGGGCCGAGCCCTGCCTGCTCCCGGCCACGCCGGCTCCGTCCGGCCGCGCAAACCCGGAGCCGGCGGATGGAAAACCTTCCCTTGTTCGTCTTTTCGCGGTGGGAAAACGCTGCGCTGCTCGTTCTCCCGTGAAAACCTGTCCCTCTCCTCTCTCTCTCGGCTCTTCTCCAAGAGCAGAACTGATGGAAAACTCATTCCAGCCCCAATGATGGGAAAAGACTCAGCTCTCCCGCAGCGGGGAGGCTCCTGCCCCCTGAGTTTCTGTGGCGCCTGGGACGTGAGTGGCCCCCGACTTACCGGTATTACCTGTTGCTTAAAGATTTTGGAAGTCAAAAGTTTTAGAGGAGCAGGAAAATAAACTAAGGGTGCAGCCAAAGAGACCAGAGGCAGAGGGCAAAAGTCCTATTGAGGTGGAGCTCACCTTTGACGGGGCCGATGTAAAGAATATCGGTGCCTATAGAGAGGGAAAGAAAGGAGGGAAGTGAGAAGGCAAGAGAAAGTCACCCGGAGAGCAGGAGAAGGACAGAAGCCAAAAATGAGCATTTTTGGAAGAGGGCAGAACAGCACAGGTGAGGTTGAACCACCCTAATGGAGCGTTTGCAGCAGCGCTGGTGGGCAGCAAAGCAGCAGAAGTGACTTCCCGTTATTTTGTTCAGGTTATGAGGAGAAGCCAGGCACGGAAATGTGGCATTCCCGGATGGAAAAGCTTGCTGAGGTGGCCACACAAATTCAGGATTAATGTGCTGAGTGGTGCGATGTGGAGCCAAACTGATCCCAAAGCACACGTTACTCCCAGGCCTTTGGAAGCTTCACAGCTCGTACCCACTCAAAGCAGACACAAAAACACCCAAACATTTAAAAATCACTAATTTGAAGAGAAAAAAAAAACCCCAAATTCGGCTCAGGATCTCATAGCTCAAAATAGCTGAGAGCTTAACAGAGAGGTTGTGGCTGCCCCATCCCTGGAAGTGTTCCAGGTGAGCTTGGATGGGGCTTGGACACCCTGGTCTCTGGAAGGTGGCACGGGGTGGAACGAGAAGTGCTTTAAGTCCCTTTGAAGTCCCCTCCTTCCCAAACCATCCACTGAAACTCATCTTCACCTCACAGGGACACTGAATTTTTACATAAAATCCAGATTTTCAGAATAAGGGAGGATCAACCACCATCCCCTAATGCCAGGAATTCCACTGCACGCACACGGGGTGAGGAGCTCGCCCGGCATCACCTGCTGGGCACAGATCTGCCCACCAGAGCCACAGGGTCCAACAGCACACTGGATTTTTGGGAAAGGGCTGAGTCCTTCCTAAACCACGAGCCTGCAATTCACAGAACCCAAGTTCTCCCTCCCAGAGCTCTGCTGAGGGTGTTGAGGACGGTGACAGAGTTGAGATGCCACAAACAACTTTTGTGCCACCACCTTGGGCCACGCTCCAGCTCCCTGCTCCAAACCCTCATGGCCAAGGGATGACAGAAAACTGAGCTAGACTGGAAAAATCCAACACCAAACCAATGGAAAAACCTTTCTGAGCCCTCGTTTTTCACCATGGGCATCTCAAGGAGCAGAAGCAGCACCAATGTCGGTGACAGCCGCCATCGTGGCTGGGAAAATCCAAATTATCACAAAGCTGATCCTAAAATGGTGGAAAATTAAAGTGAAAACCACCAAACAAGGATGCTTTTAATGCTCCTGCTCATTTTGCTGGCATCCCAGTCTGGATGAATCATTTGGGGGACCTGTCACCGAGACAGATCCAGCAAACCAGGCACGAGCAAAAAAAGCAGGAATAGTCAAGGGATGGAAAAATTCACATTCACTTGCAGGAAAAAGGGAGGATTTCCAGGTTTTTAGACCAGGTATTTGCAACTTGGGAGCTGGGACTCCAAAATCCTTAAGGTCCCTTCCAATCTGAGCTATCCTGTGGTTATAAAAGCAGCAGAAAGGTGCTCTCCCCACGGATTGTTACAGCACTGGAGCAGAGAATTCCAAGAAAAACAACCATAAACCACTTCCCAAAAGAGCTCTCCCCTCCTCCCCACCCACCCTCGCTGCAGCTTCAGCCTTCACATGGCTCGAGCACACAAGGCTGAGCATCAAAAAGAATAAAAAAAACATTTTTTACCCCAAATTTCGGGCAAGTTTTTCCATGAATATCCCCCACATTCCTTGGCTGAGTGTGTGCTCCCTCAGAGCAAAGCTCCCCCTGCACTGCTCTCCTCACCTCTTTCTCTCCAAACACCTGAAACATCTCAAAAAAGAAAAAAAAAAAATTTGCCCCCAGGCAGGCAGTGTCATGGAAAGTTCCAGCTACAAATTTGGCTAATTTATATAAACAAGTGACTACAGGTCTTCTAATGGAAAATGTTGGGCAACACATCCTGTGGGTGTATTGACAACTCTGCCCACTGGGATTTCAAATGGTTTCACTGCCAGGTTTGGGGTGCTCAGTGACAAAACACTCCTAAAGCGTTGAAATCAGCACCTCCTGAATTATTAATTAGTTTTCCAGAAGCTTTCAGCACACAAAGTGATGCTGGAACAAGGCTAGAAGTGATTAATTCAGATGAAACCCACGACTTTTATCGAATGGCACCTGAACAGGCAGGAATTCAACCTGCTGTGAGTGATTTCATTCACAAGGAGAGCAAAGCCAGCCAAGTGACTCACTGGAAGAGCCATAAATAATTAAAATAAACCCCAGCTCCTGCATACATTTCCCCCTGAGGAGGCCAAGTCTTTCCTATTAATCTAACAGAGATGCTCTCTGTGAACGCTGGCTGTTGGAAAGGCTCAGAATGGACTTTCAAGATGAAAATGCCAAATGGAAATGAAAATTGGCTGGAGCCTTGCCCGAATTCTCCGAGCCAGGAGAGGGAGAGGACAAGCCCAGAAGTATTTTGAAGTAGCTGAGAGGAGAAGGAGTGGGATCAGAGCAAAAGGATTCTTTTTCCTTGCTCCAGACTCGTGGTGCACATCACCCTGCACGGCCAAAACCTTCCTCTCTGCAAGCTCTGTGCACGAACCACGCTCCATCACCTTCCCTGCAGCTGATTTAATTCAATTAATACAACTTTACAATTCCAAAGTAGTTTTTTTTTTTAAATTAAAGCTGCCCTGCTGCCCTTGGATTGCTGGATTTAAACCCAAGAGCTCTGGCAGCCAGACACGTCTCTCCTGCTCACTACTGTGGCTTTCTCCACAAATCCATTTGGGATGAAGTGCTCCCACTTGGCCAAAATTACGGTTTAAACTCCTGCCATTTGCCTTCAGACACCAGACTACCATGGAAAAAAGCTGAAAAACCCCCTCTGCTTGCAAACACCTGCGTGGATTTCCTGCCTGTGGGATGTTACTTCATCAGGGAGGTTACTCCACCAGAAATTCCCTTCCCAGTCCTGCTTGGGTCTGGAATCCAAACTGGCCAAACACCCCCAAGCAATAAAAGGATTTATTTAGCATCACGATCCACAGCTACACCTTTCAGGAAAGACAACACTAAAGCAATTATTGAAACACTGCCCGGGCTGTAAATACGGAGCAGAATACAACACAGCCTAAACCACAGCGGGAATGTGACACGGAGAACAATTTCCCATTTAACTCCTTTCTTAACAGGGTAAGAAAAGCTCTCAGCACCACAATCTGAGTGCTCAAGTGGCCCCACTCAGGCTCTGGATTGTTCTGTGAATGTCCCTAATGCGTGACAGCTCCAGCTCCAGCTCCAGACATGCATCCGTGTACCGAGTGCTGCAGCCTGCCAGGACTTGTGCCACGGATTTGGGGTCTGTTTCTTGCACAGACCTCAAGAAATTCCCTCAGCCCCACGCAGCTGTGCCAGTTTTAACCCTGCTCCCGTTTTTTTTCCCAGCTCACCCGACCCCGGCGTGATCAGCGGCCCCTCCAGCTCGAAGGTGTCGTCTTCACACTGATCGTCCAACTTCTTCTTTTTTTTCTTCGATGGATCTCTGGGTTTCCTCAAAAGGGAGAGTTCTTCTGGATGCCTGATGTCTGCAGGGGAAAATGGACCACTTTTAGCATGGGAGAATGGGAAAAAAGGAAAAAAAAGGGGAAAAAAAGGGGAAAAGATGCAAATCCTTCCATTAGGAACAACATCCAGCAATGTCCAATATCTCCCTTGGATGAATTTCTTGCTCTGTAATGGTTAAAAATCAAGTTGAGGACATTTTTCCTGGAAGCCTGTTGAAAAAAAGTATTGTCCTTGTCTGGAAAGGTAACAACATTTGGGTAAAATGTGGAATTTCCCAGGCACAGCCACTCAAATGTAAATGTGAGCACTGGTCGACACTGTGACAGAGCCTAGTAACACCTTCATACATGAAACAGAATTAATAAAAATAATAAACCCCCACATTAAGAATATAAAATTGTAAGTAATATATAATAACACACAATATATAAATAATATAAAGAAATAGAAATAATAAGTAGAAATAAACAGAAATAGAAATAAATAGAATTAGAATTAGAATTAGAATTAGAATTAGAATTAGAATTAGAATTAGAATTAGAATTAGAATTAGAGTTAGAATTAGAATTAGAATGAGAAATAGAATTAGAAATAGAAATAGAAATAGAAATAGAAATAGAAATAGAAATAGAAATAGAAATAGAAATCAGCACACAAATCCCTACTTAGCCATGTAGGTAACAGATCCTCTCACTTCCACAGGAGCAATCCAAGAGTTAAGCCATTTATTTACACATCAGACTGGAAAGTTTAAAGCCTCTAATTTCCCCACTTCTTAAGGAGATTTTGGTGGAAGCATTTCCTTTTCACAGCAAACCTCTCCCATTTTCCTGCCTGGGACCAACCTGAACAATTTAAAACCCATTTAAAACGAGGAGCATCCTGCTGTGTTTGTGTTTCAAGCCATGGGGAATACGGGGAGCACGGGAAAAAAGGGGATTTTCATTTCCCACCCAATTTCTTTGGGTCTGCTGCACTCCATTCCAAGTGGGAAGGAGTTTCCTTGGAAAGCAGAGTCTGTTGTAGCACTGAAACCACTGAGGGACTGGAGCAGCAGCAGCAGTGCCTGTGCTCGGGCAGTGTGTGGGAGCTGACCTGGAAAAGGATTCACCTGGGCACGGAGCCATCCCACTGCAAACAGCTTGGAGAGCCCAGAAATACAACCTGGAGTGGGAAAATACGGCCTGGGAGAGCTGGGGGTGCTCACCTGGACAGGAGAAGCTCCAGGGAGAGATCAGAGCACCTGAAGGGGCTCCAGGAGAGCTGGAGAGGGACTGGGGACAAGGGATGGAGGGACAGGAATGGCTTC
>VXBU01003912.1:7423-21118 GCA_013400315.1 Bombycilla garrulus
GTGTTCAGCTCCCTTCATTTGATCTAATTCTTTGAGTATTCATCAATAATCAGCCTCCTTTTATACCCTTCAATAAACTTGGCAAATGTGTTTGAGGCTCAGCTTACTCCAGAGCATCCTGCAGTTGTTCTACTCAATCTTCTCTTAAACGAAACTTACAACTAGGGAAGGAAACCTTTTGTTCCCGAAGGAAACAAGTTGTTTTTCCTTAGGAAGAAGGGAGCTGCATGTCGTAGGTGCTTAATTACATATTATGTGGGAGGGCAGGAAGGAAGGCTCTGAAGAGGGATCTGGACAGGCTGCATTGATGGACCAAGGCAAATGGCTTGAGGTTCAACAAGGTGAAGGGCTGAGTCTGTACTTGGATCACAACAACCCCAGGCACTGCCACAGGCTGGGGCAGAATGGCTAAGCCCGTTCACCCAGTGGAAGGGGACTTGGGGGTGAATCCCAGTGGCCAAGAAGGCCAACAGCATCCTGGCCTGGATCAGCTATAGTGTGGCAGGCAGGGATTGTCCCCCTGTACTAGGCACTGATGAGGTCTCACTTCAAATCCTGTGTCCAATTTTGGGATCTTCATTACAGTGAAGGGCACTCAAGTGCTGCAGAAAGCCCAAAGAGGGCAACAGACTTGGTGAAGAGTCTAGAAAACATATTCTATGAGGAGCAACTGACAGAATTGAGGCAGTTTAGTTCAGAGAAGAGGAGGCTCTGAGGGGACCTCATCTCTCTGTCTGCAACTGCCTGAAAAGAGGCTGTGACCAGAGGAGGCCTCTTCTGTCGTATCTCAAGTGAGAGGACTTTCTATAGAGCACAAGAACCAACAACCCCAGGGGGAAGGTATCAGGCAAGGAAGGCAGGAGATGGGCATGACTGAGTAGGAAACTGGTGGGCAGACTAGGGAAAGAAGAGAATGCACAGACAGCCAAAGCCAGGACAGGGGATGCAGGAAGGTTAGAGAGACAAAGTCTGATTACATAGGGATAAGGTGAGGAAAGCCAAGGACAAGCTGGAACTGAACCCAACAAGAGATGTAAGGAATGACAGGGCTTCTACAGGTATGTGACAAAAGGAAGGTGAAAGGAGGTATAACCTCTTCCGATAAACAGTGCTGGAAAACTGGTGAGAATGGCTGAGGAGAAGTCTAAAATACTCAAGAAATTTTTTTGCCTTGCAGTAGCACAGGTGAAGTAATAAAATACAGTGAGATGATGATGATGTTCATGTAATTTTATACATTTAGGGGAAAATAATTCTTTAAAAGCAGTCTTAAAAGCAAAAACTCAGACTTGAGCCAGATGATGAACATTGCAGTATCACTGTGAGGTTTCTGCATGGACACCAATACCTTTAACAGCTTTTATATTTTATATTAAATCATCATACAATATTGTCACAAGCTACTGGTTTAAGAAACATTTTGGCCTGTGGGTATGAAACCTCCAGAGAGCTCCATGAAATGAAGAAAACTCTTAGCAAAGCTAAACTTACAATTTACTTGGGCCCCATGAGTGTGGTAGGACTGGAATAACGGTAGTCCATACACCTGGCAAGGGAGGAGGAAGTGGTCACCTGCTAGCTCAAGCCAGGGTATCTGCCTTTAGACCAAGCCGCAATCAAAGGTCACAGTGTGTATTAAAAGGCCTATTGCATCCCAGGTCTTAACCAAACCATGACTTTCTTATTCTTTTGCTTTTCCACCATTATATAAAACCAATATTTCCTCAAAATAAGAGAATGAGTAACACTTACCAGAAAGTTATCTTCTAACTGAGATAAGATCTCTTTGTACTGGACTGGAGTCAAAAAACTTCTTAGCCCCTTGAAGCATATTAATAGCAAAAGTCAGGTTTACATCTAAAATTCCTGGATTCAGCTCACAAGTTAACCTTGCAAAATAAGTCCCACTCAGGCTGGCTCTGGCCAATCGTTATACAATGTGAGACATTTTCAAGCTGGTATTTATAAATTTCAGGATGGCCCCTTTGCTCTAATATTTCTGTGCCATGAATTTCTGAGGAGTGCTGACTTCAGAGCTGACAAAGATGCCAAAAGCTGACTGGTCTCTGTCCCCCACTATGTACACAGAGCAGTGCAGTGCTCTCATCTGCAGGAATCAGCCAGAGGACTCTTGTTTTTGTTGGTTCTTTGCTTTCTGTATAGCTGAGGTTTTTAACCCGCAGAGTCACCAATTTGCCTCCAGGCTGAAGCTTGTAATTAAAGTCTTTGTGCCAGGATTTTGTACATTCTATTCCGCCTCTAGTCAGGATGAGGAAAGTTTCAAAATAATTATCCAGTTTTAAAGACAAAAGTAACAAATGGGTATCCAAAGAGCTGTAAGGTTCAATATAAACTATTTCATCATACAGTTAATACAAACATCAGGCCTAAGTTTAGCAATGACTAAGCTCGAAAACTCTGCAGAGCAAAAAAAAAAAAGATAAAAAAATCTGTATTGAGGGAAACTGCTGTGGTGGGAAATCTGCCCTCTACACATTACCACCCACAAAGCCATATGGGGATTCCATGGATAAATATGCAACAGCTAGTTAGAGCTGGGTGGGAAACCATCTCTCTAGCCCAGGAAACACTTCCAGATTTCAAAAATGTTCCTGTTCTGCACCATGGAAGCCAACCAAGCTACCGCTAGCACTGAAATCAGATAGGTGGGCATTTGTGTCCAAAGTAAAATACATCACAGAGAAAAATACATAGCAAAAAGATTGGTTTCAAAATCTAGACAGTTGGTAAAAAATAATTAAATATCAGACTTTCTTATACCAAGAGTCATAGAACAAAACTTGAATAGGGAATACCTTATTGTAGTTCTGACAGACTGGCAAAAACAGCATACAGGAGAATGAACAAAGCCCCAGAGAAGTACAACATACTTTCCCCTTTCTCCTTTCAAATATATGTTCTTTAGTGTCTTTAGGATCTGGTCATGTTTGGGACTGAACATCGCTGAACAAATCCAGAAGCACCATAATCAAGCTGATGGCCTATGACCTGCTGCCTTCTTTCCTGATACATCTGTGGCTGAAGCTTATTGTGATGTATGCTTTTGATCAAACCACAGGTGCAATTCCATTCCCAGGTCAAAGGAATGGTGATGTGAATTCCTTCAATGCCTCTCTACTTTTCACTAACCAAGATTGCCAGCAGCATCAGTAGACTGTCAGTGGAGTACACAATGTGTCAGTTTACAAAGGCCCTTGATAAACGAACTGCATTTCTTATTACTTATAAACTGGTGAATTTTCTGCCTTTTAAACAGTAAAGACAGTAAAAGCCTGAAATTTGGACAAAATGGAGGTAAATGATGACCACACTTACCACTATTACTTCAGCTAGTATTCAAGACCTTTTCTCATGCAGACATGAGTAAGCTGAGTATGTTAACCTGCTGCATCATTTTCAAAGCATGACAGGATTTTTTTTGCTTCCTGTGATTCCAGAATTAATTAGCTTATGCTGCTATGGCTTTGAAAATTTGAAGTACAATTGCTATATATTACTCTCTTCAACAGGTTGATGAATATTAAATTTAATGTCACAGTTTTGATATTTCAAATAACAGACATGTAAAATTCAGGATAAAGAGGGTTTTTCAGTGTAGTGTGCCTGTTTTGTACTTTTGGGGCACACCTTATACCACAGGGAAAAAAAAACACTTCTCCCAAAGCCTCATGATTTATATAGATAAAGAACAATCTTCTCTAAGGATAAATAATATTTTGGAATGCTGAATTTTAATTCAGTGTTGCAGCATCATCTTGACTAAATGTTCCTCCTATACATATAGGAAAAAAGCACTTTGATGAATTTGAGTGTCTGATGCATGCAATGCAAATATTTTAGTAGCAGTGAAACATTGTCCAGCTGTCTCTTCTATGCTTTCAATCTAGTTTAGCAGGAAGCCAAGTGGTCCTAGGCTGCTACATAAATTTGGTGACATCTGAAAGAAGGGGTGTGCTCAGCTGGACAGACAGGTTTTGCATGGGAGTATGTCGCATTAGGAAAGTTATAAAGCAGCTGGAGATTTAATACAGAATCTGTGATGGATAAAATCCAGGGCTACTGGCTGTGCTACTGACTGCCCTTAGTCACACCATCTCTATTCAACCAACACATGCAATATATTAACAATGCGATAATTAGTACACATTCCTGTCTGCTACTTAAAACTTCACTCCCAGATGCTGCTTTGGTCTGATCTCAGTTTTATTACCTTTGATGATTCCCTGCACTTTGTAATACCAGGCTCCATTGCTATTCATTAGACTCAACAGAGGTTAGGCAGACACTAGCTGAAGCCAGGTTTCTAACAGAAATACCTCTGCATTTATTTCATGTGGCTAACTTCTGTAAATTACTGTAAATCCTTCCTACAAATTCCCTGCAATATATGTTCATGCTTGTGTGTATCTGGGCAAAACAGCTGCAGTGAGGAGAACAAAACCGGGCAGTTAGGATAACAACACAAAGAACTTAAATAAAAAAGAAAACCAAAACAAAACCAAACTGAAATGAAAATCAAACCAACCAAAAAAATCCATCTCCCAACCAAGAAAGACCAAAAAAGAAATCCCTTTATTTTGCAGTAAGCCATTTTGTGTAAGATATCTTACACCCCACTCTACTCTTTTCAATTCTTTTGGTTTCTGTACACTGTTAACACTACAGGGCACCTAATGCCTTCTTAGAGCTGGGCAGTAAGACCTGGTCATCTACATAAATATTTCTGCTAAGCAAATGTTCACGATCTGTATGTCAGTCATATTTTTGTTTAAACTGTTAAGGTACGCATATTTGTATATGACATTATCAGTAGATACCCAAAGGGTTAGTTTCTAGCATCAAAGATTTTAAATTTCTTTCAGTCTAAAATAAATATGAAGGGAAAAATTTCATACAAATAGAAACTGTAAACATTTGGCTTGGACTGACCAAAAAAATTATACTTTAAAACTTCTTTACCAGCCTCTTTGCTTATTGCTGCAGCAAAATAGGCTATGTCAAAGGGAAAAAACCCTAATTACCTAGTTTTCAACAACTGGAAATATTCACAGTAAAGCCAGAAATTTTGAGACTTAGCAGACGTTGACTTTAATGAACATCCTGGGATTGAGTTGTTGCAAGCGTTTATATAAGTCATTCAAAAAGGAATGGGGCTTGTATTTTTGTCTGCACAGAAATATTTTTAACATTTTTATTCAGTAAAACCCAAACTAGGAAAAAAATGCTCAGAAGAAAGAGCAGTATATGTCTCAACTGACAGCACAAACCCTATGAAAGTGCTAATGTTCATTTTCAAATTTTGACTGACTTTTTTTTTTGCCTCTGAAAGTGTCAGTTTTGCCATATTCCTAATTACAATTTCAATCTTTTCCTAGCTTTTTCTGATATGGAGTTTACAAGAGTGGCATCTCTCCTTGTGCAATGAACATGAATTTAAGAATGGTACAATGGTCAAACTTCTGTTACCTATGATGAGAAATTTTTCAGCATGGATGTTTCACATCATTTTCTGTTTCCAGATATGTTTTACACTTCTCTACTTGCTGATGGGATGGAATGGAATAAACAAACAAAACCAACAAGCTACTCAAATTTTTTGGATCAGACAGTAACTAATTAAGTGTTAGTGTCCATGAAGTGTGTCAAACCAAACAAGGGACAACCGGAGCCTGTTTGCCACACTCTTAAACCTACTTATGAAACATTTAATTGGTCATTTTGATAATGGAAAAATAAACAACAAACAACTCATATAAGTTGGGGTGTGCAGATTTTGTTCAACTGGAAGTGCTTGGGCAGCTCACAAAGAAACCAAAGCTGATCCTGCAAACTCCTCCATCCAAGTGATATTCAAACTCAAGAAAATTATCCAAGTTTCTGACATAGGGTTTTGATATAGAGAATGAGATCCTTAAAATTGCACATGTACTCAAAAAAATGGAAAAAGCCACACTCATTTTGAGAATCAAGACTTCATGTGACATAAGATAATAAGGTCTGCAATATCCCATGATCCAGCACAGAATATTTAATTCTCCTTTTTTGGCTTGCATTATGAGTTATAAGACATTTTCCTCACTATGTGGTTCCCCTAACATCTAACATGTCCGAAAGGGATGTTGGCTACACACGCTCTTGCTTACATGGAATAAAACCGCCACTTTAGACTGTTTTATTTCAAAACAAGCACTTTCTGAGTTGTCTTCTTACAAAAAAACTACTGTCACAATGCAGTTAATTTCTATTTACAGGCATTATTATATCAACAGCTTAGTCTGTTTCAATTAATATGAAATATAATGCAACTGTCCTTCCACCCAATGTCCTAAAAAACATTAAACAAAAACTTAATTTAATGGCACTCTGCCAAAATTCAATAATTTAATTAACTGGACTACCTAACACTCTTTTATTACACAACATACTAAATTATATAAACATAATTTTTGGCATATGTGTATTTTAATTCAAAACCAGAGTTGGACAGCACAATGCAACAATTGGCAAATTGCAATCTTATCTTGGCTTTTGTAGTAATAGTGTCCAAACAAAAGTAGACATTTATTGGCAACAGCAAACAGCAGAAAACACGTCTTTTTCTTTTCACAATTCACTGTATCATGTTGGCATTTGTTATACATTTCTAAGCACATTTTGACAGCTAAAAATGTCCCACATCATACCTCACCATAATGGCTGCTTTATATTATATTTTTGTATCTAATCCACTTTAAAAAATGATGATCCAATTATTTTTGGTACAAAAGAATTCCTTAGAAATTCTGGTAATTAAATCTAGCAACCTGGAGAATTTCTTGAGTGTCCTAGGAATTTTTTTTCTGTGATCTCATATAGGCAAATTCAAGACAGCTCCTATGTAAGCGCTGTCCAAGTTGCTTCAAGCATACAAGCCATATCAAACAGATTTAAAAGATTATTGTGCTGCTGCTCTGAAGAAGCAGGAATGAGGTGAGACAGAAGTGAATTGCCACACTTTGAGCTCACTGGCTGACCTTCCAACCCTTCCTCAACTTGTTCCTCCACACTCCAAAGCATAAAACTGCCCCCTCTCTTCAAAAACAGTAAAGAAAATGGTGTTGGAATGTTAGAAAACATTATAACAAGAGATAAAGGGAAGTAGTTACTTGCCCTTTCAGTTCTTTGTTTTGCATAGGAGATAACTGATTTAACTGCAGTTTGCACTGAAATAATCTTAAGTGAGACACAATTGTCCTGAGGACGTTTGTTTGAAAATCTTATGCTTTCTGTTTTTTAACTGAACACTTACATGGATTCTCTTAAAAACAGAGGAATGATTTATCAGGATGTTTACACTGCACTCTTGACAACACTTCTGTTTAAACATTTTTAATATTTTCCAAAAAAAACTCTGGCATTCAGCTCAACAGAGAAAAAGAAAATTTCTTAAACTTGAAAAATGTGCCTTCAGAACCTCAGAAGTTCTTGACAAGTACAATCTATGCAGATGTTCTACTGAATTTATAACAAGTTTTTATAATAAAAAGATTAAATACTTTAAAATAAAAATGAAGGTTTTAAAAAAGACTGTTTGGCTGTTTAATGTTTGTAGGACAGGTAGGAATCTTTTTGCTTACATGTGTGAAGGAAATATCACACAGAGGCTATGCAGCTGACCTACAAATTTATTTCTACGCATAAATGGGTCATGCAAAATGCACAAGCATATATGAAAACTTAGAAATTCAAGTGCAGGGGTGGGGCAAGTGAAGCACTCATGCTTTACTAATGATAGCTTCTCCTAGATTGTTTATGTAGTATGCTGAAAGTACAACTGATGTGGAGAGTACTGGAAACTTTCAGGCATAATCAACCTCTGCAGCCTCTTAATGTAGCTTCACCTATAATCCACAGGTCCATCCATATTGGAGAAGAGCAAAGAGTTTGTTCAGGCTCAACTGAAACACTTCACAGAGAAGCGACTCATTAAAGCCAGACATACAGACAGTAAAAGGAAAGGAAAAACACGAGGAAAAAAAAAAAAAAAAGAGTCATGTGGTGGCTATTATCTCCATATATCAGCTGCAACAGTCCACACTTCTGTGACATCCTGATGCATCAGGGGAGGACTAAGAATAGCTTTGGCTGATATATCCATTTTAGAATGACAGGAAAAGGTGAAAGACTTCAGGAAATATTCTTTTTTTGTCACAATATGGAAAAAAACACAATTGTCAACGTTTTCTTCTCTCCCATGATCAAAACACAAGCAAGAGACCTGTATTATGTCATATGTAAACACAAAACCATACAAAGCACACTGTTTCCTAAAGTGCTTTCATAAATACAAATGTGTTTTTACCATAAAAAATATACAAATTCATGAAAAATCATCTTGGTTTCTCAGCTTGCAGTATATCTGGAACAAAAGGCAGTTGTCTTGCTTTTCCTGAAAAAATTTCAGGGAAAGCAATGCATTGCTTGGGGAGGAGAAAGCAAGCATTTTACCTAACATTTATACTAAATCCATTCACTTAGTAGGAGTAATGAAGCCAAAGAAGTAAAGGTGGAGCTCTGCCTGCTCCCTTCTACATGTTGCGGAGAGAGAGAATGACCCATGGAGAGGTTTCTGCAGTAAAATCAACAGTTCTGTGTACAGTGTTAAGCCATAACAGCTATGTGCTGCAATTTTCTAGTATTTCTAATTTAGCAAGCCCTAGCGACAGAAACTACCTCAGCACTGGCTGGAAATGCCTACTTCTTCAGTCATATAGGCATCAGTGCCCTGAACCTCAAGTACTGACTAAGACATTTTATAAACTCTGTAACTTCTTGCCAGGACCAAGAACTTGGACACAGGCCTGTGCAAAACACAACATAGTCATTCTCTGCCCTTAGCATCATGTCAGCAAAGAGCTCGATTATTTTGGCAAAAAATACTACAACTGTCTTCTGAGCATTTATTTTTTCTTCTACAATTATTTTCCTTTTTGAATTAGTAAGCTGTACATAGAACTTTTATAACCAAGCATTTTATTTGAAAATATTGTAAATTAATTTCATTTCCCAACAGAAGTAATGGGCTTCAAACAAATTTGCAATTCAACTTCTAAATATTATGATAAAATTAATTTCTTATACTTCTTAAAAAAACAGAGAAACATCTTGTCAAACTTATGATAGTGAAAAAGAAAATTAAAGTGGACAGTTCTCATGATACATTTCTAACTAACTCCTAGAAAATGTCATACTTCATCTAAACTGACATTATTTTGGACTTTGATTTTGTAACAAGATCTTTCACAATATTTCTTATTCACTCCATTTGGAAAATGCTTTGGCATTTCAACATACTTAGGAAAGTAGGGAAAATAAGTTCTTTCCCCAAAGCACCCATTAACAAACATTATCCTTTCAAATTTCAAGTAGTCTTATACGCAAATCAATGAGATTTACATTTTTGTCATTATACAATTAATGCCTTAAATTCACTTTTGTCTACATCACTCATTTTTCTGCATCACTGCATTCTGACAATCACTCTTGACAGAGCACATCAACCCTTTCAACACTTTTCCCTGTCAAATACACTGTAAACCAGGCCTAGGCCATACTTGGTTTACTAATGGGGAGGAAAGTAGCTGTTACCAAGTGTCAGAAAGAAGTTTGTTTCAAGGCTTACTAGTTTTGGCAATCTTGGTACTCTTTTTTAGGTGTTGGACACGGTGCACAGTTCTAGTTTAAGGCCAGGTGCCCAAAAGCAGTTCTTGAAAGACAGGAAATGAAAGCATTACCTCACAAGAAAAGAACATGTCTAGGTATATCCAACCAGAAGATCACCAAGAAATATTTCAAATTAAATTGGCCCAGAAAAGGTATTAAACCTGGGATTAGAAAACAAGAAATCTATGTTTTTAGGATGTGACATAGCAATTAAACTATCCAACAAGACATATAGCCCATTAACTTATGCGAAGGTAACTACCTTACTTTGCATTCAGAACTAACAGGAAGATCACAGAGTAACAGAATATTCTGAGTTTGAAGGGACCGACAGGGATTATCAAGTCTAACTGTTAAATTAATGGCCTATACAGGGACTAAACCCATAACTTGAGTGTAATAACCACAGCAACATGCTCTGACCCACTGAGGTAATCTCAGGATGAAGAGATGAGCTGTGTCTTCTGTTTGAATTTAGCATATTAAATTAAGCAGAGGAAAAGAAAAAGGAGAGACTACAGCTGCCACCTGCATGCACGTTGTGCAGTTAACCGTACATAATAATTTTTTGGGTCAGTTAAAGATTCGACTTGGGCGAAATAACTGAAAGAGCAGGTCAGATTATCACAGTATCATAGAATCATTAAGGTTGGGAAAGACCTCCAAGGTAATGGAGTCCAACATTTGGTTGAACATCTTATCAACTAAACTAAGTTTGGCACTACATCCAGTCATTTCTTGAACAGTTCCAGGGATGCTGAATCCACCACCTCCTTGGGGAGACCAGTGTTGAACCAACATTTCAGAGAAGAATTTCTTCCCAATGTCCTACCTGAACCCCGACCTAGTGCAGCTTGAGGCCATTTCCTCTTGTCCTGTTGACAGTATTTTGGTTGAAAGTTAGAATTATTTGTAGTGCTTCTATTGTGGAATAGCCTATAGCCAACAAGTGTGGTGAGCAAACCTATCTGGTGTGGACTGAATTTATTAAACCTCCAAACAAACTTATATAATGAACACTGGTGACAACAGGAGCTTTTGTTAGAGTTTCTAGGAGGTCTTCTCTGGTCCTCCTTTTCTGTGATTGGACACATTTTTAATTAACAGACACACACTTAATAAGTATAACAAATGCCTGTGTCAAAGCTGTTCTTGCAACAGAGCTCTCCAATCATCATAAATCACAGAGCAATGCTGTTTCCTTCCTGATCCCGGGACACAAGGCCTGCCTGGCTACTTTGAAGTGATCCACCAAAGGCTGATGTTACAAGAAGTCAGGGAACAATATACAAATATTGGTTTCTCATATGGTAAGTTCACTGGTTACCTGTTACATGGCTTAACAGAACTTCCCTATTCTAGACCATGAGCCACAAACTACTTCCCACCTACCCACAGCTCCCAGACTGCCAGAGACAGATATTTGTTGGTGGAAGAGGCCATCTGGGAGTGCCCATCTTGAGGATGACATGCTCTGGAAATATGGTACAGATACCATTGCTGCTGTGCATATGCTGCTGTTCCACAGAAACTGCCCACTGGAATTATCCAGTAAGAATGGTTCCAATACGGTTTTGCCTTTGAAATGTATGCAGATAATGAGAAGACAGAATTTCTATAGTAGTTGGAAGGAACAAAAAAATGAGGAGTTTACTGTGGGAATTCACAGTGTTCCTGCCTCTTCATTGCATCTTGCAGCACAAAGAATTATTTTTTAATTTCCTTTTCCTTTTTATCCCACAACTGACCTTTTCCTTTGGCTATTTCAGCCTTCTACAAAGCTGACATCTGCAACTTTTTCCAGGACTGGCATAGCTCATGAAATCTATTGGTATTTACCCCTGGACTAGGCTCTAAGGTGGTATTATAAGAGGTTGAAATGATACTCTTGATAGAAATTGAAATCACAGTGGGAATAAACTGACTGCTTTACATTGCAAACTTCAGAGAAATACTAGAAATATGTAACTGAAATCCTGAGATTCTGGACTGGGTCAAAACACCATTCTCTCTGTTCAGAGTATAAATTATTTTGGTAATTTTATTTCAAATGTCACTTATTTTTTAACACTCCCTTTACTTCTTTTTCTCCTTTTAAAACATCTCACATCCCCTTTATAAATCATGCCTAAAGGAAAAAAAAAATCTTTAACAGACACTCCATGGTATTTCCCAAGATGGAGCTTAGCTGTTCTCCAAACACTCCAACGTATTCTTGCTTTAGGTAACATAATTCAGAATGGCTGAAATTTTGTATTTATGCCAGTAAAGCTTAGATGTGTGATTTTGCTTGTGGGAAGATTTGAAATGCTAACACAAGCTGGTGAGATTTATTAATCTCCAGCCGAGGAGTCAGAACAAGTTGCTAGAGGGCTTCTCCTCTACTCACTTCTGGTAATGATTCCATGATTGCAATAGTTTCTTTCAGACTTGTTTCTCCTGTCATTCTGTAAGCTATTCTCTTTGATTCCTGGGTGAATATTTTTTCTTCTATTAAATCTCTCTTAAACATTAACTTATCCATACAAGCTTAACAGTTTGAAAAGGAAGCAATTAAAACTATGAATTTAGACTCCATATGCAAAATCTGCTGGTTTTCAGACTGCGTAGTTTCAAAAAGACAGACTCTCTACAGATGGTATCTGTAGTGAATACATTAACAGCACTTTAAACATTTATCTTTTCTGATAAAACAAGCTCAGCTCCCAAACTCTTCCAAAGGATACCTTATGGGTTTCATGCAGTTCCTAACTTTGCTCATTAAGAACACCTCATTACCAAACATTAACAACTTTATTTACTCCACTGTCTGACGGGCATTTTTACCAAGAGACAACACTTTTTAAAACATAAAACATAATTTAGACAGAATAGTCTATTGTCTCTAGTTAATCCCTTCTGTAGGCTTCTGTTTTCTATATCTGTAATTAAATTTGTCATCTAGTGTGTCATACATATATGTCTACATTGGAGAAACATACTGCTATAAAAATTGAACAGTATTACCCTTTATCCTTCAATTCCCCTGTATATTAAAAATGAGAACATTCCCCTATATATTAAGAATGTGAACACAATAATGAACAGAGTAGAATCATCAGACAATGGCTTTACAGTGGAATAAGCTGAAAATAGGGAAAATCCTGATCTTTAACTTTCTGCCTCAGTTCTTGTCTCCAAAGAAGAGGAAAATAACACAGCCACAATTTCAAGTTTGGATTAGGGAATGACTGTAGAGTTGAAATTTGCTAACAGTGGATAGCAAGCCTGGCATCTATAACACATTACTAGAATTTCTGTAACACATGAGAATTTAAGTACTTGTTACAATTGGTTTTGCTGCAACTCAACAAACTTACAGCTACTACTTATCAAAAGTAACCACAGAGTTATTGTTCTGAATATCACTACAGTAAAACAGTTTGTTAGCCTAACACAGGACTCTGTAATACTATCTCTTTCTAAAGAACTCTTACCCAGTTGAAAAGTTCACCTTACCATATCAGTTATTTTTGTTTAGAATATATTAACTTTTTGTTCCTAATGGAAGCCAGTTAGAAAAATGAGGGTGAAAGGTTAAACATACATCTGGTCTCCCTATATATCATAGAGGTTTACCTTTTGCATGTTGCTGATGATAATTTAGAAGGGAGGGGGGCACAAAGGAAAAGCACATTTGTATATTTTTCTGTTATGAAAATGACAGCCTCCATTTTTCATCTGACATATGAAATAGCTCTGCCATAAAAGCCTGTGCTTTTCAGCTTTGTGTTTAATTGTTGGAGCCAAGAAAAGGAGAAGAAACAAGACAGATTTTACTCAGGCTGGTAGGACATAGTAGGCTATAGCAAGCATGCCTCTCATTATTCTTAAGTGAATTAGTCTGCTTCCTTTAAAAAAAGGAGGGGGGTAAAATAGAAGAGATTAACAAGCCACCAAGGACCTGCTGTAAGTCTTTGACACTTTTAGTGG
>VXBU01003912.1:21131-33258 GCA_013400315.1 Bombycilla garrulus
GCAACAGCAACAAACTCGGCTACAAGGTCATGATGTCTAGGACTTATTACCAGTGGAAAAAGAGAGCTGAAGAACAGATAAGTTCTTTGAGTAAAGTCTGAAATTGCTTTTGGATGTCTAGAAGTCTCTAACATTTGTCATCCTTTTTTAGGTAAAGAATACACTACAGTCCTTCTGAAGGTATTCATGTGTTCAAATATTGCAACAGTGGCACATATTTCTACTTATTCTCAAGAGGTGTTTTGGGCCTGGGATCAGCTTAGAGGCTCTCCTCTGGACTCATTCCAAGACCTAAATATCTTTCTCATGCTGGGGAAAAACATAAGTGTATTCCTCAGTCAGGCCTCTACAGATAGGAAACTTCATCTTATGTGCTACATTACCTGTAGTGTCCTATAATCTACCCTTGCATTGTCAGTATATCTGAAAACGGAGTATGTAGAACTTCTGTAGCCTAAAGACATCTATAAATTAAGAGTTTATATACACATACTGGCTCTTTGGAAAGCAAAAAAATTCTGAAATCCCCATGAAAAAATATTTAGTTGAAACCCCAACATTAAGAGTACTAGAAAATGCCAGACTGCAGTTGACTCAAACACCAAAATAACATTTCCTTCCCCATTATGGCTTTAATGAAATCTCAGTTATCACTTCTTGCATAGAGTATACGGTAATAGAAAGAATGAATGGATTCATCTACTGGGTTTTTTCTGGCTAATCATTAGATTCTTTTGAGTCTGCATTGCTGTGTAAGCACATGCATGCCACATCTGTGACTCCTGTTTAAAAAACTGTGAACTATGATTAAGGTTTGGAGATCCCTGAATAAGAGCCCTGCCTCCATTTCCTCTAGTGGCAATTTTTTATAGCATTATTGAACTTAATAGTTCAGCCAGCAATAAAGTTCTTCATGAATATGAGCACTGTGTTTGTATTTTATTTTTTTTTTTTAATAATTTTGGGTGAAGGAGTTACTGTAATTCAGTAGGTATTGAAAAGCTGTATCAGTCTTTATTATGTCCCTAGTACAGTCGGAAACAAAAAGGTTATGTCTTGCTGACCCTTATGGTCTACTGTCTACACATATAAAATTAACAAAACCAGAAAAAGGAAGAGTTACACAGAAAAATTAATATGGATATTTTACAAGAGTATTTGTTTCTAAATACTCATCTTTGCAAATTGTTTCCTGTTTAATAAGGAGAGTCAGCTGTAAGCAGAATCCACAAATGCATGTGTGGAAGAACTAAAGGAATAAAATAAGCATGGTGAATTTTGAGCAAATCTGGATAATGCTTTGAGGAATTATTTGGTGTGTGGTCTGAGGCAAGAAGCCACAGAGAGGCGGAAGTTAATCTTATGTACTCCCCAGCTGCAGATATGTCTTTTTGAGAGCTGACTGCAGCAGGAGAAACTGAAGAAATGACCAAGAGACCAGATTAATTCCACATGAGCCAAGTGTCAGCCTCATTAGAAGTGTTTTCACTGAACTTGAAAAGACTTTAACTTGGATGGCTGTCATTTCAAAGCAAAGTTGTGACATGTAGAAGTAATTGTAATAAATTAAACTGAAAGAATAATGTCTGTGACACTAAAGGGGAAGTATCAATAATTCAAAAAAATGTAGAAAAGAAATAAAACCCAAACAAATAATTCCAGTAGGGTAACTCCAATAGAGTGACAATATTTCAGGGAAATTAAGGCACTTCCAAAAATATGTAATACATTAATAGAATAAATATTAGGAGGATATAATGCTCGAATTTCTTTTACTGATAGGCCTGACAGTAAAGAAATAACAATTATATTTTAACTTCTAATCATGGAAGTTATACAGATCCTTGAGCTGAAATACCCTAAGGTTCATACCTTCAAAGCAAAAGAAATTTTAACATTTCTTGTAATTATAATGTTTATGCAGCAGAATCAGATCCAGTTTTACAGGACAGATCAAATATGTGCCTTCACTCATGCCATTTCATTAGGAGCTATTTTGACACTAATTTTTGTATTATGCTACACAAAAAAAATCTGTTGGGTAATCTTGACAGAATGCTTGCAAGAGGGGTTATATAGTAATTTTTTTTTTTTTTTTTTTGAAGCTTAATAGTTTTTCCTGTTGAAAGACAAAAAATACCTTAGATTGACAGAATTAAGAAATAACCTATTTTTCCCTGCTCTATAGGAAGACAAAACTGCCCTTACTATTCCTTTTATACAAACTTTTCAGTGAAGAGGATGAGTACCCTCTGGGTGTTTTTCCTTTTTATTCCTGGCACTCATCATGGTGTTACTTGTGTGTTTCACAAATAACTGCCTTTCATAACATGCTTGCTTGTGTAGGAAGTATTACTAACTCCATTTTATAAGCAGCAAAGAGCCAAGGAGAAATTAGACTCAAATACTCAGAAATTTCGAGGTATAATGGACAACTAACATGTAAGACCTACTTTTCCTAATACTTTATGAAATTCCTTATACTCAAAGTTTTGATCCTTGTGCCAAATTGTCCAGTCTTCTACTCTCTCCCTTTAAGCAGATTCCTACTCTGTGCTATGTGACAATCACCATGAGGACCATTAAGAATCCCAAGGATTCCCTCAGCTTCCTTTATCCCTTCAGTATTTCCACAGCACATGGTGAAGGACAATCATTCTCGCAATCCTGCATCATTACTCCAGCTTGTATCTCTTTCAGCCTTGTTTCGATACAAAAATCCACCACAGCCATTAAGAATCTTCCTGAAGTTCAAATACCCTGCAATCTCTTCTATAAAGAAAGTTGGTTTTGGACCTTTTCTCTTCCAGACAAACTCAACTGAATAGCTGCTCTGCGAGGTATTTCATTCAGATGAAAAGTATTTTCTCATCCAAAGCCCTTTAATAAGGTATTTTATACACTGCATTTACTGACGGTAATCTTTCTGTCTTCCAAAGAGTGTTTTTAAAATGTTTCTAGTATAGCAGTGTGTTCAGCCCTAATATACAATGATCACTAGCTTTTAAGGAATCAGCAGTCGCTGTTCTTGACTGGTTTATGTCATATTATAAAATAAGTACTAAGGAATAATAACTAATATAGAGTTGCTATATAGTTTAAAAGTTTAAATGCTATGGAGTATACAGGCTGGGTTCCAGTTGCCACTCCTCAGGTTATTCAGACACAGAAAGCTGTGAATGAAATGGTGCACTCCTGGCACCTGGAGCACAGATTTCCTTCTGGCCTTGTCACCCTTTCCCGGTCTTGCAGTATTTCCTGCTGTATGCTGAATACAGGAAACATCATCATTCCCAGGATGGATGGAATCACCAGTCTGCATGATCTCAGCACCTCCCGCCATCATTCTTGGCCTAGGAGCAGGGTTGCTGACAATACAAAATCCAAGAAAAGCAGCAAAACTGCTTATATTGAATCTACCTTTAAGACTCAGAAAAGGCATAACTTGTACTTCCCAGTACCTGCCTTACTGAATTTTTAGCTGCCTAAGTGGTATAAATAACTCACTGGACTAAGAAGTGTCATTGCTTATGTGTGCTCATGGGTGTTTAGAAGCAGACGTCATGCTGCTTTATGAATAAAAGCTATCAGACATGACATTAAATGTCACTGCTCCTAAGAACTGGACTTGTACACACGCTTTCATCAGCATCTTCACTTCTAAGAAACTGAAACACTCATAATTCCCTTCCATTTTTTACATTCTACTCACTTTCAGAACAACATGAAGTGAAAATTTAAAGAGCTTGCAATAGTTTGTATGTCAGAATGCCTGGTGAAACTAGGTTTGTAATAATTTACTGCTCCAGTTTATACATGGTGGTGCCTTAACTCAGCTCTTCAGCCAAAATACGAACTGTTGACCCTTCTACTTGTAAGGGTAGCACCAAAACTATACATGTATCTTGTATGGGAGGTTATCTTTTCAGCATCTGAAGAGACAGAATAACCAGGCCTAGAACAGAAGCAGACTAACCGAAAGCAACCCAACCTTGATGAGTTGGCCCTCAACTTTTCTTCTGTATTTTTTCATTAGTTTTGTAGCTTCAGATCCTCAGTGAGCACAGAATTTCTGTGTTGCAGTTATTAGCACTAGTGTTTTGACAAGGGAAAGGTGTCCTGTCATCAGAATGTGAACCACATGCACCACTCTGCTTCCTCTGAGACAGAGCAGAGGGGCAGAGTCATGAGCCCGGGTTACAGTTCAGGGGAAGGTTTTCATTAGCTTGTCTCCAAGGGAAACGTGCCACAGGTACTAAGATAATTCATGAGGATAAGAGAGGTACTTCCAGATCAACTTCCAGATTGCCCTTTGCAGGATCAGAAGCTGGACACAACAGTCATTTTGACTGTATATTGTGACCATTCATAAAGCTGTAGAACTGTATAGTACCCTGACTTGGGATACTATACAGTTCTACAGCTTTATGAACAGTTTATACTTTTGGTAATTACATTCAGGAAAAAACATAGAGAAAAAATAAGTATCTGGGAAATAAATGAGACAAAACATTGTTCTGTTGAAATTAAAAGACAGCTTCAGAGAACACTGGAAGCTTTAGCATCTCCTAAAATGTGATAAGAAGACACTAAACATACAGTCTTATAAAATACTAATTGTGTTAAATGCAGTCATCTCCATCTCCCATTCTAGAGCACACATTTTCCCTTGCACTTTCACTGTAGCAACAAACTTGTAACCATGTATCTGCTTCAAATCTTAAGGATAAGCTTGCAAAATATGACATATTTATAACACCAAACATACCAGCAACCAAAACGCTCTATTCCACCCTATTCTGTGCTCTGCAAATCAAATCATTTGGAATTCTAGGGTACCTTGATGACGTTCAGGTATATGTTTCTCTTAACAATACAGTGCATAGTATTAGCATACTAAAAAATTAAGAAAAAACAACCAAATAAAACACCAACTTTTTTTTTTTTTTCTTTAACACAGAGCTTGTAGGTCTTTCAAATAGTTTATTACTCTCAAGGGCCAATTCAGCCACGCTTCTGCTTGCAAGTAGCCCAAACTGAATATGATATTAGGAATAAAGCCAGTTATTAATCCTATTGAAGAGGATAAAATGAAGAAGAAAACCCTAGAGCAGGTACCAAATAGTATCTAATATCTACAGAATAGGGTCAGAGATGACCCAATGAATTTGGGAGTGGAAAGTTCGTACCCTAACATTAAGCACACACGTTTATACAAATTCAAAAGGCACATTAATGTCTTCATAGTTTCAGTCTGTGAGCAAACAGGTGTTACAGTGAGATCAGACAGGACAACTTAGCATCACTGGCAGTTCACAGCTGCCAGAAGGGGTAAGCTACGCTCTCCCTTTCCCCACTTCTCTCCCACTCATGACACATGCTGCCCCTATTTCTTTCCTGTCATCCTTTCTAGTACTGATCTGGTACTTGTCACACATCCCACCCACTTCCTCTAATACGGGCACAATATCATTGATTTATACCCAGTTTCCACTTAGCACTGTGCCTTAATTCCAATTAAATAACATCCTGAATGATTCCAAAATGCTTTAGCATTCCCTCCCCAACTCCCACACATGCTGACTACAGCTGCACAGCTGTGTGTCAGGAACCTAAAAGAAAACTTACATTTCACTTATTTCTATGTAGTGTTTGAACCTCTAGTATCAGTGGCAGAAGGAAGATGAGCAAAAAGACTCAAAATTTCCCCCCACCTCCACAACCCCCTCATTTTTACTTCTGCTGCCCACATAGGAAGACGAGTCAGGAATGGCAAAAATCAACTAAATTTATTGTCCTTCGCATATGTTTTCCACCATGAAAGGAGTAGGCATCATATTGCTTTCCTAAATCAAGGTTTATGAAAGATCTGATCTTTATTTTTATATAACATTCACAATTATTCATGTTCCTACTATCCATAACCTTTTCCTCTCTTTGACAACACCAAAAATTATGGAAGAGAGGAAATAGAAAAGGAATAAAACTATTTGGTGTAGTTTCAACATTTCCTTTTTTCTTGAAAGTCAGCTTCGATGTGTGTGAAAATTCCTCTTTAACTGCAGAAGATATACACTACTGACACATTATTTAGAGGCAAATGTGGAAGGGGACAGGCTAATAATTCTTTAGACTAACTACAAAATAGGGGAATGCTTTACAGCTGACATTGTGAGTATATCAACTCAGTAATTGGACGCACGTGTTAGTAGCAGTAAAAAGGCACTGTCCAGTTGTCCACCTTACATGGGAATCTACTTTGAGCGTATTCTTTGATTTACTGTTGCAATTAGTACTGAATGTTCAAAGAAAGAACATAAGTGACCTAATTTAAAAACAGTGCCTTTAAAGCCACTATTAAGTATGAGGCTTGGCTTACTTGTAACCATTTCTTCCCCCTGCAACTTCCATTTGTTGCATTGTACTCATGAAGCACCAAAGTAAATTTTAATAATCTGCACAATCAATGAACTCAGTTTTAATACCCATTCAATGACTAATGATTTAGCCACTTCCTCCTGACTCCTACCCTTGAAGATTTTACTTCTCTTCATAAACACAGAGAGCTTTCCCAGGATGACTTTTCAAAACCTCATGAAACACTGCTTCCTGTCTCCTTTTTACTGTGTTGTAACCAACAGAGATGTTTTACAACAAATTGGCACAAGAACCAGAAGCAATTAAGGGAGCTAGGGAAGGATCCCTCTAGTTAACAGAACTAATGTTGCAAAAACCATTGACTACTTTTCCGTGTTAAAGCATCTGAGCAATGAAAGGGTGCAAGATAGAAAAATATCACATAAAAATAAACTGTTGAAGGTAAGGAAAGAAAATTTGTTTGACAGGTACACACAGTTAGACTAGTGGCACTAATACACCTAACCAACTGAGAAACCAACACATGCTAAGATTAACTAAACCTATCCTCCATTCCTTATGTGGTAGTTTGGTATTCACAGCCCAAAGCAAGCAAGGCTTACTTTTCCATGCAGCCTCATCAAGCTGACACTGGTTGCCATTGCTGATAAACAAAATATTTGGGCTGTTCCAAGTGACAAAGAGGTAATTAGATGATATATCCCAGAATATTAGGATAAAGTAGTTCAGTGACGTGTACAACTGCAAGCAGTAGTAGCAAGTGTTTAAATGAACAAGTTGAAATTTCAGCCTGGTAGAATTTGGGGAAAAAGAGACTGTAAGAGCTTGGTTCAAAAAGTTCTCCATAAAACAGAAAACAATGTTTTGTCATGGCATATCAATGTCAAGAAGGAGGTATATAAAAAATCCCAAGCTGACCAAGAAATTTCTCTGCTTTGTTGACACTAGCAGCCCAAATTCTAAGCCTAAAAATAGGAATACAACATTATTTAATATACGTTTCTCCCTATTTAGAATCCTACTTGTGCAATTATATTACTTTCTCAGAGGAAAAGTCAGCAATCCATATCACATGAGTGGCTGCTCTATGTTCATACAGGAACCTGTGATTTTTAACTTAAGACACAGGTTAACAAGATTTGCACATAGAAAGGTTTTTCTTTTTTTACATGAAAGGCTCCCTGCAATAAAAGAAAACTCCCCTATTGCAGGATCTGATCTGACTCTCATTTGAAGTGAAAAGGCCCCTATTCATACACACAGTTCAAAGACATCTGAAAGTCATCTTAAAATGCCTTATTTCAAAACAGAGGATCTTATCCTATAAGTGAATGCATCCAAGATGTTTCAGAAGTGTAAGCACATTCTATACTGCTCACTCAGCTAATGCCATCTTCAAGGAAAGTTTTGACCAAGCCACTACCTGTGAACCCTCCCATTAAAACAGAAACTATAAACCTATATGTCCCTTGTTTTCTTTCTTCTGGGGTTTTAGGAACAAACTTCCAGTTGCTCCTAACTCTTGGGATATTTTTTTTCCTAAGTGGCTATAAGTTACATTTATGAAGACAAAAAGACTTCTTACAACTGTGTATTTTGAAAAGATTTATGACAGGGCTACAGTATCAGCATGGAGGGTCCACAAGGCAGGAATGCAGTAAGGGTAACAGAAGAGTGTCATGTAGACATTAAATAATACAATTCTTTCCACATTCATAAATCCTAAGATCCTACAGGTTTATACTGCTGGTTATAAATTATAAAAATGAGTTCAACAGAAAAAAAAAAAAAAACAAAAATCAAACAAAAAAAAGAAAGATAAGAAAATGGAAAATAAAACACTGAAAGTGAGAAATAATGTCCTTAAGAATATGTACATTTCACAGAAAGAGCCTATGTTTCAAAATACTTCACTCACTATTATTTCCTATTTTAAGTATTTTGATTGGTAAAGCCATAAAACAGAACTCTCTGGAGAATAAATCAGAAAAACGCTAATCAGTCTTTAGAAAAACAGTGAAAAGTTCTCACACTGATTTACAAACATGTATGATAAGGAGTCAATAATCCCCAACAGTTAGTTACAAAATGTTCAGTAGAAAAAGAGTGTATTTTACCAATTTTGCTAATCTTCTTGGAGCTTCATAACTGATGTTAAGGCACCTATGGCACTTTACTATTTTTCTGCACCAGAGGTATGGTGAAAAAAATGAGTATCAAATGGAGTATCAAAACACATTGAATGCTATTTTTCTGTATATAACCCAATCCATAATACAAATACCTATTTATATGTCATGTATATATGCCCACAGTTAAAATCCTCATTAGTAATGTTTGGCACTTCTAGCAGTTGAATGGCCGTTTACAATCTTTTGGGCTAAAGAATGAGTCTCAAAACTTCCTTGCTTTCACTCACTATGTTAAGCTTATCCCATGCTAACCAAAGTAAAACCAAAGAATATCAGGGACTTCAAGAGCTCCTAAAGCTTAGTATAAAAGCTAATTGAATACTCAGAAGAAAAGCCCAGAATAGGTTGGTTCATGGGAAGTAGCTAATTATTTCTTGCTAGCTCCCCTGACATACACTTTTATTCGACAACACAGTGCCCTTTTCTTGAAACAGTCCACTCGGGTTGGCCAGAAGGCAAATTAATAGAATATTGCTGGTGCAAGCTCTTTTGGCTTTGCTGGAACTAAATTAGCTTACACAGTTGAGAATGCAGACCCTTCTTGTCCACCTCTTTGAGCAGAGGTGACGCCAGGCAGCGGCTGTGCCGCCATCTACTGTAGGTTTTGCATAGCACTACTTGGTCCAAAGCCCGCAGGAATCCCTCCAGCAATTCCTCCCCTTCATCTCCAAGCTCAGTGGCACAGACTGCACTCCCTGAACATGTACCTAAGAAAAAGACTGATCCTGAAATCTTTGCTCCAGCAGGACTCTCTCCACAGACTGCAGGTCAGCTGCTGCTAATGAAGTACTGTGTATTTTGTTATTGCTCTTTGACTAATAAGGTCTGTCCTGCAAACCAAAGTTTATGTGCCTTATAGTACTGTGAATGGTTAACGGCTGCCTTAGAAGTCAATTGAAAATTGTATAGCACTGAGACATACATTCAAGCTTTCGTGAACCAGCTTATCATGTACCATGTAGCTTATACATGTCCATCATTAATTCCAGACAGTTTCACCATCTTAATCAAAGGAACTGTCCGTGTGAGAGTAAAGTCAGAATCTGCACACATGCAGTTCCCCCTCAATTTTAATACATGTCTTAAGCTTCTCTTGATGAGCACAGAGCTCAAGCTATAGTGAAAGCTTTTGTAATTGCTCTTTGGAGGATTTCTGGATTTGTTTGTCCCTCATCTAGTGTGTAAGCCTCCAGAAAACACTACAGCTCTCTTTATTTGTGCTTGTGAAGGGCTCTGTCAAGGACAGAGGCAAGGACTTCACAGCCGTGGTGCCGCAGAACAAGGTAATAGTTGTATTTTGAGTACCAACTTCCAGATGTATGGAACAATAAAATAAAGCATCCTACATCTCTTTAACGACCGATACCTCCAGCCATGCCAAGTGCTGCAAGTTCTGCCAGTCTTTTGACAGAGAAGTCAGGAACCACCTGGTACTCCACAGGTAGAGAAAGGATGATGGAATAGTTCCATGCAACCAAGTTGGAATACAGCTGCACTCTACACAATATTTATAGAGCAAATCCATGAATGCTGCTTGAGACTAAATTCTGTGTTCTGAATGTTTATTTTGACTTTCTCCAACTGTTCTTACTTGACAGTGCTTAATTAGGAGTGAGCCATGAAAGCTGTTGTCTAATTAGAAAACATCACAATCTTACAGACCTACTGATAAAGCTCTACTGCAGCATAAATGAATTTTAAACATTAGCATATGAGAAAATTAGCCTCTAAATTAGAATATTTCAGTCTTGTGCATCAATAGTCACTATCATTTGTTTAGGAAAACATGGTTTTGGAGAAAGAAACTGATTTTAGAGATTAAATAGCCTGTAATGTTAAACAGGCTACAATTTAGTGGCCTTTCTGGCTAACTCTATGCATGGCAGAAATCTATTCACATGTAATAATTACTTATTTCAGACCATAAGAAAGATACCACTTCTTAGCATGGAATTAGTCCAGTTGGGGATTACAGCAGTATTACAATACCACTGCTACACACGATGCTGTGAAAAATACAGATTTAGTGAATTCACTTGCAACATTTTGCTACACAAGTAGCCTTGAATAAAGGCACAATAAATTTATTTTTAAATTACATCAGACTATGTTTTCACAGAAAACACAATTTCATACTGCATATTATAATGACTACTAATCAACAACATAGAACTCTGACTTCCATCAACTGGATGGTAATAGTTTTGAACTGAAGGATGTACACGAGGTCTGCCTTTGTGATGTAAGAACAGTAGGGAAGCTACAGGTTTTAAGATGTTGGCAGTCCTTTCCTCAGTGCACATAATCTTCAGTGATAGGATGCAATTACGTATAATAAAGGCATTGTTTTGCTTTTATACAAGACAAATTATATTCTCCTCTCTTTCAGCAGATACTCCGCAGGTGTGACAGTAACCATGACATCACTGAGAAGGCTAATTCTCTTTCTGATGCACTGACTGGAAAACCACACACATCCTCTCCCACAGTAGGTTGTTCTTGCATGTAGCCTGAAAAGGCAAGAAGATGTATATGTGCATTTCAGTGTATTCTACCTGTTCTTGTCAGGGTTTTGCAAAAGTTCAAGCATGTGGATAAGTTTACTGACTGAGTAATTCTGCTGGTTAAGTGGGACTGTTCAGACATGTAGTTACTTCCCTGAGTGGGCACCTTGCAGCCCCTCTTGGCAGCAGGATGCTATACAGAATGGTTTGATGTTCTCAGAGATGCACACCAAGCTTTCAGAATCCCATTTTAGGGGTGCTGTTCTCCTCCAAATCCAAAGGTGATAAAAAAACCCAAAACCATTCTAGGACCTCACTCCACATGATTTCAAGTTAAGCCTCCCTCACAGCTCCATTTTCCAAGAATTTGCCTTTCTATGAAATATGGAAAGGAAGCTGGTAAGATTCAGCTGCTTTGACATCTAAAGCATTTACAAACATTAGAGTGCACGATAAAGGATGAAGTTGCAAGGTGGAGCAAGTGAAGCAGCGACACATGATATTTCAGCCCTTTTCTTACTCTTTGTAAGGTTATATTATGGGTATTTACTAGAAGTACAGCTGAATTAACAGCGTTGTCTATCATACAACATGGTAACCTGCTGAAGTATTCCCTATTTTACACATGAGCTATCAAGGGATCTACTTGACTCTCTTTCAGTTGTTTTAATTTAACAGCAGATCCATTCCAGGGTTTATCTGGATTTACGTAAAACAACACAAGAACCAAAATGTGGTTCTTTACCAGTGAAGAAAGCCCTAGAGTTTCCTTGAGTTGCATACCAGAGCTTACTTTCACAGCATGTTCCTATAGCGGGACATAGTCACTTAAGATTTGCAAGAGAAAGCAATATATTGTGTTTTAGTACAGTTCAATTTGAGATTCCACAGGCAGGAAAATTAAGTAAAGGGTACATTACTAGCACTAACAACCAAAAATACATTACCAGAAGCGTGCTATTACTAAGCATCTAACTAATTCTAGAGAAAAGCTTGGAACTTCAGCTACGGAGACTGCCATATGACTTTTGCTCTGAATTAATTTATTTAAAA
>VXBU01003921.1:1243-11247 GCA_013400315.1 Bombycilla garrulus
ACACTCAAATTCTTTTCTTTTTACTTATAACTACTACTATTTCTCTATCTAAGTTTTTGTGACTTGAAATTCCTCATACAAAGTTGCCAACCTGTTCCATGGATTAGAATCAGAGCCACGGGCATTTTCAGTATCATTCCAGGGTCCCTGACACCTCTGGCAAGGCTGAAAATCCTCCTGAGCAGGGTTTGGGTCGGCCAAAGGCATCACAGGAACCCCTGGGTTCCAACACCCTGTGCCTCCCCACCCTCCCAGGCAGGAATTCCTTCCTTATCCACTCATCCAGCTCTGAACTCCTGACCCTTAATTAAGGGGAAGCAGCCAAGTGATATTAGTTCGTGTTAATTAACATTTCCAGCCATGGGTTTCAGTTTTTCACATCCCACTCTCGAGTATTGGCCAGGGTTGGGATAAAGGTCGGGATGGGAAGGTGGAAATGAGGATTGAAAGGGAGGGGAAGATGAAGTTGGAGCTGTTCCTCCCAGCACCACATTTCCAAGAGCATTTGGGAAGGGACAAACCCACCCCAAACCTCACCAAAATCACCCCAAATTCACTCCTGGGGAATGGTTTCCTCCAGGATCTCAGGGATTTCCTCCAGCCTGAACAATTCTGTGATTTACCAACCCTGCTCACTGGCCACCCCAGAGGAACTGGGACAAGACATTGCCCTGATTTGGTTTGAAAAATCCTATTTTAGGGGCACCCTCCTAGGAAACGGGGAGGAAAATGTGTTTTTTGCCACACCCCATGCCAGTTTGTTGGGCCCACCCCTCTCAAAAAATCAGTTTTCAGCTCAAACAAACCCCAAATCTCTTCTTTTTTTGGCTAGAGCATCACCTTTTTTTCCCCAAAAAAATAACAAACCCTGCTACAGAAATGCTCGTGATGAGAAATCCTCCTGCGCTGATTTCACCCCGATCAAACCTCTGTTAGAATTTTATTTTAAGTAACACTCACAGGGAGCCCAATGACCCTTCCCAGCCTCTGGGAATCGCCCAACAAGTTCCAGCAGCCCCGTTAATTTGAGCCCCTCCCCCGGGAATTACCTGAGACTGCTTTAATTAGGTATCCGCCGTGCAAAAGAATTAATTAATTGGCGATAAGCACCCGAACCACATTACTCATAAGGCTCTATTTCAAGCTTCAAATACAGCAAACGGGTCAGAGCCCAGCTGAGAGTGGAGACAGAATTCCCAGGGTTGCTGCTTGGTATTTTTCTTCCCTTCCTTTTCATGGAAGGAACGAGGCTGGGAATTTTTAAATTTTTTTCCTTTTTTTTTTTAATTTTATTTTAAAAAAATTTTAAAAAATATTAAAAAAAATATATTATTTCCTTCCATCCTTGGAGGTGTTCAAGGCCAGGCTGGACAGGGTTTGGAGCAACCCGGGATTTCAAGCTCTCCTTCAACCCAAAGAATCCAAGGATTCCATTTCTTTTCCGTGTTTTTCACAGAGCTTCTCCAGTAGTGGCTGCGCCACATGAAAATGGGAGTTCTGCGGTAATTTTGGGGGGAATTTGGTGTGTTTTAGGTGTGGGTTGTGGGGTAAAACCCCGTTATCTTGGGGCTGGGAGGGTTTCTCGTCCCCGAAACAAGCGTGGAGTGAGTAAAGCATCTGCTGAGGATCCACATGGAACAGGGGAGGGCTTGGCAGGTTTCTGAGGGGAAAAAATGAGGAAAAGGAGAGGAAAAAAATGGTGTAAATCGAGAGGAAAAAAAAGGGAAAAAACAGAAATAAGAGAGGGGGAGAAAAAAAAGCAAAAAGGGAAGAAAAAGAAAATAAAGGGGAAGAAAAAAAAAAAAAAGAAAAAAAAATCCCTGTGCGTTCTGTAATTCCACAATCCATAACTTGGAAAAGGAATTCACTGTGGGTTGTGCTGGCTCTGACATTTCCCAGCCTGGCAAAGCTCAGGCTGTGAGAGGGGCTCTCCAGGCTGAGGGGGATGAGGGCAGGGATGCAGGAAGGGATGTGGGTAGAAATGCAGGTGTGGATCAGGGCAGGAATGTGTGAGTGGATCACGGCAGGAATCCAGGCAGAAATGCGGGCAGAAATTCAGGTGGGAATGAGGGCAGAAATTCAGGTGTGAATCAGGGCAGGAATCCACGCAGAAATGCAGGTGTGGATCGGGGCAGGATCTGGGCAGGGATGTGGAAAAGATCTGGGCAGGGATGTGAGCAGGATCTGTGCAGGGATGCAGGCAGGGATGTGTGAGTGGATCAGGGCAGGAATCCAGGTAGAAATGGAGGTGTGGATGAGGGCAGGATCTGGGCAGGGATGTGGAAAAGATCTGGGCAGGGATGTGAGCAGGATCTGTGCAGGGATGCAGGCAGGGATGTGTGAGTGGATCAGGGCAGGAATCCAGGCAGAAATTCAGGTGTGAATGTGGGCAGAAATTCAGGTGTGAATGCAGGCAGAAATTCAGGTGTGAATGCGGGCAGAAATTCAGGTGTGAATGAGGGCAGAAATTCAGGTGTGAATGAGGGCAGGGATGTGAGCAGGATGAGGGCTGGAAGGCAGACAGGGATGTGTGAGGGGATCCAGGCAGGGATGCAGGCAGAAACACAAGCAGGGCTGCAGGAACTGATGCAGGCAGGGATGTGGACAGGGCTGCAGGTGTGGATCAGGGCAGAAATACAAGCAGAGATGCAGGAAATGATGCAGGGATGTGTGAGTGGATCTGAAAAGGAATGCAGACAGGGATCTGTGAGTGGATCTGGGCAGGGATTGCAGGCAGAAATGCAAGCAGGGATGAGGGCAGAGCTGCAGGTGTGGATGAGGGAAGGAATACAGACAGGGATGTGAAAAAGATCTGGGCAGGGCTGCAGACAGAAATACAAGCAGGGATGCAGGATCTGAGCAGGGATGCAGGCAGGGATTTTAGGCAGGATTTGGGCAGGATCTGGGCAGGGCAGCGGGCAGGATTTTAGGCAAGGCTGTGTGCAGGGCTGCAGGCTGGGCTGTGGACAGGATTTTAGGCAGGATTTTAAGCAGGATTTTAGGCAGGGATGTGTGTGGGGCTGCAGGCTGGGCTGTGGGCAGGATTTTGGGAAGGATTTTAGGCAGGGCTGTGGGCAGGATTTTGGGCAGGATTTTGGGCAGGATTTTGGGCAGGATTTGAGGCAGGGCTGCAGGCTGGGCTTTGGGCAGGATTTGAGGCAGGATTTTAGGCAGGGCTGTGTGCAGGGCTGCAGGCTGGGCTGTGGACAGGATTTTAGGCAGGATTTGGCCAGGATTTTGGGCAGGATTTTGGGCAGGATTTGAGGCAGGGCTGTGTGCAGGGCTGCAGCCCCGGCCCAGCTCAAACCGGGTTATCTGGCCGGGCTGGCAGAAGTAGGTTGTCGGCGCTGCCGCTCCCCGAGCTGACCCATATTATCCCAATTAAATCTGATTCCCGTGCCCTGCTGCTGCCTCCCTCCTCTCCCCCGTGCCCTGCTGCATTCCAGGCTAAAGTAGGCCCTGGCTGGGAGGCAGGAGCACACCTGGGCCCTTCGCAGGAACCGGGAGAGCAGCGCACAGCCAGCGGGGCAGAACTGGGCCAGCAGCAGTGACAGCAGCAGCGTGTGCTCAGCAGCTTCCCTCTGCTCCAGGCCGGACCCAGCCACGATTTCCCCGACCACGCTGCTCTTGCAGAACGCCACACTTGGCTTTTCCCTCCCTGCTGCTCCCTCAGAGCCTTTTTGTTGGAACCCAGGGGGTTCCTGTGATGCCTTTGGCCGACCCAAACCCTGCTCAGGAGGATTTTCAGCCTTGCCAGAGGTGTCAGGGACCATGGAATGATACTGAAAATGCCCGTGGCTCTGATTCTAATCCATGGAACAGGTTGGCAACTTTGGATGAGGAATTTCAAGTCACAAAAACTTAGATAGAGAAATAGTAGTAGATATAAGTAAAAAGAAAAGAATTTGAGTGTGTGTCCAGGGGGTTTGAGGCCCTGTACAGGGGGTTGGAGATCTGTACAGGGGGGTCTGAGGCACAAGATGGAGAATTCTTACACGTGCCATGTTATCTTTTGTTCTTCTTCATCACCTCCATCTTCTTGGTGCTGCTGGCACTTTGGGATTGGTTTGACACAGATCTGGACAGTGTGGTGTGAGGGGCACGGGTTGGTAATTAATGATAAACATTCAATAGGTAGTTATTAGTATCAAAGATCAGAGCTGACCCGGGTTGGGCACAGTGTGTCTCTGGACGCGTTCTGTGCCAACCCTGGCAGGGCAGAGAAATCTACTTTTGCTAAGGAACTGATAAACTGCCTTGAGAACACCAACAAACCACTGCAGACTCCTTCAGCAGCACGGGCTGCAAACCTGGACTGTTCTGTGCATTCTGGGCTCTCTCGGGGCTGTGAGATCCCGGCACCTTTTCACACCGTTCCCTGAGCTGTTTCCATCCTCACCCGGCCCCGTCGTTCACTGACCCCACACACGCTGCCTCGCCTTTCCTGCAGAGCCCTCCACCCCCAAACCGGCCCTTTTTTCCCCCAAATCCCCGTCAGATCACCCCAGCCACGCTGCCTGCTGAGTCAAGGGCCCCGCTTTTCCCAGCAGCCCGCCCGTGGGATGACACACGCTCGGCGCGCACCGGGATTTACGCGGGCGGCGGGAGAAGCCGCCAGCCTGGGCGGTGGTTTCGCACTCGCACGGCGAGAAGGTATCAAGGATGAAGAATTTACAGCCCCGAGGAACGCTGCAAAGCCTGCGCCGAGCAGCACAAAGCAGCTGGATTCGCTCCCTTCCCATGCACGTGCTTCATTTATTCCTCTCCGTGTCCGCTGCCAGAGATTTAATCCCTCTGCAATCGCTGCGTTCACACCACCGTGATCCCACACCAGCTGCCTTCCCCAGCATTAAACACCTTTCCCTGCCTCCCTGCTACTGCAAACCTCAGCTTCCGTGGGTTTCTATATTTTTTTTCCTGGAAAAAGAGTGGCTGGAAGCTGCTGCTCTTTGGGGGCTCTCGGCTCCAGGCAGGATTGTAGGAGCAGCACGGATTCAAATCCCAACTCAAAGCCGAACTTTTACACCATTTCATAAAAACACACAGGGCTTTGATTTTAGGCTTAAAAAAAGAATAATCAGCACCTCCCTTATTTGCTGCTTATGCCTCTCCTCAAGCCCGGCTTGCTGCATTAAAATAATCTTTTTATTCCCTTTATTCCCCGTTTTTATTCACGGCGTGGAGGGAGGAAGGAGGAGGGAGAGTTTCCCCCAGCACTGGCATTAAGTGGGGAGCGAGGGCAGCACCAGAGGCAGCACAAACCCCTGAGCAACGCTGTGAGGCTGAGCAATTCTATTCAACATTAATAATAAACCAGAAACAATCTGACAAATCACGGAAAGGAGTTTGACGGGGCCAAGCCCTGCCAGCGCCACACAAACACCTCCGCGACTGCAGGATATTCAAAATCCAAGGGATGCAGCACAGGCCGGCTTTAAAAATTGACCACGAGGTCTCTGCCAGCAGTTGAAGCTGTCCCCACGGGGTCACACTGGAGCTCTGTCCCCACGGGGTCACACCAGAGCTCTGTCCCCACGGGGTGACACCGGAGCTCTGTCCCCACAGCGTCACACCGGAGCTCTGTCCCCACCCCGGCCTTGTCCCCTCCCCAGGTTCTCCCCAAAGCCGCGGAACTCGCCGGGCCCGGCCGATGTTCGGCGCTTCCCGAGGCGGGGAAGCTCTGCCCGGAGATTTCCAGTGGGATCGGAGCTGCTCCAGCAGCCTGGAGATGGATGAGCAGAGGCTCGGAGAGGNCCCCAAACCCCAAAGGAGAAGAAGGCCCCGAGGAGGAGCTGCAGCCCGGAGCAGAGCTGCCCCTGTCCCTGCAGGACATCCTGGGGACAGCTGGAGCCAGGCCACAGCCATGGGGACAGCTCTGAGAGCAGAGATTCCCAATTCCCAATCTCCCATCCAGCCCTGCCCTCGGGGACACCATTCCCTGTGTGCTGTCCCTCTGTCCCTTGTCCCCAGTTCCTCTCCAGCTCTCCTGGAGCCCTTCCATTGCTCTGAGCTCTCCCTGGAGCTTCTCCTGTCCAGCTGAGCACCCCCAGCCCTTGGAGCAGCTCCGTGGCCCCTCTGGACTCTGTTTGGGCCCTGAAATTTTATTTTTCCCACCCTGAGGAGGCTCAGACCCAGCCCTGCCTGTTTCTCCCAAGGCTGATGTGCACAGAACCTCTGTCTGCAGACACAACAAAGCCTTAAAAACAACAAACATCACTCTGGCCCTGTCCTGGTGTCCCCTGGTGCCACTGGGGTCCTCAAAACATTTTCCTGGCAGCCCTGACTCTCAGCACCTTCTTCACCCTCCCTCCCTGCTCCACAGCAAAACCAAGGACGGCTCCAGAGAGGAATCGAATCAACCAAGCATCTCAGCGGGCGCTTTCTGACCCAAAACAACCCCAAAACGCAGCTCCTCCCACCCCACAGCGACCCGCGGCTTCGGGGAGGATTCAATGACAACTAAAGCCTGGGGAATCCTTCCAGCAGCGCTCCAGAACTCCCCCGAAGGGGATCCCACCCCGGGCTGCAGCAGCTTCAACATCCCTGAGCTTCACCCAGCCCTGCTCTCTCCTCTGGGACACAGCTCAGACAGAAAACAGCTCCTCCTCAGCGCTGCGGGCTCCGGCAGCTGCACGGGGACGCTCTGCCTGTCCCCACCGTGCTGGCGTTGGAAAAGGAACCGGGAAAAAACAAAATATTAAAAATTATTTGGCGACCGGCAAAAATTTCACCACGCTTTGCCCCGGGTGGAGTCCCCAGCCCCGCAGGGATTGAAAAGTCCTTTGGATGTGGCACTTGGGGACACGCTTGGGTGGGAATGGCTGGGCTTGGAGGATTTTAGAGGGCTTTTCCAAGCTCAATTCCACGATTCTAAGCCTGAAGTTTCCTGGCACAACAGAGAGACACGGCAGCACCACAGCGACCCGACCGTAATGAGCGTAATGACAGTAATTAGCACATGAACCCACCCGGGCAGTGTCACCTGCAGGTGCCAGCCTTGGGGACACCGAGTTTCTCTTCCCACAGGCAGGATCCTCTCCTCAGAGGGATCCTCAGCACGGATTTACTCTGGGATCGGACCACGATTAGGTTTGGTGGTGGCACAGGGCACCCGTGTCCCCGTGACACCGATGGCACCAAAGGAAATTTTTTTCCTTTGTTTTTTCCTTTTTATTTTTTCCTACCTTTTTGCTTTTTCTCCCCCCTTTTTGCTTTTTTTTCCCCTCTCTTTTCTATCTTTTATTTTTCTTTTTTCCCCTCTTTTTATACACTTTTTTCCCCTCAGAAACCTGCCAAACCCTCCCCTGTTCCATGTGGATCCTCAGCAGATGTTTTACTCACTCCACGCTTGTTTCGGGGATGAAAAACCCCCTCAGCCCCAAAACAACTGTGTTTTACCCCACAACCCACGCCTAAAACACACCAAATCCCCCCCAAAATTAATATATCGCGCTCTCCAATGATTTTTTTCCTTTTTTTTTGGGATTTCACGTGTCCCGGGAAGCAGCACGGATCCCCGATGAGCTCCCGGGCTCTGTCGGGGCTGCTCCTCCCCACACAGATCCCTCCCGCAGCCCTTCCAGGACCTTTCCAGCCGGGAAAGCTGTTCCTAGGGAGCACCGCAGAGCCGATTTTCCTCCCCCAGAGCCCTCGGGAGAGGCAGGGAGGGCAGGAAGATAAACCTGTTAAACCCAGACCCCGGCTCAGGCGAAGGAGTTTATCCTGGGAGCACCCCTGGAACACCAACCCGCCGCTCAGCCGGATCAAAAATCCGCAGGAAATGCACCAGATGCATCAAAACCGCAGCAGAGAACCCAACCACCACCCAGCAACCCGGGAGAAACTAATTAACCTGGGTTCTAACGAGGAGGAGGATGACAGACAACAGGGGAAGCAAAGCGCTGAGTGAAAAGCCAGGGAAGGATGGCGTAAGGTGAAAATCTAATTGTGTTTGGGGGGATAAGCAGGTGCTGCAGGTGCAGCTGCTTCCCAGGAATTATCCAGGGTGCTCCAGTGCTGATTCTTCAAGGCTTTCAAGTCATTTCAGAAGGGATTTTTATTCCCACTGGCGCTGGGAGTCCATCAATCTGATTTTGGACTCCAGCCTTGGCATGGCTGCATCCTCACCCATGCCAGGTGGTGTCTTAGATCCCAAGAGCCACCCTGAAATTCCTTGATTCCCAATCTGTGATTCCCCGATCTGTGATTCCCCGATCTGTGATTCCCCGATCCTGCGATTCCTTGATCTGAGATTCCCCAATCCTGTAATTCCCCGATCTGTGATTCCCCAATCCTGTGATTCCCTGATCTGAGATTCCCTGATCCTGTGATTCCCCGATCTGTGATTCCTTGATCTGAGATTCCCCGATCCTTTGATTTCCCAATCTGAGATTCCCCGATCTTGTGATTCCCCAATCCTGTGATTCCCCAATCCTGCAACTCCCCAATCCTGCAATTCCCCAATCTGTGATTCCCCAATCCTGCGATTCCCCAATCTGTGATTCCCCAATNATCTGTCATTCCCCAATCCTGCAATTCCCCAATCTGTGATTCCCCAATCCTGCAATTCCCCAATCTGTGATTCCCCAATCTGCGATTCCCTGATCTGTGATTCCCTGATCTGTGATTCCTTGATCTGTGATTCCTTGATCTGTGATTCCCTGATCCTGTGATTCCCTGATCCTGTGATTCCCTGATCTGTGATTCCCCGATCTGAGATTCCCCGATCTGAGATTTCCCGATCTGTAATTCCCCAATCTGAGATTCTCCGATTTGTGATTCCCCAATCCTGCGATTCCCCAATCTGCAATTCCCCAATTCTGTGATTCCCTGATCTGCGATTCCCCAATCCTGCGATTCCCCAATCTGCAATTCCCCAATTCTGTGATTCCCTGATCTGCGATTCCCCAATCCTGCGATTCCCCAATCCTGCAATTCCCTGATCCTGCGATTCCCTGATCCTGCACCCAGCTGCCTCCCCGCCCGCCAAGCACCCCGATTCCCCGATTCCCCGATTCCCTCGCCCATCCCCAATCAAAGGCACCATTAATTAATCACTGCCCTGATCCAACACCACCCCAGCCGCTCTGGATGGGGTTTGGATCAAGCCTGGCTTCCCCACGGAGCGAAATCCGTGTTCTCCCGGCAGCTGGATCCTGTCCTTTCCCTGCACAGCCCCTGTCCCCACAGCCACAGCGGGACCGGGAGATCCCCTGGCCATTCCCCTGGGATTTGGGGTGGAAAATGCTGCTCCTGTGCTCAGGTTTGGGGGGCTTGCACCCAGAAGGAGAAATGCACGTGGCCAGCCGGGCTGGAAGCCAGCAGGGAATAAAACTGTGCGAGGACGAGGAAAAAAATTCCCTGATCAGCGGAGTGGGATGCAGCACCCACATCCTTTTCCAGGGAATGGGGGCCCCCATCTCGCACCCCACAAAGAGCTGAGCCCGGAAAGAGAGGGACAAAAAGCAAGAAAAGCTGAAAATCCAACCTGAGCCCTCAGCCTGTTCCTCCTGCTGCCGTGCTGGCTGTGAACACACACACGGGCACATCCCTTTTCCCACCCCATTTCCCATCCCTTTTTCCTATCCCTTTTCCCATCCCCTTTTTCCCATCCCTTTTTCCACCTCTTTTCCCATCCCTTTTCCCATCTCTTTTCCCACCCTTTTCCCACCTCTTTTCCCATCTCATTTCTCACCCCTTTTCCCATCCCTTTTCCCACCCCATTTCCCATCTCTTTTCCCACCCTTTTCCCACCCCTTTTCCACATCCCTTTTCCCATCCCTTTTCCCATCTCATTTCTCACCCCATTTCCCACCCCATTTCCCATCCCTTTTCCCACCTCTTTTCCCACCTCTTTTCCCATCCCATTTCCCATCTCATTTCCCACCCCTTTTCCCATCCCATTTCCCCCCCCGCTCCGGGCACTGGAGTGACACCCTTGCAGATGTCCCGCTGAAAATCGACGCCACTCGCGCCTAAATCGGTGTTTTCCCGGGGTGGAGCCC
>VXBU01003948.1:0-12360 GCA_013400315.1 Bombycilla garrulus
TTCAAAACCAAGACACATAGTCAGTACTCTCCTACTTCACCCTTCCATACAGGGCAGGTAAACAGCACAAGAAATATAGAGGGTTTAGTGAATAAAAGAAGGAATAGAGAGGGGTTTCTCAGGCCAAAGGATGTGCATGCACATTGCAGAGCTGTCTGAGCACAGCACTCTTGCTTCATCTGGAAGGTTTCCAAGAACAAGCTTGGATTTATTTTTTTTTTTGGAACAAGAATATTCCAGCATATGAGGCATCTTGACAATGCTCTCCTCCTAATGGAAAACATTCAAGTATTTCTGAGTGAACATTCCTCTTAAAGTCTGCTTAGTCCAAATCAACATGTGCATTTGGGTGGCCAGAGCCAGATGAAGATCACTGGTCAGAGGGTGGGCTCCCATGCCCACTTCAGTAAATGCAGAGTTCTAGCTCCAGTTTAGCAGAATCTCTGACGACATCTCACAGTGTCTTCCCTGGCTCCAAAATGGTACTTTTATATTCTTGGTAAAACCTCGTTATTTCTTGTCTTGCTAAACCTCCTTATTTTTCTATCTAGAAGTTTGCCTAATTTTATTGTTGGAATAGAGATAGCATATTCTTAAAGTGAGACACTGCATCATAGATCCTGCATCACTACTTAATCCCTTTGGCCCACTACAGCTTGCTTCTTTGCACATTGCTTTTCATCCCATTGCATGGGAATAAAATCTAAAATTTGATTTGATACTATGTGAACCAGAGACATTGCTCTGTAAACACTGGGAAGGATTAAAAGAAACAGTGGGTAAGGATGCTAATCATAGGCAGTGACTCAGGTTACTCTGCTGGAATCTTGCTGTGATCTGGATCACCCCTTAGATTATCCCCTCATTTGTTACCTTCCTGGGTTTAGCTGGGATAGAATTCATTTTCTTCCTAGTAGCTGGTACAGTGCTCTGTTTTGGATTCAGTATGAGAATAATATTGATAACACATTGATGTTTAGGTTGTTGCTGAGCAGGGCTTACCTTAAGTCAAGGACTTTTCTGTATCTTATGATCTGACAATGAGGAAGTGCAGTCTGGCCCCTGCCCAAAGCACCAGATTAGTTGTATCCGACCTTTTGAGCATTGCAATATCCCACTTTTCCTTGGACTTCTTGAGGCAGAAGAATTTTAGCTTACAGTCCTTGTTCTCCTGTTTCCTCTTCCCTAAGTGCCTTCCTGAAAACTTAGGGCTCCTGTTTTTTATTAGGATGAAACATTCTGGGGAAACAGCCAAAGTGTATTTTCTAGCTGTACAATAAGTTTATTTAACAGTATCCTCCAGAATTTACGGCTTGTGTTTTACCATGTGGCTGCTCAGGAGGATGAAGCTGCCATCTGCATAACATACAACCCATAACCTGAGGAAAGATGAACAAGAATGGATACCAGTAACTTTTCCAGTTTCCTTTTCTGTGCTGCTGCATGGCTTGATGCAGGAATGAAAGCTCTGAGGCACTAGTCTCATTTACACTAACCTGCCAATTATACCCTTTTTCATGTTAGAGGTGGTTGGGACAGAATAAGTCAAACTATATGTCGAAATTACCTCTGTCTTCCTGTCTTCACTGAGCCCTGTTCTGTTTGTGCTTGCATCTCTAGGGTCACACTTACATTATTATGAGACTCATCTCTAATAAAATATTAAACCCATTTTAGTTTGTACACAGAAATCCTTGCCTGGACTTGAGCATTCCTACCTTGCATGTTTCTTACGTCCATGTTCCAGCTAGTGGAGCATTACTTCCGAGCCCTGAAAGGAGAGCATGTCTGGTGGCACCTGGCACAGCATTACCCAGTCTCTGGCACCATGTGGTGGACAAGGCAAAGCTGTTCTGATGCCATTTCAAATGGAGATAAACCTGAAAACAAGGGTTTTGCAGTACCTTTGCATGCTGCCTTAAGTAGAGGAATCCTTTTATTAGAAGTTGAGCTTGCATACATTTTTTACATCTTCCTTACACTTTTTTTTGCAAGAGGAAAGACACTGAGCAAAGGACATATATCCTCCTTTTCCCAACACATTGCTTGTAGAACTGCAGAGCAACCAATAATACCTAGTCTGCTAAAAGCAGACTGAAATCAAGTTCTCTGTTCATAAAAGGCCTTAATCAACATGTCAGATGTGTCAGGAGTTGAGTCTGTGTAGCCTTCTTTCTACAATCCCTCTCCATGTAAGGAGCAGCCCTTTCTCATGCAAATAGTCCCCAAAGCCTATTTGGTCTCTGAATGAGTAGTACCATTCAGAACTGGCCCTGCTTCCTCTCAGAGGAATCATGACTCCTATGCCCAAATAAACTTTTACTATTTTCTTGAGCAAAAGGTGCACTTCTCAAAATATCCTGCACCAGTTCTGCAAACATTGGCTCTATAACAAAGGATATAATTATTATTGACAGCTATTAACCCTATTAATCTTGGACTCTGCCCTCTTCAAAAACAAAATAAAGAAGACCCCAACCAAAATCAAACTCCATTGAAATTTAAAACTGTTTATGCATGAATGTAGAGTTTTGAAAATTGTTGAAATCTAGAGACACAATTTAACTTCATTGTAGCTTGTAGGAGTGATTGTAAATCAGATATAAGTTATAAAAAAGAGCCTGTGAATATATGGGAAGGTAAACCCTAACCATTTGCTGTGCAATAGAATGGACTATTAGCCAGATAATGAAATCATAAAACACTGACTGTCTTTCTAGATATTTCCAGGAAAGAAAATATAAAAACATTTTGTTTTTTAAGCCAGATTTTCAAATTTTGTATTTTTAGTAGTTTCCCTTTAAGTCAGTTGGCAAAAGAGTAATAACAAACAAAACAAAACAAAACAAAACAAAAAAAAAAAACCACACACACAAAAAAAAGAAAGCTGAACTAGGGCTTTCTTCCCCATGCAAGTTATGGAGGTGATTTAGACAGAATGACTGATACTAGTTGGGTCAGATGCGGAATAATTAGCACAATCTGATGGGATTTCTCCTTGAGCCAGGTGTTATGAGCCCTTGGAGCTCCCATCCCAATTTGGGTTTTGTCTTACAAATACTCATTGGCTTAAAATGAGCGGGAAAGACACCTCGGGTGGTGTTGGAAACAAAAAAGGTTTATTAACTTCCAAAATAACAAACTCTCTACCAAGAAAAAGCCGTGCCAGAGACTACAGGTTTATGCCTCCTCTACTTACCCCCCAAAATGCTACGAGGTTTCCTCAAGCAATGCTTTTTATGGCTTAGGTGGGGCTTTGGCAGTCATCCAATCCAGGTAGCTCTAGGGGTGGGGTGATGTCCACGGAGTCCAATGAAGTGCCCTTTTTTATAACTTTTCCAAATTGGGAAAGAATGCTCGGGCTCCCCCACCCCCCACGGGGAACAAAGACAGCTCCACACGTCCTCCCAGTCTGGGCACTCTGCCTGTAGGAGGTGCAATGCAACAACACTCTTCCTTGGGTCAGACCCACAGAGATCATAGAGTTCAAGAGGAAAAGGGCTATTTTTTAATCAAGATGTAGCATTCACTCCTGATCATATTGAAGATGAGGAGTGTTTTCAGCCTACTTCCACAGTACTTGTATTTTATGCCAACCTTATCATCTTTTGAAGTAAACCTTTGAACTGAATTTAAAGTTAAATTAGCAGCTGAGTGATTATTTCGTTCATTCAAAATGCCAACTTATTTAAACTGTCAACTCAATGATGAAAAGCAACTGTATGGTTTACTGGAGCACCAACACTTAAAGAAACTAGCTTCAGTTCGAGTAAATCAGTCCGTCATTGTGCTGCAGAAGTGTTACCATCACATCTTTGCACTGGAGCCTACACTTTCAGCACACTGACTAATGGATATGAAGCTGGTGTGTTTAAGAGGTACTGGACTAAGTGCGGCTATTCATGACTGAAATACACTCTTTTATGAAGGTGTCTTATGCAGCTTTCCACTTACAGCTTAACAAAGCTAGGTGAGGGTATTTCTAGCTTGCTCATTAATTAATTGCATGCAGACACATGTACCAATTCACATATTCAGCAAGTGACAGCTTAGTGTGAGGATCATTTGTTTAAGTCCAATTTGTGTTAATCTCCAGTGTTATTAGCTGAAAGAGGAAATATAAGCAAGGAAGCTTGCTATACCTTTTTTTTTCAAATAATAATAAAGTATTTTAAGCATCTATTTTTAAATCTCTGGAAAAGAGAAGACACAATATTTTGCACAAGGGACATAGCTCAGATATCTGACATGATCTTTAGATAAAATGCACAAAGCGTACAGAACTCTAATCTGTAATAAGGAAAAATTTGAATTTACACTGCATGTTACCTAAGCTTTTAACATTTCTGTTTTCCCAAACACATGTCCACAAAATTTCTCAGGGATCAATTATTTCTCTAGGTTGTTGTTGCTGATGATATTGTTTTTGAGACTCATACATTTTAAATACATTTTTCAGAACATTTTGTTATTTGTTTAATATTTTCTAAAACAGAATGTAGGGAAAAGTTCAGCTTTACTGTATTCACAGTATTAATATGGGAGGAAAAATTCAACTTGTTTGTAGGATCATGATTTTAGGTTTCAGATTTCTTTCTTTAAGACCTGTGATCACAAATATCAAAGGTAATTGCATTTGAGCACTAAAACACATATACATGATTCTATGTGTCTCATTTTAATAATTTCTGATATGTTAATGCAAAAACTATGGTCCTGCAGAACAAAATTTTGGTTAACATTAACAGTGAGTGACTAGAGGATTTTTTTATTTTTGTTTTACTGTGTCATATACATTATGGCGTGATATAAAAAATCTTACTGCTGTAGCTCCCTTCACAATGCAGACAGCTTTCTAAAGAAGAAGTTTGCCATCTGAGGACACAGAATAATTTAGGACCCAATTTTAAATCCACTGTAAGATAAAAAACCTTTGGCTTGAGTTAGTGAAAGCATGGAACTGCAAGTGATACAGTATGGGATCTACACTGATCCTGATTGTACCTCAGCCTTTTTACAATTGGTCATGAATGTAAGTGAGACAGCAGTATACAGAGTGAAGAGTGAGAACATCAGAATGCTGGGAAGTCAGTCATGCCTCTGTATTTGTGTCACTTGGCACTACAAACCAACAGATCCAGACAGTTACCTCCTGCCTGCTCCTTGCCATACTTGTGGCAGCCCAAACACACTGAAAGACCAGCAGGAGAGGAATAACATAAAGGCAAACACTGCTCCTGTAGAATTCTTACTTTACCCTGGAACATAATAAAATTTATCTGAGCAAGGGGAGTTCTGACTTTCAGTAGCTTTTGGTGAAGAAACCTACCAATACGACTATGAAGATCCTGCTAAGAAAAAATATTCTATTCAAAGCTCAGGAAAGATGCTGAAAAATGTAGAAGACAATAGCTGAGATGCCTGCTTTAGCACTGTGAAACATAAATGCCATTTGTTATTGATTTTACAGAAAAGAAATGCTGAGGATCACATCTTGTTCACATTTATACTAGGAAAATTCCAATGACTTTTGGAGAAATAAAACCAGTTCTTTTCCAGGGAAATGCTCTATGGTTCTATAACAACTAAGGATTTCATTAAGTATGGTTTCACTTCAGTAGAGTTTAGAATAATCCTTTATATTTTGTAGAGCAGATACATGATATTTTAAGAATCTTATTTTTTCTCAGTTTCTATAAAATAATTTTAAAAACAGTGAGAAACCATTACATGCATAAACAGAAACAGGATCTAACTTGCATTTTCTAGTCATTTCCAGCATGTATACTTTCAAAACATTAAAATACACTAGTGAGATGAAAATTTGCCAACTCAGTTCTTGTAAGGTTCCCTAAACTCCAATTGAAATCAAAGGGGCATTGAAATCAAAGTGTTTAAGCACTTTCCAGGAGACATTTTCTGGAATTAGTCATAATGAAAATGAATTAATTTTGGTCTGTTTCCCAGTGTTTCCCTAGAGTCACAGTTCTTATATTTTCCTCCCAGCTGTAGTCTGGGTGATATTTGGAGCCTGGAGTTTTTGAGCTACATGTAGTCAGTGAAGCCTATTTCTGCTTTGCATAACCTCCTACGTGGCCAGTTTTGTCCTAAAGGAGGAAAATAAAACTATGTCACAACACTAGAATGTTTTCAAGGGACTGTGTGCATATGCATGCAAATCACGCTGAAAGAGAGCACCTGATGCTTCAAAGTAAGTTTTTAACCTCTGTGTATCAACTATAAGGCAGTATTCATTAACAAAAATAGAGCAACCCTAGAACAAGTGATATAGGAACAGTACTGCCACCTTGCTGGAGGAATAAAATAATGTGATTTCTAGCTCTCAACATTGTTTGGATAGCCTACAATTATCAGAATTAAGTATGGTGATAGCCTGGTAATTAACTGTAATTTCTTTTATCACTGCATAAATGGCATTACAGAAGCAACAATGACCTTCAATTTTTTTCATGAGTTCTAAAGTTATTGGCACCATATTTTTAATTACTCTTTCAGTCATCTAAAGTATTTTAGAGCAGTTACTGAGATGATGTCAAAGGACTCCTGGTCAACCTGTTTTCTTGATGAACTGATAAAAAGGTAAAAAAAAATCATCATTTGACAAGCACGCTGTGCTGAAGAAGTAACTAGAACTACTACCTGCCACTTGATAACTTTTGGTAATGTAAGTGCATGCAAAGACATATTTTTTTTTAAGAAAGACTGTTATTGCTTTTGACTGCTCATTTGTAATTAAAATTGTATTTTTTTTTAAGTAGAGTTGTTGAAGAAAATGCAAAGTAATTACATCTGTTGCTTGGCCCATCTATTAATTGCTATTACCATAAGTATTTTATATGCCTCCCCAACATCAGGGGAAAAGGAAGTCTTAGAGGTTCAGAGAATAGCTAGCGGCAGTTTTAGTCATATCCTGGGCTTTTCCTTCCTCTTCCTCTATCCTTGTTCTGATTGTAAATGCTATTTCACACAGCTGCTTGCAGAGCAGTGACCTGAGAGCATCTTTGCCATAGCAGGTGTCAGAATCTGCTCCTAAACATGGGTGACAAGGCTGTGCTGGCTTCTTCCCAAGGGATCTACCAGGAGCTGAGGGATCACACACCTCCATGTAGTCCTTTGGGAACTATGGTGAAGTGATAAAAGTCACTGTATCCCTAAATCCAGAAAAGAGAAAACTGTGAGATTGTCTAAAACTGCCTTTCTTCCTCTTATGCCCAATTTTTTTTTTTCACAGTAGAACTCCCAAGACTGTGTGGTTGTTGCTTCCTAAACAGACTACCTTTTTGAAGCTTTTATTCAGTATCTAAATGAAGATCATCCTCTGTAGAACTGTTTTAATACTTTAGAAAAAGTTAATCAATTACAAAGTGTTTGTATCCTCCTAGAAATGGAACTTCCTGCCAATTACTTGGACAGGAAATGTTGCTTAAAGTGGAGCTGATGGGGACAAAAGAGAAGACCAAAAATTGTCACATAGCTCATCTGCATAAGTGGAATTAAATACTCAGTACAGATATTTGTGTGTGAACATGCAGGGGAAGGAAATAGTGGCAAAAAGAAGAGAAAAGGTACAAAAAAAGGTCTGAGGCATTCTGATTACATTTTTGAAACATTCCAGTTTAATCACTTCATCATCTCCTCAACTTTGCACTCATCCAACCCAATTCTTTCCCCACTCATTTCCTCTGTTTTCACCTCCACTTCTCTTTGCTGAAATTCACATATTGCTCAGTACCTACCCATGAATGTATGAGTAGTATACCGAGTTGTCTCCAGCCCTCCAGGCTGAAGGGCTGTGGTTTAAACAGGTAGCTTTGGAGATTGTGTGGCTCCAAGAGCCCCCACTGTTCTGGTGTCAGTGGGTATTACTATTTGATTTGGTGCATATGTAGTTGAAATATCCTATGCCTATAAAAGCTGTTAAAGCATGTTTGCTCTTCAAGTTCCATGCTTTGGGTAATGACACAGTGGGATTTGGTGCTTGTAAAGTTTAAGTGTTTGCGTGTTAGCTGGACTTCGCAGCGCTATGCCTGTGATTAGCTATGTGTGCATTGACTGACTTCATGCAGCCTCTACAGAGCACATCTCCTGCAATCTGTCTGTCTTCATTCAAACTCCTTAAAGGTTTCTATGAGCACCTTAAATACCAAAAATTGTTAAAAACACTATAGCACAGGCCTACCTCCATAGCTGCTCCTTCCCAAGGCAGTTCTGTTTTATGAAGTACAGGTCTATACTTTATAATTGGACTTCCCACACTTTAAAGATATAGACCATCTTTTACTAAAAATTATCAACACTTCACCTCTGCTAATGACCACATAAATCAGACCATCCATTTAGAAATCGTAAAACTTTTTAAGAGTTAGAGATTTTTAAAAGAGAAAATTACTCTTTATACACATTTTAAAAACACAAACAATTGGATTTTATTAAAATGAGAAAGCACCAGAAGTATGTATTCCCCAGATCTCAAATAACATTAGATACTGCTCTTTAAGCCTTGTGAAGCAACTCTGACTTAATTTTATCAACAATGAGAGATGGCTTTCTAGGAGAAATTCCTTCTAAGAAAGAAAATGTTGAAAGGTTTGGTCTCAGTTCTTATCTACAACAATGAAGCTGTACATTGCTCTCTGTCTCTGAAGCTGCAGCTGCTAGGAGGAGTTAACCGGGAGTGGGAGGTATTCACCAGGGAACCCTAAATAACCAAAGCAGTAATTTCCGACTCCTGTGTCCTAAGCAATTTCTGGAAAAAGTCTGTTCCTGGCAATCCACTGCGGTGCACAGGCCCGACAAGGCTGATTGCTGATGTCGTACACTAGCACAGCCATTGTACTTCCCTCATTCATGCTTGTTTCATAGCAGACCCTGAATCAAGAGGTCACAGCATTAACTGAACTGTGGATCTCTCTTTTTCCTTTGAGCATCTCTTCACATTTGGTGAGCAGACTATCCTGGATGTGTGCTTTGTCTCATCCTAGATAATCATATTTCCAGAGAAGCCGAAAAATTGCATCAGTGAGATGGGAACCAGGGTATTTGCATTGTGTGTGAACTTGTTTTACTCGCCCCATAAGTGGTGTAGATCATACCACAAACATGCCTGTGGATGATTCTTTTACTTTTCCTTATAGCAGTTCTAGTATTTTAAATTATTACAGTAACAGCTATGAGAAAAATGTTGCAGAGGTAGTTATTGTCTCTCTGCATGGAGAATTTATGTAGTCCTTGAGCTGTGGAGGCTTTTTTTTTTTAATATATGAAATATTTTGTGGCTTAGTCACCAAAGCATAATGTGAGAACATATGAGAATCACTCTCTAAGTATGCAAATACACATTGTTACATAACAAATAAGTTTAGGGAGGTGAAGTGGGGATTTGAATGTTTGGAAGAAGGCTGGAATAGGGATGACATCAACAGAAACAGCTAAGTGTAAATTTCTGAACTTCACAGGCAGGGTTAGCTGAGTTTTTTTATCTACCATGTATAATATATTTCCTTTCATAGACTTTCATACTTCCCTTCCCTGATTTTACTTAGTGGAATTTAAAACAAAATTTTGAGGAAAAAAAAATCTGCTTTTTGGACAGGATGATAATGAATCTCCACACTGCAGTATGCTATTGAGTGTATTGATTACTACTACTGCCCATTCACTGTAGTGTCACACAATGGCTGTTACAGTTATTGCAACTCTCAGTCTAATTACATGCTCTTTGACTTTTTAAATAAAACAGACTTTTAGTGGCAGTTTCCTATTATAATAACTCCCAGGAATTATATTCCATGCATTTTGGTCAAAGGACACTTCATTTTTTATTTCATAATAGTGAGTTATGTAACAGGTAGTTCTTGCTCCTAAAAACAAAGTTTATTTGAGAAATACAAGTCTTTTATGAAATCTCTGTTGTCACATGTCTCATATGAACCTTGCTACATTTGAACAATGAATTTCAGAGGAGAAGTCAAATGAAAAGAAGTATGACCATAATTAAAATGTTAAATTTAACTTGCAACTCCTGCACTTCTGTAAATAAGCTGTGGCATGTATATGCCTCAGTTTCTTGATCTGTAATGAAAGTCATAAATAAGAATTACAATATGCCTTATGAAAGTATCGAAGGGCCTACATGTACAGAAGATCAAAGCAGCAATCCAAAAATCAGTCTGACCTTATATTTTGTTCAGCATGGATTCAAGGTTGTGAGAAAAAAAAAACAAAAACAAAAACAAAACCAACAATTCTGTACCTACAGTACACTGAAATTAGTTTCAGGTTCATTAGAAATTAGTCCAAGATTGCCCAAAAATTGGGCACATGCTTGCTTGGCAAACATTTCTGAATTCACAAGGTAGAAGAGTAGCTGAGAGTGGAAAAAAAAGTTAGAATCTCAGCATTTTTTCTGCTTTATGTTTATCACAAACACAAAAAAACATTCATAACAAACTGGAAAGCTGTCTTTCAAATTCCCAGTCATCTGTTGTGCTATTCCAGCATATTTCATATGCCCTTGGGTCTCAGGAAATAAAACCAAAAGTAGTTGTTTAATCTCAGAAATCATCCGTTTCATAACTATTTGATTGGATTATGAATTCACATATGCATTTCACTAACATTGCCTAATATATAATGGTAGTTATATATTGCAATGAAACACTGGAGAGATATTCTGCCTATTTCAAATCCCCATTGACCCAAGCATGCCTATGCTTAAACTTTAGCCCATTTGTGTCTCTCTTCACTCTTAGATGTTAAAAGGCATTGGAAAAATAAAGCACAAGACATTGTCTCAGCTCTTCTGGGTGAAATTACTTATACCTTATGTAGAGTCATCCATTTACTTACACACAAGACTTCATATTTATGTTAACCTCATAAAGACTGAATTTCTCCACCATGGCAAACAGAAGGTAAAGAGGTAAACTCATGTTTTCCTTAACCAGGACATCTGCAGGTACTAACTGAAATTACACATTTGTGTTTAATAGTTATTGGAAGAATCTTTCTGAATATGGGGTCATCTAATTGATTCCAGCCACCTAACTCCTGGAGGGTAGGTAAAGAGAGTGGAAGGTGGAAGGGAAAAAACACGAGTTTCTTATAGGCAGATCTTCAGCCATCAAAGTCCTACTAGCTGTTGCTAAGCTGTATGCTGCCAGAAGCTCACTGATTTTTGGGGCTATGTAGTCAAAAAGAACTCTCATTTTCTTCTAGAGTTGGCTCTAGATCCCATATACATACCCTGAAGGTATTTAACCCTTGATAAAATTTAGGTAAAATTCAGAGAAATCCTAAGATAATTGCACATCTTGACCACCCTGCAACAATGCTAACAGAGCAAGGCCTTTGCATTTTCAGAGATTTGTGTGCATTTCTGTGCTTGCAGCTTTCCTGAGAACTACTCCAAGTCATTGGAAAGATAGATAATTACACTTTTTCTAAAGGAAGACTTATTTACCCAACTCACTGTAAGGGTGTGACCCTTAAGTGAAGATATTTCATCATGTAGATGTGTAAATGTGACTTAATTTTTAATTGTTAAAAATTAAGAATTTTTAAGTTCTTAAAATCGTTTTATGATACATGGATGGGCTTTGATGTTTATAAATTTTTAGTTAAAATGGTCATCATAGAGAAACAGAAATATATCTTTGGTGCAGTCAAAGGCATCTTCAAGAATTTACATGTTTGCAATGCCAGAGATACACTTGGCTGAATATAGACTCAAGCATCAATTTCAAATGAAAAAAGATTTCTCCAGCTGCTGCCACATCTGTTGTTAGGACCTGCTGCTATGCCAGCAAATGCATTTAAGCAGTTGTTACAAGAAGTCTTTGTCTCTTTGTGCATACGAGAATGAGAGATCTATCAGAGTCTATGAGACAAGAATTTTTTAATGTAGAATATCAAAAGTGGATTTCAATCTTAATCAAAGATGCTAGAATATCAAAATCAGACTGGGAAAAATTCTATTACAATACCAAAATAATGTGCTAGTGAATGTCTCCAGAAGCTTAAAAAGGTATTAGGAAAATTTATGAAAAGCTACTCCAAGAAATAGAATGACAAACTCTGAGATGAAAACAAAGAGACTCAGTTGTGTAAATTGGCATGTGTGGCTGTTTTAAGTTTTTACCTGTTTACTCTTGATGGACAAGAATCCTCAAAGTTTTTTCTACAGTATTGTAGTGTTTCTTAATATATACATTATTCTCACAAATTCTGTTTTAAAGAAGGACATGAATTGAGAAGCAAGAGAGTTCTCTGAAAATGTAAATAACTGGTTGATTTCCTATAATGGCATGAAGTTCACCTTACAATATTGTAAAATCTTGT
>VXBU01003957.1:8098-19021 GCA_013400315.1 Bombycilla garrulus
CAATAGCCACCGTTGCTCTTTAAGTGGAGAAGATTTAAACAGACAGTGGCAAAATCCAAATCCAGATCTGCATCCCACTATTTACCATGCTAAAGGGTTACTGCAATATCTGGCTGCTATAAAACGTTTGCCTTTGGTAAGTATGTGTGTGTAAGCAATTCTGAATCTTTATAACTTTTTCTATGTAGCTAGTCTATAAATTAAACATTTTGATATGGTCTTGTAAACTATGTCACACTTAAATTTGACTTAGAGAACTGATCTTCTGCAAACCTATAGATGTAAATCTGTTACATTGGCTAGGCTAGAAAGTTAAACCTTTTTTAGATGAATCACACACTTTGTCTTAACGCATAAGTTAATTATATAAAGGATTGTGTTGCCTAATTCTTTGGAACATTCAACAATACGAATAAAAAAATTGTCTTTCTATTGCTTTCATAAAATGTTAATTCCCTATGCCTTGGGTTTATTTTGCCAAATGATTTATTATAGGTCTACTGTGATTATCATGGTCATTCTCGTAAAAAGAATGTATTTATGTATGGCTGCAGCGTCAAAGAGACAATGTGGCATACAAGCGTTAATGCTGCCTCTTGTGACCTGACAGAAGACCCTGGTTATAGGGTAAGTTTGACATTTGTACCTTTTATTTGGCATGGATTTGGAACATACTTTTCAAATAGTATCCTGATCCTATGCAAATAATGACTCTATAGCATAAGCAGACTTATTTAAAATAGTCTCTTTAGTTTGTGATGTATTTCAGAGTATACTTCATGAGGTGTACTTTGAGCTTTAAACATTACACATAAAGTACTTTATCTTTTTTTCTTTCTTTACACGAATGTTTACTTTTTGTGTTTAATATTACATTAATAAAAAATGAAAGGAAAATATGCTTCTGTGCATTTATAATTACCATTTATAAAAAATAAGTGGTTGAAGCACGGCAAACAGTATTCTAGTGACAAGCCAAAAAAGAAACGGAATTGTTCTGAGAAATACTTTTTTTTGTATATGGATGTATGAATAAAAGAAGTAAAAGATTCCTTTTTATTTATTCCTTTGTATAAAGATGTGTAGTTAAGATGTGTGCTTCTAATTAGGTGTATATATAATAAATGTGCACAAACACATTCTCTGCATTGTATAAGCTTTCAAAAATTTCGAGAATTACTGCTTCTTGGAGTGTTACCTATTTCATCTGTGTGTCTCCCTCCACTGCTGCCTCATAGGAACTGCAAACCTGTGTGACCTCTAGGAGTCCAGACCCCATATTTTTTTGAAAAGATTCAGAGTTAAGCTTCAGAAGAATGTGAATATGTGTTAAAACACTTGTTATGCATCCTTGAGTACAGATGTTTTTTGATTTTTTTTTCTCTTTAAATTTCCTTCACAAAAAAATAATAAATCTGTGGCTTCTTGATATTCTTGTGTGATTTCCTGGATGTGGAGTTTTATTGTGGAGTTTTGTCACTTCAGCCTGCACTACTGTAGTGCGCTAAAGACAGTAGTCAATAAGGGCTGTTGGAAAAAGCCTTTCATTTTCAATAAGGTGGACTGAAATGTTTGGGCAAGCTTACACTAATGGTTTATGTATTACCCCTGAAATAATAAATTTGAAACAGTCATATGTTTTGTCTTAGCTGACACAAATAAAATCTGGAAAGAACACTCATTTAGCATTACTCAAATATATATATTTGCATGACCTTTTCACTGAAGCTGTGATGTAAACAGTTATACTGAACTTTGATTCATATGCTTGAAGTGAAATATGCACCTAGTGCTTTGCAGAATACAAATGAATTTTATGTATTAATAAAATACTGCTTTTGTTAGGTCTTTAAATGGGATTCCTAAAACAGTCTGCAGTTGACTTACATACTTATGTGGAGTATATGGTACACTTAATTTGAGTAAACTTAGCTTGGTGAGTTAGGAGAGTTGGTGATCAGCTGAAGAATTTTCTTGTATCCTGATTCTTATTCCCAGGACTAACAATTTTAGTGACTGAGCCTGAAAAAAAGGATTTTTAAAAACTAGGAAAAGGCCTGAAGACACTGTCACTTGAACACACTGAGTTTTGAAAACTCAAGATGGACAATGGTTTCTTTCTTGTTTTTTTTTAATTCAAACTGCACCAAATTTTCTGGTAACAGTTTATGATTACATGGTACCTTTTCACCTCCTTCCATATGGGAAGTAAAAGAATCACTGTATTTTTCAAATTGTTGTCATGCAGGCACTCCCCAAGATCCTGAGTCAGACTGCCCCTGCATTCTGCATGGGCAGCTGTAGCTTTGTAGTGGAAAAGTCCAAGGAATCTACAGCACGAGTTGTTGTCTGGAGAGAGATAGGAGTACAAAGGAGCTACACAATGGAAAGCACCTTATGTGGATGTGACCAGGGCAAGTATAAAGTAAGAGAATACATCAGTTAAATATTTCTTACTTTTTTATTTCTTCCCTTTGCATTGATATCTTGTTCTGTAACCCTGCTTGCTCAATTCTTGCTTGCTTTAAGCTTCTGAAACCTTTTAAGGTCTAGGTATGCTAATGTTAGGATGAAATGATACAATTTTCAACTTTGTAGGTTCATAGCAGTTATGCTTATGGCTGTTTAACAAGATTAATATTAATCATTGCTTGTAACACATGTGTACGCTTGTAGTTTAAAAAACCCCAGAACTGTTTGCCCAAAAGATTATTAGAATGGGGTAGTAGTAAAGGCCAATACTATAATAAAATTTTCCTTTACATAAAGCAGTGTCAGACTTCACCATGGCAGATCAAGGTTCTTCAGTAGATATTTAGCAGTGTCCCTGACAGAATTTTCCCATGTAGCTAGGGAAACAGGCTTACAAATCGAAATACTTTCATATTGGGTTACCAGCTCTACAAATTACACATAATCTCTGAACTCACATAGTTGTGTGGCTTCTCAACTTAAAATTTGTTTTCATTTCCTCTCCTTGAAGAGTTAATAGGGCTGCATATCTGAAAACAAAAGGTAGTGTCTCACTACTAGACAGAATGCCTGGAAGAAGTGGATTTCCTCTGCTTGAAAGTTGAGTTTAGGAGTGCTAATCAAGAAAATTATCACGAGCCTCAAATAAGGTGCTTGGCAGAAAGAGGATCATGAAGCTGGGTGGGACAGAAACAAAAAAAAGTGTTGAAACAAGATATATTTAGTATATTAATGTATGCTCCAACAGCTGTACTTATATTCCTAGACAGTAGGAGGACAGATATTTTGTCCAGAATTTCAGTAGGCCTGTAAGTACTAGGTTTTGTCAATTAACAACAGATACATTCCTGCCATTGTCAGAATATTCCTGAGATGACATAATTATAGAGCTTTAACAAAAGATAAATAATCCAATTTGTTTATTTTGAAAATCTGAAAATACTCTTAAAGATGGACCCTCATGGCTTTAGCACTGTTGCTACAGGAAGTACTTAAGACATAACATAAAGGTCTGAAACACTTCACTAGTCTTATTCTGGTTTGGCATCCTTGCTGAATTTTGTTCAAAGCATAAAGAAGATTACTTAACAATTTGCTGCTTTGTGGAAGGAATACTGGATCTTTGCCAAAGCTGAACATCATTTTTCTTTTTATTCTTATTTATTTTACTTGGACAATGTGAAATCTAAGCTATTTCCAGCCAGGAAGCTGTTGAGCTGAAGTTAGCTATTCTTACCTCAGTTTAGGATCTCTGGTGGCAGAGTTGTCTATAGAAGCAGTTTTTTTCAAGCTGGTCACATGGAGTCTATGTAATCTGTTGACAATAAGTGCTNTAACTGACTTCATTCATCTGTGATTCAAGATGTGGATAAATAAACTTTCAGGTGAAAGGATTCTCCAGGACCTACTATGGAGCATAATTAAGATGCCAGACAAAAAGAACAACATCTTCAATGATTCATGCCACCTGAAAACAGAAATCAATGTCTTCCCTGATTGGAGATTAATACATTCGGAGGTATTCCTTGACTTTTAAAAGAAAAATTTGTTATATGGCAGTCTTATGATGCACATAAAGAAAAGACTTCAAGGAATAAAGATTTGCTTAACAAATTTCTCAGTAACCATGATTTTTCCGTCTCTAGAATTTGAGTTCTCAAAAATTATAATGTCTTTGTAACCTCTGCTGAAAAAGAAATCAGAAGATCTACATGATAGTTTATTGTCCAGTTGACTTCTCCAAATCTTTATATGGCTTTTTTTTGCTTTTATTAAGTACATATTATAGGAATATTCTTCTCCATTTGAGGTCACAGTCTGCTGTGCCTTTGTTTTCAAGCAGCAAATTTAATCACTGAGATATTCTATTGATATGAAGGTATCTTTCATGACATGCTTAGTAAGGAAGACTTCAACCTTCATCTAAAATTTTACTGTCTAGAGGAAAGACGCTTCTATAAAATGTAGAGAAAAAGAAATTAAATTTATTTTTTAAAAAATAAGCTGCATCAAGATGGCTTGAGCTGAAAAGCGATACCTGTCGCATGTAAGAACTTAAATAGACCTCAGTTAAAGGTACTAGAACAACAGTTGAAGATCACTGGAAGATAAAGAAAAGGAGTGTAATCAAGGCTTCAGTGAAAATGAGTTTGACATCATGTCCCTTAGTTTGGGCAACTGATGATGACGATGATTTCCTGAACCAAATTTCGTGTCTTGTTTCATGGAAATGAAGAGGTTTGGCTGATGGAAGAATCAATCAAGAAATTTGGCATTTGTGTGATATTACTTTCTTCCTTATGAATGAAAGAGATATAAGAAGCAAATCAATATTTGGCATGAGGTTTTTACCACAATTGTGTAGACCCTTCAGTGTAGTAAGTTCAAAATTTATCCTTCAGATGTTTCCCAGTTACCCACCTCCAGCCTGATCCATTTAAGTTTCTGTTTAGTTGCTTCCTCTTTCTGCTGTGCTAAAAATAGCAGCCACGGAACATGCGCACGCTATTTATTTTAATAACAATTGTCTTTGCACTTTCCTTCATGCTCTACTCTTGTCCTTCTTCAACTTAGAGATGCTCTTGTCTATAAGGAACCTGCCAACTAACGATAAATTCTTCAGCGACAAATGCAGATGATAACTGGAAAGGTTTCTGAACCATCAAGTTGTGTACATTAGTAATCTGTGTAACAGTGAGATTACTGTTACCTTTCTCCTTCCTCTTCTACATACTTGTTGCCTCTTGACCTTAATGTTATTTTAATCTCTTTGGGGCAGGGACTGTGTCTTCCTGTGATTAGTGTAGTAGAGCCCCAGCTATGACTGGGGTCTTTGAAAGTTAATGATGTGCAAACAAATACAAAACAAAGCTAAAAAATTGGCTCTGTGGATAAGGTACTGCACTGAGTGAGGAGAACTGATTTCTGTTCCCAGCGGGGTCAGTGACATGCTGTGAGACACTGTGCAAATCGCTTCAACCCTCTCTGCCTCCATTTCTCCATCAGTACAGTGAGGATAATTCTTCCTTTATTAATAAGTGCTTTGAAACCTACAGCACAAAAGCATTATAAAAGAGGTAAGTAGTATTGCTGTTAAGAATAATACTCAAATATTCAACTCTTGTTCACTGCTAACAGGTTTCAGTACCATTTGGCTGGAGGATGGCACTGTTCAGAATCATGGATGTAGCTCTATCTTTCTTGTTACTAAAAAGCACTGTGTTTATGAGCACTACCAAGGCAAAAAAAAACTCAGAAGAAAACCAAACTTTTCTTCTATTAAGTGTGTTCAAAACAGCACATGGAGAATGTGTAGGCTGTACCATTTCTGGAGCAACATACTTTCTTTTAAATCTTGCATTTTAAAATGCAGCATCAGTGGGACAACACATACAAAGCTTTTTCCCAGCTTTTGGTAAAAAAATTCCTGCTTCATTCTCTTTTGCTTCTTTTGTACTTAATGACTTGGCTTACCACCAATTCCTGGCTCTTCTGTTTCCCTGTTTGTTTTGTCAAAGCTTCTTTCTAACTAATCTCTGTGTTAAGGGGTTTAGAAAATCCAAGCTAAAATTATTTTAAGTTATACAGAGATACAGAAATTGTGAAGGGGGAAATTTAATTGAGTTGTGCCACTGAATTTGCTGGTGTACATACAATTAGTACTAGCCAATAACTGTTGAGGCTCGGTCCAGATTACTTTCTTTTCATAAAGTAGTTGAGGTCAGAGGTTATGTCCCTATATACTGCACTTCTGGCTTAATTAAAAGTGTAGAATTAGAATAGAACCTAATGGGAGGGTTTATGAGATATGTAAACTTGGAGAGCATTACATAAGTTCTATCTTTGCAGTCTTTGCAGAGAAAAATGCCTGGCTATGTAATTCAAGTTAGAAAAGAGCTATAGCTTTTGAGAATTTGTTTGTTAGTTTTAATTATTAAATATGTGAATAAATGCTTTCAGAATTAACAATGTAGCCTCTAACTTATAGGTGGGGAAGAGACATCTGTCTCATGGAGTCTCATGCATGTCTCTGTGTGTCAAAATATAGCAATGAACTTGATCACAGCTATGATATTAATTCTCTCTTTTTAAAATCTGATTAATGGAGTTTTGTTGGGGAATCTTGTATTCTAAATTCTTTTTATAAACCTTGTCTGAAGTTTTAAAAAATAATTTATACTTATGAGTATAGACATTATCTCTGTTTCTCTTCCAATGCTATTGGGAAAAGCTTTGTTGATATTGGGGTGCTAGAAGTGTAGACTAGGAAGCTCCAAAAAATGTGGATGTGTCTGTTCAGCCTTGGAGGTATTGTGTAGGTATTCCTGAGTCTTTTCTGATACTTTTTGTAAGTGTTTATTCAACAATTCTGATTTGTTCTGTCTTTAAAGCAAGAGAATGTATTAAACAAAGTAAGAAAATATTAACCTAAAGAATTATTCTGCAGTATGTGTGGATCCATCTGCATGTACCAATTTTGTATTTTTAAATCTTATTTTCAAATTAGGGATTGCAGATAGGTACAAGAGAACTGGAGGAGATGGGAGCAAAGTTCTGTGTTGGCTTGCTGCGTTTAAAAAGAATGTCCTCACCTTTGGAATACAATCTGCCTTCTAGTCTGTTGGATATTGAAAATGAGCTGATTGAGTCAAGCTGTAAAGTGACAAGGTAGTACACTTTTATTATATTCACTTTTTCTTTCGGGAAAAAATTGCAGTTTCTCAAGTTGTGTAAAGATTCTTTAAAAACTATTCTTCCACTCATGTAAAATAATGCTGGTGTGTTGTGATCTGTTGCTGTAACAATAATCTAAATATGTTGGAGACCTATTGTATTAATTCAGTTGCTTCAAACTTTGAAAGAAAACAATACAGACAGAGTTAGACTATATGTCACATTTGTTGCTGGGATAAACTATAGCAACAGCACTTTAATGTCATTGGGGGTTATTAAAGTCCACAGAATTCAGTAGTACATCTTAGGTATCAATTATCTCTTTCAAAGTGTTTTTTTTCCTTTTTTTTCCCATTTTAATTTTTTTTAACTTGCTGTGGTATTAAAAATATGTTTAACTGAGTTAAAGGACTAAGAACTGTAAGTATTTCTTCCAAACTTTCTTTTTCTTGTGTCTCCTCTGGTGGAGATATCTAACAAGACTTGAAGAATTTAAAACTTATGAAACAGTTTGCATCACAGAAGAAATTTATATGCTCAGTAGCCATGTTACTAAGTTGCCAGTTCTTAAAGCTGTACATAGGCTTGCAAATGTATGCATACATCGCTTCTTTCCATTCATGTAATTCATTACTGAGTTATTCACATGTACATGGTAACTAAGCATGGATAGCAAATAAGTGTTTTTGAAAGTACAAGCATATTTTTTCTGAAAATATGGTTGACAGACTGATAAAGCTGAGTTCCAGACTTGGAAAAAAAAATCATTGGAAAGGAGTAAGATTTACATCATGTAATATTTCTATGTAGCTCCAATTTAACTAAGGCAATAGAGTGTAAATTTGGTGAAAAATGAAATTTGTTGCTGCTTTGGGACAGCTGGAACAAGGAAGTACTTGACTTACATTGGGTGTGAGATTTACACTGGATCAAGACTTTGGATAAGACTGGATTAAGACATAGGATATAAGATTAATAAGCAATTTGAATGTAGACCATGAAAACCTAGGAGTGCTATGGGAGGGCATCTGTGGGATCCCATAACAGGAAAATAATGTTTATTTCCCTCATTCAGACCCATTGGTGTTACTGGAATGTTGAGTATTGAGAGAAACTGGAGCTTGTTCATGCTTACCATTTACAGATAATAATGAAAAGTGAAGCATAAGCCAAAAGCTGATAAGAGCAATAGGAGTAAGAATAAGAGAATGCCTTAGGAAAGTGGTTAAAAGTGTATGAATAGTAACTGTGGTAGGTATGCTGGCTCCAGTAATGGCTAGATCCCCCCCTAGTATAATTTGCTCACTAGTTGAACGTCAGGGTGTTTGTAATGACTGAATATTTACTGTCAGAACAAGTTTAGTCCTTGGTTAAAGCTGAGTTAGTGATTCCTGGAAAAGCTAGTGTCAGAAAGTGGGTTTGGGGGTAACCAAAGAACTTCTCTAAGTGTGTAAGCAGTAAAAGAAATTTTAGGGGAAATATGAGCCCACAGGTGAATGGGGCAGGAGCCCTGGTGACACAGGACACGTAAAAGGCTGAGGTACTGACTGCCTTCTTCATCTTAGTGTTTACTAGAAAGATTGGCTCTTGGTGTGCTAAGGACCCAGCCAGTGGGGAAGGATTGGAGCAAGGAAGGCTTAGCCATGGTGTGAGGGGAACAGGTTGGAAAATACTTAAGCAAGCTAGTCTTACCTCAGTCCAGAGGTCCTGATTAGGTGCATCCATAAGTACTAACGGAGGTCACTGTGAGACCACTCAACAATTTTTGAAGGATCATAGTGATTGGGACAGGTGCTTTTGAAGACTGAAGGAAATCAAATGTCTTGCCTGTCTTCAGGAAGAACAAGGAGGAGGATCCAGGGAATTACAGGCTGATCAGTCTCACTGTTATCTCTGATAAAGTGATCAGACAACTGATCCTGAAAGGTATGTCCAGCTACTTGAAGGGGAGGTGTTCATGAATAGCTGACATGTGATCCTTACTTTCTCCTCCGCACAGGAGAGGCCTGTTCACCTGGAGGATTGTGTTGTTCAGTACAAGAGTGTCATGGACGTACTGGAGATAGTCCAGCGAGGAGCTCCTAAGATGGTGAAGGGACCGGTGCACCTCCCACAGGAGCAAATGCTGGGAGAGCAACAGCTGTTAGTCTGGAGTAGAGAGGGCTCAAGAGGAATATTATCAATGTATACAAATCCCTGAAGGGAGGTTGTAAGAAACGTAGAGACAGGCTCTTTCCAGTCTGCTGACAGGCTAAGAGTCCAAACTATAGAGGAAATTGCATTAACCATTATATACATAGAAAGGTGCCCTAGTTTTGGCCAGGACAGCGTTAGTTTTTTACCATAAACAGAAAGGGGTCTTGCCAGACCCTACTGTTATTTGATACCACTTCACATCACTTGTCAGGGACTGGAGTATGAGACTGCCTCATTTCTGGCCAGGCTGGGGGGAGAAAAATGATAGCAGGTGAAGAGTCTGGTATTGTTGCACTTCCTATGTAAATCATTCCATTGTGTTTTACCTTTTGTTATCAGTGTTGTTGCTGTTACTCTTCCATTCTTCTCTCATTGCTGCTTTCAGTAAGTTGTTGTTATCTCACCTTGTAATTTTTACCTTTGTTCCTCCAATTCTTAACTCCATTCCCAGAGGGGGAATGAGAAGGGGAAGGGGGTGGAGCAAGTGAGCAGCATCTGTTTCAGGAGAGTCTTGCTGGGGGCACTGAGCCAGGACAAATGGTTTTATATATATATATTGGTTGTGAGGATGCTCAAACAGTGGAACAAACTTCCCATGGAGGATAAGGGGTCTTATGCCAGAGGATATTTGAAAGCTGTCTCAATGTGGTCTTCAGCAAAGTGCTGTAGGTGGCCCAGTCAAGCAGGGGTGTTGGACAAAATGACCTCCTGAGGTGTCTTCCAAGTTCAGCCATTTTGTGAAAAGGGGGGAAAAATCTTTTAAGTTTTTCTCAAAAGGTACTGAAAGCTGGTGATTTGGACACTTCAAATTTGAGTGCCAATGTAAGTAATTAGAATACAGTGTTCAATTAGTTACATTTGTCTCTGTCAGAACTTAAGCAGCCAAGATCTTGCTCACTTAGTATTCCTGTCATATATGCCATCCTGGTTCCATGCAGTATGAAGTTAATTTTTGTACTAGCTAGGAGGGATGTTATTCTATGCCACCTCACATCATTGTTAGGCACAGGGGGAAGGGACTCTCTTCAGGGAATAAGGAGTTCCTCACAGAACATGGAGAAAACATGGCAAACAGAGCAGTCTGGTATTGTTTATTGTTGGGGGCTTTCTCTGTGGATCATTTCTTTTCTTATGCCTTTTGTTCTTAATATTGTTGCTATTACTCTTCACTTTTGTCATGGGTTTATTTACGAAATTTCGATTCCCGGTCAGGGAACCAAGAATGTCATGGTTTGACACCAGCCAAAGGCCAGTGCACCCATGAAAATATATTTTTCTCAATTTCTGCTGTGAGGTAGGACCAAAAAAGGAGCACAATCACCCAACTTAAAGCATAGAGAAGAAACTTTATTAACTAACACTAAAAAGAAGAAAAAAAACCAGAAACCAGAAGGAAACCTTCAAAACATCCATCCTCCCTCACCTACGGTTCACTCTCCCACCAAACCACATGAAAAGACAAAACCTAGGATTTTCAGTCAATCCACCCCTTGAACAATCATTTCCCCAATCCAACAGGAAGAGCAGGAGTCCCTCCTGCTTCTGCCATAGGTTCCCCACAAGAATACCAGTCCTCTTGTG
>VXBU01003957.1:19664-30990 GCA_013400315.1 Bombycilla garrulus
GGGGGAAAACCGGGCCGAGGGCACAGCCCACGTCTGTACCTGTTCAAGGCCGGAAATAAAAGAGAGCGATTCCTGGGCAGTCCTGTGCAAATGTATATCCTACTGAGACGAATTTCACTTTTGATTGGCTCATTTCCCTGTCTGTCTTTAAATTTGGCCCACAATTGGTGTTGCACTGGACTCATGGGAAATCCACAGGCACACCTCACTTCCAGGGGTGGCTACTTTCCTGCCCACCAAAATGTCAATCAATCTCAAACCAGCACAACTTTCTTATCCCGTTGCTGTTTCCAGTAAATTGTTCTAATCTCAACCTTTTGTTATTTCTGCCTTTTGCCCTTCCAGCTGGCAGGGAGGGGACGTGGCACATGGTTTTGCAGGATTACTGAATTGGAGAATACTGAATTGGTTCCTAGACCATGACATACACTTTAATAATTTTGTAAATAACAATTCTTCCATAAATACAGGCTGGCTTAAGCAGTTTCACTTGACAGGAGTTGTGGATGGCCTCTAAATAGCCTTTCAGCCAGCACATGTGTTTCTTGAGTTCCTCATGTACAACATGTTTAACTTGGAAATTGTATCTACATGTTACACCTATTTATCATGCCTTTTTTTTTTCATTTGCAGCTACAATTATATGTTGATAAGACTATAATATTTTTCCCATTTGTGTTACATCACTGTCAATTTTATTAGAACTAAAGTTTCAGCATAAATATATCACTTTGAAATATTAAACTTCAGTTACAGCATTTTGAATCAAGATGTGGTTGTGAGCAATTAATCCATGAAGGTGGCATTGAAAAATAGCCCCAGATTTCCATGAAACTTTATTTTACTCTCTACCTCAGGCATGGGATCTCAGTCTTCAATTGTGTCTTGGAAGAAATTAGTATCCTAGCTTACAGGTAGCTAGTGGCTATTCTTTGGAAAAAAATGCTGGATTTCTGTTTGTTAATGTTACTTATGGTGGATTTCCCTTACAAGAGCACGTATTGAGTTGAGGAGTGTCATACTGTACACAGGTCACTCTGCTTAGCATCTGCTAGAAAGCTAAGGACACATCAAAACCACCTTAATATCAGAATACGATAAAAACGGGTAACACGTCCTGTTTGCTTTCTGTTTGATAGCAAACTTGAGTAATGCTAGATGAGAAAACGAACAGATGGAAAAACAGCTTGTTTTAATGTTATGAAATAAAGCAAATCCTATCCTATCCTATATGAATAGATGGACATAGTTTGAACTTCCTTTACCAGCTAAAATAATTCATTGATCCAGCTATCTCTAGAAAATTATGTATGAAAATTAATTGCGTGTGAAGTACAACCATGCTGGGGACAGGGGAAGACTGCCTCTGACTCGATTTATATTTTGTTGCTGGGAATGAATGGCATAGGGACTGTCTTAGCCTGGATTTTCAGAAAGCACTGATAAAAGACTTAGTCTTGCATAAACATATTGTTGTCGGCAGAGGCAAGATAAAACATTAGGCTCATAATAAGCTTACTGTTATTGAGACTCTATATGGAAAAATTTATAATCCTGATTTGTGAAGAAAGTAAGTAGTACTCTGGAACTTAAAAAAACCCCATCAGACCAGGTCATGAAAATCACAAAAATAATTGTACTGGAAGACAGAATTTTAAATTGGATAGAGATGATTAAATAACTTCATTGAGTGTATTAAATGTGAATTTATACCCAGAATTTTTTTTAAATGGTGACCCCTAACATGACCTTTGGGTGTTACACAGCTACAGGTGGTGAAAGGTGATAACCTTCTGCACTGAAGAAATTAGGAGAGTGGAAAAAAATCAGGTTCTATGCATGTAAGAGTTAATGTTTTTAATTGATATGGAACATTGGCATAAGAAATGTTTACTGGAGGAGTCTGTTAAACATCTGTTTAAGTTTTTTTTTAAGTCCTGATAGCTTTATTTCTTAAAGTCCTTAAATGTAAATCTAAGAACAATAAAACAAAACAGAAAAATACGCAGCATGAACTGAGAAAATAGGTACATTGCTCTCAGTATTCACCTAGCAATGCTGTATAGCTATGTGAGTATCTGTGATGGAAAAACTGAATGTGTGAATTCAAATGACTTAATTTAAATTACGGCAGTAAGACTGAAATGTGTTGTATTTGTACCTGAGCTTCTGAGCAATCTAGTGTCCCTTGCCCGCATCAGGGGGGTTGGAATTCAATGATTGTTAAGGTCCCTTCCAACCCAAGCCATTCTATGATAAACAAGAAACTACCATTTTGTTCACAGAACCTCCACTATTGACAATAAAAGTGCCATATATTATTTAAGTTTGTACATTATCTTCTTTTATTGTTTGCCAAAGGGATCAATACTGCCATAGCTGGAATTAAGAGGTGGTCCCATTCTTTTGTTGCCAGAGGCTTAGAACCAAAGTTTTGCTGTATACCTTAGGCCATATTAAAAAAATCTTGTCAGTCAAGGTGTGCATTTATTATTCACTTGAGTGGTAGAAATATACAAAGAATCTCTGTCTAGCAAGTTTATAAAGCTCATTTCTATTCCTCTTCAGAGACAGTCAGGGTCAGAATATAGTCACACAGTTTCTTGTTTTAAATGCCCAAATTTCAATTCTCACTGTTCTGTTACAATGAAAGAATTGCTTATACTTTCTTTATACTCACAAGATTTGCTGCTTTTTACTTGCCATTAGAGATAAATGAGAAGCTACCTACTGAAAAAACAGGAAAAAAGTTCATAAACAGAAGTATAAAACAGAATATTTTTACACAGCTGTAGCATTCCTGTAGGTTTAGAGTACAGTTTGTGTAAGATTGTGGCTATTAAATTTATTTTTGGATATTACAGATATTACTGTTTACCAAAGCACAGTTTTAATGCTTTAGAGACTAAGCAGGCAAGTTTAAACACAGAAGCACTGATTTTATTTTTTGGAAATAATTTTGAGGATTTCTCAAATTCTTTTTAGTTTTCCAGGTTGTCATTATAATTACCAAGTACATGTTAATATTTTAGAATATATTGCTAGTATTTCATTACAGATAGACTAAATTTACATGGGTTCATTTGGAACCATGTCTGAAACAAGAATAATAAAGCAATAAGTTGATTTATTTCCCTTTGTCAGTGGACTTTAACCTTTTATGTGATATATTAAACACTTATTTTTTCTTTAATTATTTCCAACCCATATGACTGTTTTCATCCCAGTTCCAAATATAAAAGATTAGACTAAATGTAATACTGGTCTTGTGCTGAGAATTATAGTTGTTTTGCTGACAGGTTTGATAAGATCTATACGCAATGAAGCAAAAATATGAATGGCGCAGTCATAACTGTTACCACTTTTTGGACTTATCCCCTCCTCAAAAACTTGATCACTTTTTGGATATTCTAGTTCATGTCAATGATTCTTTTGAGACTCATTGGTGTGTTCTAGAACACGTTGTGGTTGTGTTTGTTAATGTGATTTAATTATGGCAAAGAAGCAGNGTCAGTCAAGGTGTGCATTTATTATTCACTTGAGTGGTAGAAATATACAAAGAATCTCTGTCTAGCAAGTTTATAAAGCTCATTTCTATTCCTCTTCAGAGACAGTCAGGGTCAGAATATAGTCACACAGTTTCTTGTTTTAAATGCCCAAATTTCAATTCTCACTGTTCTGTTACAATGAAAGAATTGCTTATACTTTCTTTATACTCACAAGATTTGCTGCTTTTTACTTGCCATTAGAGATAAATGAGAAGCTACCTACTGAAAAAACAGGAAAAAAGTTCATAAACAGAAGTATAAAACAGAATATTTTTACACAGCTGTAGCATTCCTGTAGGTTTAGAGTACAGTTTGTGTAAGATTGTGGCTATTAAATTTATTTTTGGATATTACAGATATTACTGTTTACCAAAGCACAGTTTTAATGCTTTAGAGACTAAGCAGGCAAGTTTAAACACAGAAGCACTGATTTTATTTTTTGGAAATAATTTTGAGGATTTCTCAAATTCTTTTTAGTTTTCCAGGTTGTCATTATAATTACCAAGTACATGTTAATATTTTAGAATATATTGCTAGTATTTCATTACAGATAGACTAAATTTACATGNCACGTTGTGGTTGTGTTTGTTAATGTGATTTAATTATGGCAAAGAAGCAGACTGAGCTTTGGGACCCAGCATATCTAGAAAATGGTAGAAAAAGCAACAGCCAAAAGGAGCTGTGGGAAGGGAAAAATTTGATGAAAAATTAATTTCCTGCATTTAGTCTTATACTTGAGAGAAACCATCAGACTGGTGAGGCAAGGAGTGAGGGGTACATGCAGTGAGAGTGTGTACAAAGTCTTGCAAGGGATTTCTGTCAAGACTGTCAAATAGAAGCTGGTTTTGTCCTATTTTATTTCCCTCCCTCCTAATAACTCTTAAACTTTACCCAGACATTTGCATACTCCTAATCTTCACCTGGGAATAAAGGGTTTTTCCTTCTTACTCTCCTGCAGGGTTGGAGCTTTTCTTGGCCTTTCTTCCAGTACCTTAGGCATACAGCTTTGTTAAAAAGAAGACATCTTATACTGCAACTTTTGTCCAGTCTGTCCCATTTTGAATGCTGTAAGAAAAAGCTATTAAAAATTAGACTCAGAATTCCACTTGTGGGCTGTTAGCAGTGCCCATGCACCAGGCTCCTCCTCTGGCCACAGTGAAAGTGATTGCTTTTAATTCTGTGTAGACTGTAGCATCAGAGTTTGTCTGTTTGTCTTCTCTAGGGCAAAATAAGGAAACTAGTAATCAAGGGAAAAAACCCTGAAAAAACAAACAAACAAAATAAAGCACGATGAACAGCTTATATATTCTTCATACCCTTCTTTAAGTTTTCTTCTACTGCTGATGGTATGATCCAAATGCTACTATGGGCTAGAGTGAATGATTGATGAATCCCAACTGATTCAATTCAGTTTTGAATTTCATAAAATGTGTTTTAGGATGAGAAACATAGAAGGTGTCAATGTTACTTGTGGTTAAGCTGTGGAGTAAAATTCTGTAACTCTAAATGTGAAGATATTTAAAAATAATAGTTGAAGAGGTTTTGAATGTCCACCTTCTTATGGCTTGGAAAAGAGTTGGATACATTCTCCCCTTTAGCCTTGGAAATTCTCCTGAGAAAATATCCTTATTACTTACAAAAAACATATAGGTTAAGAGCAGCTGAACTGAGAGCTCTTGTAGTTGCATATGTGATATTGCCTCCTGCAGCAGGATTGCTAAACTCCAGAAGATAATATAGACACTGAAGGGAAATTAGGAGGGAAAGTATGGAGAAACAATTCCTTTATTGTATTTTATATCTGTTTTTCTCATGTAAGATTTTTTTTTCCTCCCATGAGAATGCAGTTTTAAAAGAAATCATTAGTACTTCAGAATTTGTTCTACTTCCTTTAGCTGCAACTCTTCATACTTTGGCAGGGAATATTTCTTTTTTTTTTTTTTTGTTCCAAAGTTGTAAAATGTATACACATTGCCTATAGTGCCAAAAAACTGCTAATCTTCACGGGGTTGAAATTGGAAGTGGTTATGTCTACCCTGTGGATTAATTTTTCTGTAATTGTGTCTTGTAGATAATGAAAAATACAAGTATATATTTTATGGGACAATTAAAATATTATTTTGAAAAAATATACCATGTTAGTGAAAAGCTTTATTAAATGTTAATATGTTTGTAGCATTAATGTAAATGCAAAACACATAGTGAGGTATTATGGTTTTAAAAAATCATAGATCATAGCATGGCTTGGATGGGAAGGTTCATTAAAGATCACCTAGTTCCATTCCCCCCCGGGGTGGACAAGGATACAACCCACTAGATGAGGTTTTTCACAGTCCTGTCCAACCTGGCCTTGAACACTTCCAGGGATGGGGCATCCACAAGTTCTTTGGTCAGTCTGTTCCAGTGCCTCACCACCCTCACAGTAAATTGGTTCTTTCTAGATCTAATCTAAATCTCTTCTCTTTTAGTTTAATAACATTCCTTCTTGTCATATCCCTTTCTGACTGTGTAAAAAGTCATTCTTCCTCTCTCTTGTAAGTCCTGTTTAGGTACTGGAAAACCACAGTGACGTATCTCTGGAGCCTTCTGTTCTTCAGGCCGAAGAACTCTAGTTCTCTCCCTGCCTGTCTTCGTAGGAGAGATGTTCCAGCTCTCTGAGCAGCTTAGTAGCCTCCTCAAAACTCACTCCAAAGGTCTATGTCCTTCCTGTGCTGGTGTCCCAGAGCTGGATGCAGGATTCCAGTTGGGATCTCACCAGAGCAGAGCAGAGGCGCAGAATCCCCTCCCTCACTTTGGTGGCCATGCTGCTTTGGATGCAGCTCAGGACACGGTTGGCTTTCTGGGCTGCAAGCTCACACTACTGACTCATGTCCAGCTTTTCATCTGCAGGGCTTTGCAGGGCTGCTGTCAATGACTTCTGTCGGTCTGTGCTTATGATTGGGATGGCCCTGATTGCCCTAGAACTTGTTGGACTTTGTGAGGTTCTCTTGGGCCCAGTTCTTAAACTAGTCCTTTTGGATGGTATCCCATCTTCTGTTGTGTCAGTTGCACTGCTCACCTTTGTGTCATCTGCAAACCTGCTGCAGGAGCACTTGACATCACTGTGTCATTGAGGAAGGTCTTAAAGGTCACTGGTCACAGGACAGAACCCTGAGGAACCCTACTTATCACCAGCCTCCATGTGGACATGGAGCCTTTGACGACAGCTCTCTGGCTGCATCCATCCAGGCAATTCCTTGCCTATCAAACAGACAGCTCATCAAATCCACATCTCTCCAATTTGGAGATAAGATTTGGGACAACACTGAAGACCTTACAGAAATCTAGGCTGATTACATAGGCTGATCTCCCTATGTTGACTGTTGTAGTCATTCCATTGTAGAAGGCTATTAAATGGGTGAGGCTTAGTCTCCAGGTGTGGAGAGAACACTGTGTTCCTGATCCCTTCAACATCTTTCCAAGAAACATGAAATCCCTTTTGATATTTCACAATCTCATTGTTGCAGCCTTATTCAACCCTATGTGAAATAGTAAGAGTGGTTGATAGTTCTCTGGTTTACCAGTCTTCGTAGCCTCTTTGTAACATGAGGAATGTGGCCCTGATAAGCAGCAAATCTTGCTAGAGTGGTTGGATGGTAAATGGCTGCTTCCATGCATCTCAGTGAGGATTCTCCAGTAATTACCAGGCTTCATGCACTTTTGGTGGCCCTCATTCTCATATGAATGGTTGATTGTACCACTTTTGTAACATTGTCCTTTTCTTGGTCTTGACTGCTTATTGTGGAGTTTTCTCCTCCCAGCCTCACAGTTTGCCCCTCACAGGAACAATTCGGTAGGAAGGGGGAGACTCTTTCTTTTGCTCCAAGCAGAGATAAGAGTCCAGTCTCCCTTGCCTTGCAGATAACCAAGGCTATCTCAGGGTTGGCTGCTAGTGTAACTTCTGTTTCCAAGGTCTTAAAGCAGCACTGTCTGTCTGCCTGTGTCAGTGCATAATCCCTTGCAACAGTTTCCTGCTTGGATTCTCAGAGAGTGTACTGCCCGATGAGCTTCTCACACGGCACGGCAACCTGCACAAAAGGCAGGTTATCTCTCTGGGCACACTTGCACCCATGACACCTACCTCTGACTTCAGGGCCTGGGGGGACTTCAAGATTATGCAGTTTCCTGCAGCTGAGGGTCTAAGTAGTTCTTTTAGTCTTCAGCAAGTCTGTTTGGGTCTAGATAGTATACCCACGGTGATTGTGGTCTCTCTTGGTTTTAGCCTGACAGCTGTGACGTGCAGATGCCATTTTTGTTATAGAAGAAGACTGCTTCCTTTTCCTCCCCAAACAGAATTTAGTGGCCTTTTCTGTGCACCCTTCCTGGAGAACTGCTGCTCCATGTCCTGACCATGGCACCCCACACCCTGGTCACTCACACTTTCTCGGGCCATTTAAATCTGCTGGCAGCCCTCACACCATGTCAGCCTCACTCAGGAGAGCTGATGGTTCCTGGCAGGTCTCTCAGCTCTTACTCATGTTTCTGTGACTGTGGAGGCCCTGCCCAGCTTGTTCTAGTGCTCATCCCACAGAAATTGTTGTTGCTGCCACTGTTGTTGCTGCCGTCACTGCTGTGTGTGCCTGACTGACCTTAAAATTAAAGTATGTTTTAATTAATAATTAAAATAAATCGTAGAAAACTATTGTATTAATTCCTAAATTCAGTGTATTCAGAGGCAGGTGATGAAGAAAATACTCTTCTAACTAAAAGAGATATTCTTAAAGTTCTTCATAAACTTTAGAAGACCATAGTATTATATCAGATGTGTTAATCAGGCATTTAAGATTTCATCTTTTTGCCCATAAAATGTTGTCTAGGTAAGTTAGACAGAACTTCAAAATTTCATATAGTATTCTGTTTTAACAGCCATGACTTCAAAGAAAATACACAGATTGTGGCATCCCTTACATTACAATTGCCTACAAGTGTAGGTGTGCGATAAACAACCTCTGCTAACCTGAGAAAAAGAATAGTTTTCTTTCAAAAGAAAAAGCAGGAGGTGTATAAGTAGAGGAAGAAGGATTATTGAGCAAGTTAATTAGAAAGAGCCCAAGGGAAAAGTTAGGAAATTAAAACCCATAAAATCAGCATCACAGCAGCTAAAAATATATTGTTACAAGATACCCTGAGGGTGGGCCAGCAGCAGGGACACAAATAAAGAATTTGATTAAACAGTAAGACATTTTTTTCAGTTATTTGATTTCTATATTGTGATCCAGCCTCAGTAAAACAGTGGAGTAATAATTACACTTCTCAGATTCATGCTAACCTTTAGAACAGAGATTACCAAAAAGTTAAATATTCAAGGCTAGCATTTGCTACCCCAAAGACAACATGTCATGGGAAAGAAAATATACAAGTGGTAGGTGACACAGTTTGGATACAATTTTATGAGAAATGTAAACTTAAGAAAGAGAAAGTGAAAAAAAATGACTTTAGTAAATATTATAGCAATATTTGTTTTGAGTAATAAACAATGGAGAAGTCATGGTGTGTTGCTCTGGATGGTAATAGAAAGCTGAGATTATTATGAAACAGATTTCAGAGGCAGTTATTTTAAAGGTTTACCTAGCTTTCTAAGTAAGATCTGTTCTAAACTTTAATCTATTCTAATGGTATTTATCTTGAATAGAGAAAATAACATCTAATGTTGGCTTTTGCTTTATTGAATCTGAAATTTATCCCTCAGTTCTGGAAGTATGTGTGCCAGAGCAAATGTCTAAGATGTGTTAGAACAAACAGGTTGGCTTTTTATGACTGTTCATAGTGCCTGAATTTTCAGAAGTTAGGGGCATGCTTACATGTTTACACATACATAAGTAGGTAAAATAAACCTATACTACTATAAAAAAATATGTTGAATAAATACACTTGTGCGTTTTTCAAGACGATATAACATAGAACATATTATATGAAGTAACAAGACACTTTGAAGATGTGAACTATGTCATTTCCTTATGTGTCAAGTTCTGTGGTTTTTTTCCATAAGGCAGGCTTTGGTGGTTGCTTTTTCTTAACAGGACCCACTAGGTTAGTTTCGTATCTAAATAACGATATTTACTAAAAAAAGTAGATCGAATTTTTGAGAGCTTTACTGTTCTATAATATACCTCACTAAGATGAATTTTTGTAAGTGATTACCATAATGCCTTAAACATCCCATTGTCACTCCTTGACATAGTTCACTGTAATTTTCTGTCCATGTTCAGAATTATTACATAATATTGGATCAACATTCAGATTTAGTGGCTCCATTTCCTGTGAATTCTCCAACTGCAGTGTGAATTCCTTGCACGTGAAAATTAATCAGTACCGGTGTTAAGTGATTAGAAGCACAAATTGGAAAAAATCTGTGGACTTGTCAGAATGTGGTACATCTGGTGAAGTTCCTTTCATTTATTTAAATAAATGAAACATTTAAACTTTTTATTTCCCCAGCTTCTTTTTTCCTTAGAGAAATTGTTGGTAGGTGGTGACTTCCTAGGGAAGAAAGTATCACAGGATGAAAGAAAGCACAAAAAATTTGTATTCTGTTGCTGGTTTTCCCACAGGTGCTTTATGCAAAGCACGTATCCTTGTTGTATGTTGGGTTCCCAATATGTGAAATGTCAGAGACTTCTTAGTNGCTAGGGAGCAGTTTTTCTCCCAGTATTGGAATTAATTGTCACAGTACAAAATGTTACAGTGCGGCATGTCATTAAGGTTACAGGTAGAGGAAGAATACTGTGAAATTTATTTATATTGAAAAGAGATGGCATTCCAGATTTCAAGTGGTGCAGCTGAGCTCCTAAAAGGCCTTTAGAAAGAAGACTGTGATTAGTTCTTTTAATTATAAAGCCAAGCTAGGCTTTGTGTATCTTCAGACAAAATTAATTAAAATTAACATGCAAATATTTCTGCAAGTTCTGTATGATTTTTCTCAGTAAGAACATTCTGTTCTGTATGAGTTCTGTATGATTTGATTATTAGGTCAAATGCATTACAAAACCTTCTTAGGACTTAAAATGAATGCAAAAGTATTTATGAAATATTTAGGAGTACTTAGCGCTTTTAAGCAGATAGCTTTTTATGTCCCAAGAGAGTAAAACTGGGTCTGGAAAACACTTCCTCCCCCCCTTACTCCTTCCTCTGTTCTAGGGAGGTGAGAGGAGCAGAAAGTTGTGTTTTAACCTTTTTCCAGTTAGCACTATGTTATTCCTCTTGTTTTTCGAGGCCATTAGTTAAGGGCATAGACCATTCTGTGGGCAGAGCATCATTTCACTAAATGCATTGCCTCAGAGTTGCAATACTTGACAAATTTTCATTTTACTGGGATGCAAATGTGCAAGAATCTGATAGGAGTTAAGTTATACGTGTAGAACTTAATTGTAGATGTAACCATGACCCCTTGCTCTGTCATGTCTGATATGTATAAAATAATTGCTTACAGTCCTTTTCAGTAAAGTTTGTGTTTCCATAAAATGCAGAGATTTGTTTATACCCTACAACAGTGGCTGTGTCCTTAGGTAGTTGGATTCTTTTCAGCATCTTCTGATACTGCTTTATATACAGTAAGTTCTTACAGGCCATTAGTGTAGAGGATTTTTCATGGCACATTTGGATAATGAGTTGTATATGACTAACTGATTAGTTCAAGGCATTACAAATGTGCGTGTCTCTCTCAGTTGTTTCACATGCAACTAAAAAGCCAGTCCTATTTCAGGTAATCTTCCCCTTTCCTGAGGTAATTTTTGGATTTC
>VXBU01003959.1:0-15505 GCA_013400315.1 Bombycilla garrulus
ATCCTCCCTGAGGTTTGGGGGAATAACAAGTGGTTTTAAGTGGTACTCAGAGCAGGAAACTGACTTCAAAAGTGAATTTTAAGGAATTTAAGTCCTTTTGCTTTTAGGACTTCAGAATGAAATTCTTGACATGCTTGGGTTTTTTTCTTTCATTCTTTAGGGCGATGGTTATTTTTAATTACTAGTTCCTAACGTGGGATTTCTTGTCTACTCATCCCTTGAGTCACTGCTTGTAATACATCCTGCTTCTGATTCGCTTTCAAAGCTGAATGGAGACCAAATTGTTTCCTAACAGCTATTTTAGGACTGTGGAAAGAACAGGAAGATGATGTTTTTGTGGCAGGGAAAGGAATGACCTAATTCCAACCTTGATTATAGTGATGTTAGGAAAGATTCTGAGTAACTGTTGCTTTCTACTGCCTCCCAGTACAGAGTGTGTCAGGGATCTACAGGGGTTTCAGGTGTATAGAGAACATGTTGGTTCCTGAGTAGCAGTGGTTCTGACTTCTTTTCCAATTGGGATGGGGTTGAATGTGAGTAGGGCATGCAGGAACTCTGCACTGGAGATGTTAAGCAGAGCTTTCTTGTCCTATGCCCTTTGGAACTGCAGTTTTCTAACTCCAGATGGCTTCGTGATGGATCCCCATAGACTGTGGATGGATCTCTGTAGAAGGTGAATTATTTGAGTTGTTCAAAGGAAGCAAAGACTTAAAAAATTCAGGTTGAGATTAGTGTTGTCTGTGTTTTCACGTGCTCTGTTTGCCACTGCAGGAAGGCTGGTACTAATCTGATGGGTCTGGTTGCTGGTTGCACTAATGCAGTAGCCAGTGGCTGACCTCTGCCTTTTTCCTTTAGCTCTGTGGGGAAATGCTGCCAGGACCTTCTGCTGCAGATATACCTGCAACTACCTGAGCTCCTTGTGCCTATGCCTGAGATGCTGCTTACCAGTGAAGGAGCCAGAGACAGCAGCACTTGCAAGGTAAAGTTAGAGGCATGGGAAAGCCTCTTTCCAGCTGTGTATGCAGAATGGGTGTTACCTGGATGCCCAGTTTAGAAGGTGGGGACTAGCAAAAGCTTCCTGGGTGACTTAGGTTTCTTTATTTTGCTTTTCTGTCACCCCGTCCCTGCTTGCACTCTCCAGAGCAGAGAGTTCTGGTGTGGTTTGTTTTGCAGTGTCCTTCTTTAAAATAAAATAAGCTCCACAAGCTCCTGTGTGCCAAAGGCTTGTGTAAGGCACAAGTGTGCAGGCATCTGATCCTGCTTTGATGTCTGCAGGGACTGTGGACTTTCAGATCCCATGCCAGCTGGAACACTGCATCTACTCACAGATTCTACCTGAAAATAATTTCTGTTAACCCCCCTGTGTAGCTGGAAAGGAATTGGGAAGCACTGCTGGAAAGCCAGGGGCTGGTTTGTACATTAAACTTCTTAACAGTTTGCTCATTATTTTTCCTCCAGCTTGATGCCCTGGTTCACAGATTCATTAACCTCCTCGCAGACACCAGTGACTCCAAGTCCTCCGAAAGCCGCGTGTGGGATGCCAATATGGCCTGCAGGAAGTTGGCTGTGGCTCATCCCATCCTCCTCCTTAGGTACTTCTCTCTCCCTGTGTGTGGCTGGGGCTTATTGAAAAGATCCACCCTTGTCCTAGAAAGGGAACAAACTTGCAGCAACCACAACGATGGTGAGAGAATTCACCTTCATGTACAGAAGTCAAGAGAAAAGGCAAAGTTACATTTTTTTAATGAGGCGATACCTTTGTCTGTCAGGAAATAATCTTGGAACTGGAGACTAGGGAACAGGATATGGGTGAGAAATGGGGCTTGCTGAGTCTGTCAATATAGGGATCAAGACCAGAACTCTGAGAGGGGGTAAGGGATTTTGCCTTCCAGGAGCTGAGGTAACATGTAACCTCCTTGAAAGTTCTAGGCCTAGATTTTTCTTGTTTGGTGTTTCAGGCACTTGCCAATGATTGCAGCACTGCTGCACGGCCGCGTTCACCTCAATTTCCAGGAGTTCAGGCAGCAGAACCACTTGACCTTCTTCATCCACGTCCTGGGAATCCTGGAGCTGCTCCAGCCGCAGGTCTTCCAGAACGAGCACCAGGCGGCACTCTGGGACTGTCTCCTGTCCTTCATCCGTCTGCTGCTGGTAGGAAAATCCCTGCTTCCCTCCGTGTGCCGGCTGCTGGCCACTAGATGGAGAAGCTCGTGTAGCACAGGGCCAGCCTTGGCACTTCTCATTTGAAGGGAAAGCCTTCCTAAATGCCTAAGAACAAAAAAGTGCATTAAGTACCTTGGAGAGCTTAAAGAGGAGGCAGGAGATGAATAAACTGCTCCCTGGTACCCAGAGGTGCGGGATGAGGCAGTGCATTGCTGCTTTTTTTTGTTAACTCTCACCTTCTTGATCCTTTCCCAGAACTACAGAAAATCCTCACGGCACTTGGCTGCCTTCATCAGCAAGTTTGTGCAGTTTATCCACAAGTACATCACGTGCAATGCCCAGGCAGCTGTCTCCTTCTTGCAGAAGCACTCGGATCCACTCCAGTAAGCTTCCTTATGCCTGTTAGCCCATGCACAGTCAGATTGCCAGGAGCTAATCAGACAGAAGACAGCAAGAGGATGTGACAGAGTAGCTGCTAATGTGGCACTTTTTCACCCTGGGCTTGCTTAAGTCTCCATTGAAATGAGCAGCATATCTCTTCTTTATAGGTGAAAACTGAGCCCAAGGAAGTCACATAATGACTTTATCTCAGAGAATGGCCTAAATGTTATATCGAGTTATTACAGGGCCCTGCAGCCTTTCCAGAGAGGCAGCTGGAGAGTCTTTCCCCAGAGCAGTGGCTGCAGGGTCCCACCTGCAGATACATGGGGAAAATGCATTTGAATTCTAGTTATGAAGAAAGATCTTGTTTCTGCTTCTGAGAAGCTCTTTGTTTCACTGTACGTATCTGTGTTCATCCCTTACTGCCGCTGAATGCCAAACATGGCACCTCTTTTCCCAGTGACCTGTCATCAGACAACAGTGACCTAGCAATGCTGAAGTCCCTCCTGGCTGGGCTGAGTCTTCCTAGTAAGAGTGGCATCTTGGACAGGGGCTCTGATGAAGAGAAGGATGGTGAGTCTGGGTGGGAGAAGAGTTATTTCAGCTGCTGAACCTGCAGTCTGTTTTGGAGAATAGGTGTTTTTGTGGGGTGTGTACTGTGCTTGTTCGATGTGTTTAAAGTGGAGAGTGGTACTTGTATTCTCAGCAGTTGGGAACCAGTATCTGGGATGGGTTAATTTGTTTTCCTGCCAGTGGTATCACTACTGGAGCAGAACAGCCCTTAACAAGGGTGAATTTCCTGGTTGTGGATTTTGCCCTTTTAATCCACACTTAAGGATTGACCTGTTGGGGGGACTCAAAGGGTACATCCATTCTTCTACTGTTTAAAGCTTGCACAGCTTGCATGGAAAAGTTATTCAGTATTAAAAAAGCTTGTGAAGCTTCCTCCTCAGTGTCAGCTGAGGGGGTTACAGGAGGTGCAGCGAGATTAGAGACAGTGTGAGAGCCAGGAATTGTATCACAGCACTGCTGGTGGCTCATGATACACCACTGCTCTGGTAGGGAACAGTGGCCAGTGCACAGGCTGTCAGGAGTGCCCTGCTCTCTCTCTCTCTCCCCAGATGAAGCAGCTGCTGGCTCTCTCCCCCTGGTCAGCGTGTCCCTCTTCACTCCCCTCACACCAGCTGAGATGGCCCCGTACATGAAGAGGCTCTCCAGAGGCCAAACAGTGGAGGGTGAGTGAGGACCTGCAGTGCTGTGCAAAGACACGGGGCAAATGCAGACATTTGTCAGCCTTGTTACTTATCTGTCAGCAGCAGCCTGGCTTCCTGTTTCAGTCTCGTGTTTGGAAGTCACCAAAGACCAAAGTCACCAGCAGTTAGGATGTTGTTCCATTTTTTTATTAAATTGTCCATAGCCTCCTGTGATTCTGTGACAGAGGCTTCCTGTGATTCTGTTATCACTTAGGTCAGCAGTACTTCAATGGCCTCTACTTTGAGGCTCTTCAAGGATCTTTAAGCATTTTGGGAGATAGTATGAGTAATTCAAGGAGTGCTGCAGTTCAAGCCAGCTCTGAAGTGCTGATAGGAATGAAATACCAAACTGATGAGAAGCAGGACTTGTTAGAAATCCCCAGATGGCCTTCATGGAAGAAAACCACGTTAACCTGGCATATGAGGACAATAATCTTCTGCAAAGGTCTTCCGAAATTACAGGTGTCCCGTGTTCAAACCTAACTTGTGACAGTTTTCCTTCCAAGGTAGAATAGGACAAAAAAGTCCTGCCTGTACCCTGTTTTTTAAAGAGACACTCTGTAAAGGTCTTTAGTGACAGAAGAAGGTGTTCTGGAACTGAAACCTCTCACCCCATTGCATTCCTTCCTCTGCCTGGGCAAGTTGGGATGTGTTGATCTGGCACATCCCTGGTCTCCTCCTTTTTAAAGAGGTGCCTTTATTACATTACCTCTGTGTGCAAGTGGGAAAACTTGATGGCTTGGGAGATGGGTTTTGTGGGGAAAAAGAAAATATTCTTTGCTGGATCTGTGAATTTCAGTCACCTTTTCAACCTGTGTCTTCTCCCAGACATCTTGGAGGTGCTGACTGACATCGATGAGATGTCTAGACGGAGGCCAGAAATTCTTGCCTTTTTTGCTGTGAGTATTGGTGTCTCAAACTGCCACTGGAAGGAAGAGATTCTTTTCACCAGAGTCTGTTGCACAGCCAGCTTAAACACTACCTTTCCTCTGCTTTTTTGGGTGGTTGTTGCAGCACCCTAGGAGAAAAGTGTCCTCAGTTAGCCCTGCTGAGGGCAGACATTTCCCTCCATTGCATACTGGCTCAACCATCATCTATATTATATCAGAGGAAGAATTAAACCTCTGTCCTCTTCCCAGGGCGAGGAGAGAACAGAACAGTTCTGTAGAACAAGCTGGAAACTAGGGAAAACTCAGCTGTCCAACATGAAATAAGATTACAGAAGGATACTTTAAAGTATTCAAAACCAGGATAATCTGTTTTACAAAGAGGGATTTCTGGGGTCAGCCAGTACCTGCTGGATTTGTCTTGGGCTGGATTGGTGTGGAGGGGGAGTAATGCCAGTCTCAGGAGTTTGTGGTCCCTGAATGGCCCTGTGATCCACATTTGTCCATCTTTCAGACAAACCTACAGAAGCTGATGAGTTCATCAGAGGATTCCTGCCGGAACCTGGCCTTCAGCCTGGCTTTGCGCTCCATCCAGAACAACCCCAGGTGAGCAGCACTGGAGCTGAGGCTGTGCTGGCTGGCTGGCCTGTACTGACACTGTCATGTTTCACTCCCAGCATTGCTGCAGATTTCCTGCCCACCTACATGTACTGCCTCGGCAGCCGAGACTTCGAGGTGGTGCAGACAGCGCTGAGGAACCTGCCTGAGTACACCCTCCTTTGCCAAGGTACGTGGGGATCAGCCACCTCTGGGCACGGCTGGCCTCACAAGGGTCCCAGCTGGGGTCCTGTGCTGGGAGCAGCTCTCTCTCCTGGGAAGTTGCCGTGGGTTGCTGTTGCTTAGACCAGGCTGTCAATACCAATAGTGGCTTTGTGCTGAGCTTCACAAGGGGATTTGTCCTAGAGATGAGGAGGGCTTCCTTGAAGCAGATTTGCTCCCTTACAGTTTTCTCTGAGTTGTGACCTCTCACATGATCACAAACCCACAGAGATGTTAGAGGGGGGATTGTGCCAAGTTCTTATGGAAGGAGAGATTTCTCATGCAGCTGCAAATGCTCACCCAGTGGTTGTTGGTGGATTGCTCTTGCACATGGAGCCCTCGGGCCAGTCCTCACTGTGCCTTTCCCTTTCCCAGAGCACGCAGCAGTGTTGCTGCACAGAGCCTTCCTGGTGGGCATGTACGGCCAGATCGACACCAGCTCTCAGATCTCAGAGGCCTTGAAGATTCTGCACATGGAGGCCATGATATGAACGCATGGTTCTGGGAGTTCCATTTCCAGAGGAATTAATGTAATGGATTCATCAGCTGCATTGCAGCCCTGTAAGAACAGTGTATTGCAACCCATGTACTGGAGGATCAAAGAGGTGATGTGGCAGGCCAGACTGTGCTGGAAAAGAAGAAGGTTCTGACTGAAGATCAGAAAGGGGCAAGGATCAATCTGGCTGGCTAAGATGCCATTATTGTGGGAGAAAAATCTCCTGAACATTGTGCCAAACAGGGACCACTTCCTTCACGGGGTCTTGGGGCAGTGGCTGTCGGTTTGTTGTTGGGGATTTTTTATCTCTCCAAGAAGGCAGAGCTGCTGGGAGAGCAGAAGGGAGTGAGTGATGGCCCTTGCACTTGAAGTGTCTGCACTCTGTGTGTTGAAGAGAACATGCAGATTTGTGCAGGGGGAGAGACCACTTTGGTTTCCGGGGGTGGATATTTTTTTTTTATTTGATAATTAAAATTCTCTTTGTTTCCATTGTGCCTTTCTCTGCTCCCTTGGGTGTAGCTTGACATCCCTGTCCCCCTGTTCTTCAGTCTCTTGTTATTCTAGACAAAACAGGAAGACCTGTCTCCATGGCCAAGTGCTCACAGATCTGTCTTGGCCTTTTACAGGATATGCAAGAAATAGAGCAGATTTGGAAGGGTCAGTGGGGTACTATGGATGAGTTTGGTCAGCACCAACTGCTGACAGGACAACTCTTAAGAGGTTCCTTGGAAAACTTTTGTTTGAAAACAAATAAACTTGGTACATCTGCAAACATCCCAGCAGCTGGCCACTGTCACAGTGGAGGCTTTGAACAAGCAGCTGGGTTTCCTCTTTGGGATCTGCCAGTTCCTCCCTATGACTCTTCTGACCACAGCTCTCTGGTCCTTGCTTGCTGCTAGGGGTGTTGGTTTATTTGCCAGCTGTCATTTGAGGACAGGAAACCTTCCTTTCCTCTGCTCCAGAGAAATTATTGCTCAGTGTGCTTGTTCTCCGTGCAGGTTTAATTCTAATCACCAGTTTGTTCTCATGTCATTTGTCTCTATTCCTCTGGTGCTCCACTTGTTAGTAGAGAAGCACTGTAGTACAGTAAAGACAAACATCCTGGAGGAATTTTATCTATATCCTTGCTGGTGGCAGGGACAGTTGTGACCTCATAGGTGGCTGGGTGGGGAAATATTGTCTGTCCTTGCACATGAGGAATACCACAGCTGAACACTTTAGCTGGTGTGTGAAAATATGAATGAATGTCCAGCTGGCTCTGCAGAGAAACGAAGAAGAAAAGGGGGAGAACCGAACTCCCATCAACTCTAAGTAGCCTTGTCTTTAAATAGAGATTAGAGCCATCAGTTATGGATGCAACATGCTCTTTTCCTCAGCAGCATCTGCTTCGCATCCAGAGCCACTACTGTGGCAATTAGCTCCATATAAATTATGTGGAGGAACAGCTGAAGGAGATCAAGTCAGTGGAATGGGTTTCCTGAGGGGCTCAGTGACAGCAGGATTAACGCCTGTCCAAGGGGAGCCAGTAATCTCACTGGGAACCCTTACCTTAGTCCCTTAGCACACATCATTAAGGCACTGCTCAGTTTGTCAGAGCAGGGAGGTAGTTCTGTTGGTGCTGCTGTGGGCCTGGAGCAGCTGGGAACTCGTGGGACTTCCTGGAAAAGGGATTTTAAGGACTTTGAGTCAAGGAGCAAGGAAGATGTCTCAAGACTGTTATTGTGCAAAGACTGACTCAAACACAATAATGGTACTTTGGTGAAGATCCTCTCTTGCAGCTGGGGCTTTCCAGAAATTCCACTCTGGGGCTGCAACTAGAAACATTGACAGGCAAAACCAAACAATGTGGTTGGTCCCAAAATGTCCTGTGTCTGTTTTGCAATGCCTGTGGTGAACAGACCTGCTCCAGGATGCCTGGGTCACAGGAGCAGGGCACGCTTGGATGTTGGCAAAAGTCCTTCATGACCCCTCAGTGCAGAGCAGACAGGCTTCCCAGAGCTGTGTGGAAAGAGATGTGTCTGGGAAGGTGGAAGGAGCATCTCTTTAGCAGCAGCAGCCATCACCTTTTGGGAGATTAGAAATTAAGTCAAATGGAGATGATGTGGGTGGAAGTTACTCTGCAGAACTGAGACTTCCCATAGATCTCCCAGTACAAAAATCATAATCTGTGATTTGTTGATCTCTGCTTTTTGCTGTGTGGAAGGTTCCCACAATGCATTTTCCCTGCTGCCTTCCTCTGCCTGGACCCAGTGGAGCTGAGCAGGTTGCCTTGGCCTGAAGTACATCATCAAAACCAGATCAGTGCTGAAAACAGGGCTGTCACAGGGTGCCTGGCAGTGTGGAGACAGCTCAGGGCAGGAGCCCATCCCTGCTGTCGGGGAAGGCAGCTGTGACAGCTCTCAGATGGTGACAGGGGTACTGATGCCCTGACACTTGCCTGCCTGTGATCTGTGCTCTGTGAATTCCATCTCTGCCTGGCTGAGCACCTCCTGTCCTCCCATCCCAGCTGAGCTGACAGTGTCACCCCTCACAGCTCTGCCAGGCTCCTCCTGGGGCTGGGGCCATCTTCTGTGTCTTCAGGAGCTCATGCCTTGATCAGAAGAGGAAGGGGAGGAGGTTTGCAGGGTCTTTCCTGGCCAAGCCCATGGGGCCCCATGACTCACACAGTGCAGGTCGCTGCTTCCATCAGCCTTACAGGCAACACATCCCAAACTGGTGCAAAATGTTTGTTTAGACACCTTCCTACCATCACCTCCTGTAGTCAAGAGCTTTCTAAAGGGAACTGGGCTGCCAGAGCTGGTGTCTGGGCTGAGGAATGTGCTTAACATGGCTCATGGGGAGGCTTTTTGTCTTCTCAGATACACTGGGAATCCCTTGCCAGCTGTAGGTGGAGGCATTCTGGGGAAGAGAAATCTGGTCAGAGGTTTGTTTCTCATCCTGTGACTACACCCAGCCCCAGGCTGGCTCTTGTCCAGCATGCACAAGTGGGCACAAGTGGGCATCTCTAACCTGGCCATGCCACACACCTGCCAGGCCCTGTGTGGCTGGAATTGTGGCCCCTCACATGTGCCAATGTCCTGGAGGCTTGTGGCTTTTTGACACAGCTCTGGGCAAGGCTGTGCATCCCAGGAACTGTGAGAGGTGTCCTGGAGCAGCATGTAAATTTGGTCAGGAGCAGGGCATGACTGACCAAGGAGGTGCCTGCCTGTTCCTGGCTCAGTGGCCACTGCCTCTGGGACTGGTTGGCACTGGGGAGCTGGAGAAATCCCACCACTGAGCTCAGAGGAGAATCTGCCCACCCTGCTACACCAGCAGCAGAAGCACAGGGAGAGGTGTGCAGGTAACAGCCACCAGCTGGGATTTCATGGCTAAAGGCTGATGTTGTGCCAGCCATGAGAAATGAGAAAGGGTAAAGAGAAGCCCCACCTTGCAAGGAGCAGCAGGCAAGAAGCCTTGTGCAAAATAAAAGAGGAGAGGAAAGCTCTGTCTCCATTATGTTGTGTCTGTGAGTGGAGTCTATTCCCAGGACTGCTCCCTGGGGCCCTGCCATGCGCTTCCTCCAGCCAAGCTCATCTGTGACCTCCATCAGTGGCAAATGCAATCCTGGCCCTGCCTGCCCTCAATTAACTTCCTTCTGGCCATACCACAGTTCAGGACAGCACGGTTCACACTTAACTCAGGCACTTGTTTGCTAAAAGCTAAAAATGGTAACTTTTGTTAACTTTAGGAGTGAAAAGCCAGCCCCATGCCAGCTAAGTAGCCTGGCTGCTATAGGGGTAGCATTTGCCTGAGGTGGACTGTTCTCCGTATTACCTGTCCTTGTATTTAGATAATTTGCCCCTAAAGTAGAAGAGTATACAGCTTGAAATTTCACATAATTTTAAAATCAGAAGACCTCTATAATAGCATATCTGCCTGTCCTGTGTTGCTGCTGGTGTTTTGCTATCAGCCTGTTTGCAGGAACACCATCCTTAACACAAGAAGATACTGGCAAAAAATGTCAAGACCCCCAGCAACAATTAAAAAATTAATTAAGCTACAGTAGCCCAGTTATTGCTGGGTAATTATTAAGCTGTAAGAAATGCTAATTGTCTTATTAGCATTAAGCAATTATGCAAATAATGGAAAACATACCATAAGAGTAATAAAATTACCTCCCTTCCTTTTTTTTTTTTAACCAATAATGATATTGAAAATCTGAAGTGATGTATATGGTTTTATTGTGAGTATCTTTGGAGAGGAGTGAGACCTCTAAGGGTGCTCAGCCCTTTTGGGGCATCCCAAAACACATCTCCCATGAATTCTCTTGCAGAGCTTGGAGTGCTCACACCAGGCCATCCCCTGGTTCTGCACCCACCAAAGCACCAGCACAGGGACACAGAGTGGCCATGCTGCTCTGCCAGGACTGGAGAGTCCCCATTTTATACTGTCATAAATGTTCTAGGGGAGTCCCTGTTCTCCCTCTAATAAAGCCCATAGTGCTTCAGGTTTGGTCTGGGTGAAAACAAGGGAAATGGTAATTTTTCCATCAATTCAGTGCAAAAATGGAAAGTTCTAGCCTTTAGAATTACTGCGTCTCAAGGATTTTATTTATTCATAACCTGAGGTGAGAGCTGGCTTCTTTTCCAGGTAATGTTCCAGCTGGATTTCAGGGTTCAGAAATAAGCTGAATGATGAGCAAGTGTTTTTATGTTCCTTGAAACAAGAACAAGGCCTCACCCTCACTACCAGGAAAAGGAAACTTCACTTGCTCATGTCTACAATGGGAAACACGAAGTGTGTTTTTGCTTCAGCACATTCATGTTAATCACTAACAAATTTTATTGGTTTTACAGGTTTAAACTCTGCTCTATTGATAAGACACAGCATTTCAAAGTGCCCAAGCCAGTTCTTGCTCCAGGGTGTGTCCTGCTCTCATGGCGGTGCCTTGATAAACCTGGGGTCACTTCACTCAGCTGCATGATCCAAACAGGTTTTGGTGTTTCTGCAAAACATGCCTTTGCTTTCACTTTCTGATAAGAATGGGGATGTTTGCAGCTCCTGAGGACCAGAGAGAGTGTTCTGCCATGGCAGTGCAAGGATGGGGATCACCTTCATCTGTTTCCCCTCCTTGGAAGACAAGGGGAAATCACCTTATGTAATAAATACCACCCCCAACCCTCTTGGGGAGCTCCTTTCAGCTCCCTGGGACTGGTGACCCACCAAGCTGCTGTTTATGCCCTTTTCATTCTTCCTATCACCTGGTGTGTAGGATGCAGGATGTGAGCAATCTCTTATCTTTGTTGCCTGGAAATAACTTTTTGAAATCACCCTCTAGCCTGTCCTTTATTTCACTGCACTGGGGGACAGAAAAGCCATCAGGACATCTGGCTGGTGGGTAGGAGGGACAAGGAAGAAAGACTTCTTTCTGTTTTGATGTGATATTGTATTATACCTAGGTGATAGGACACTCTTTGTTCTGATGCTCACTGGTTTTGCTCCTTAGAGAGTTTTAGGATAATGTGTTCACCATTTATGAGCTTCCGGGGGGGGGATGTGCTGCAGAGAAATTTACCAAAGTGCCTTTTCCTGTAACTTCACGTTTCTCTTTCATCTTCTTGGAAGAATGGAAGAAGTGGAAATTCTTGTTCAGACTTGAATTTCATAATAACTTTTTTTCTGCTACTTTTGCAGGTCAAACTAGTCAGACACTGAGGGCAAGCAGGTATCATGTGGAAGCATTTCTGCGTGAGTAGCTGTGAAATTGTTGGGGCTTTCTTTTCCCTGTTTGGGGCCTTTCCCTCTCTGTGGAGTCAGCCTGGCTGCCTTCTGGGAAGAGAGAGCTGATGAGGCATGTTACTGATGAGACGAATGTTTTTTCCTTCTTGTTTTAAATCCCTCAATTTAATTCAAGCCATTGGCACGGGGATGTATGAGAGCTCTTGGCTACAACACACACTTCCTATTGTTGGGAGAGAACAGCCCTGCACACAGCCCATGGCAAAATTATGAAGCAGCCGATTTTGATCAGCTGATTTCTCACAATAGTTAGAAGATGTGGTTTTTTTTTTCTATGATGTTACACTCTCTTATGAGAAAAAAAAAAAATGCATCACTTGATTCTCAGCTTCATGAGGCCTCATATTTCCTGATACAAGGAATAGGCCCTTCCTCCCCTCGAGTCTTGAAGCTGACAAATGTCGATTGGGAGTTTTTTTTGGCTGTAGGGTGGCCTAATCAGATATTTTTCTCTACTAATGGTAAAATTCTTTGGTTGCTGCATATGAGAACCAGGATAAATTTATGAGGTGATGGCAAAGTAATCCACACTAGTCATAGTCATAGCAACTGTCAGGAAGCACTCAGCATTTCTCCAGTGCAGTCTGGTGTCTAAGAAGAGAACTGAAAAGGACTGAGGAAGAGAAAGAAGAGTTTCTATAAGTAGAGAAGAATAAATCAGTCCATGTCTGTGGGTTGCTGCTCCAATGAGCTTCCAAGCACACTTTGGGAAGGGAGCTAGGGGAGCAGACACTGTGCTCCAGGACACACTTTCTTCTGGGTTCCAGCTGCACTTCACAGGTGGGAAACCTCACCCAGCAGCTGTGGGGAAAGCTCAGTGAGCAGGGGCAAGGTCTGCAAAACAGGATAAGGACCTATAAGGCTCCCTCGGAGGAAAATATGTAGAAAGGAGAGGAGAGGTACAATGTAGAGTAAGGATTTGTGAGCATCATCCCCTGAGGAATGTCCTGGGAGAACAGCAGCTGTGGGTAACAGACAGCTGCACAGGCAGCTCTGCTCCCTTCCTGCCCCGCTCCTCTCTCAGTGTGTGTTAGTTTACCTGTTGGTGCATTAAAGGCTCATCATAGCTGCAAACTCCCACAGAGCTCTCCTTAATCACCAGCTAACACTGCACAAGTCTCTGCTGCCTCTACTTTGGAAAGCCATTATTGGGCCAGCAGTAATACTCTTACTGAATTAGCAAACTCCTTCAGCAATGGCATTTTAATCACCTTAGTGGATAACGTGGACCCGATTCTCCTGGTGAACCAAGGGCTGTACCTCCAGACTAACCCTCTCTTGGGATGCACACACAGCTTGGAGCCAGCAACTAATAGTTTCCTCTTCTGGTGTCTGCAAGCCTGCATTTGTGGTACAACCATCCCAGTGAAAAACAGGGCACAGGGCAGGGAGGAACAAGGTGAAACGTGCTGGCCTGTGATACACAGGAAATCACAGCTGCTCTGAGCCCAGCCTGGCTTTCCACTCCATGGGTCTGTGTCCCCTGCCACCCAGCCCCAGCTGCCCCTTCCCAAAGCTCGAGCTAATGAGAAGGGACTAACTGCATTGACTCATTAAGCTGGGTTTGTTATAAGACAGATTGTCATGTTAAACAAATATATTTTAAAAAAACTAAATCTCATTCCCTGGGCCATGCCCCATCTGGGCCATTAAATCTGAAAGGGGTAAGTACAGCTGTGTCAAAGCTGCACTCAGGAGCTGATTTTCACTGTTTGTATGACTGGCAAACTGGCAACCACTCCAGGTTTCCAAACCTCATTTCCTTCTCCTCGTTTTCCAGTGCTGCACTATGTCGATTGGAAGCACAGCAGGGGATGCACACTGCTGAACAGAAACTCCACAGACACATTTCCTAAACCCAGCGCTTCCTCTTCATTTCTCACCAAGCCCTAAGATACCTGAGGATAGGAAGGGCTGCTCATTGTTAGCCAGGCTTTCTGTAAATTATACAATTTTACCAAAGGTGGTGTGGAAATGTGGGACAGCTCATCTTTCAGGGCTCCAGCAAGTGTCTTTTTTGAGGGAAGTGAGGGGTAAAAATCCAACTTTGAGTTAATCCAGCATTTCTTTTGATCGGTCCCTTGGTAGTCTGATTAATTTTGAGTGCAGATGTTTCTGCTTTCCATCACAGAATACACCCAGGACCTGGGAGCAGCCTCACAGTGCCGTATTTCCTCCTCACCACACCACTCATGTTACAGTTGTGCAGCAACATATGCTAAGGCCTTATTACAAGGGATTCCTATAAATGGCATAAAGGATTAATAATGTATTTATAACACAACTTTGTTTTAGTATAAAGTGATCTATAAATTTGTAATAAATGTTTTATAATGTTTTTGTAGCCTGTTATAAATGATAAATGGGAGACTATAGATGCCACATCAAATATTCATGCTGCATTGTGTGCATTATTATGCCATTACTGTTCAGGAAACCATTAATAATAAAGTGAATGGAGATGTAAAAGTTGCTGACATGCCCAGCAAGCCATTTATAATGAAATGTATAATCCTTACCATAAAGTAAATACATTGGCCAGTGATTGTTGATGAAATGGAAACACTCTGAATTATTTGTAAGGTATTTATATATTAATGTATATTATCCATATCATGTCACAGAAATGCCGTTAATATATTATATGTATTATTGATTATTTTTACCTAATTTATGGGCAGCTGTTTAAGTGTTACATTGTCTCTTCTCATGTTTTGCCAGCTGCATGAGGTCTGGTGAGTTATTTTATGGGATGAGTGTGCTGCGGGGAAGCTGCTGCGAGCTGGCCATCACAGCGCCGGAGCGAGCCCAGCAGGGGCCGCCTTCCTGCCCCTCGCCCAGCCACCTCACACCTTCCTGAGGGGACGGGACGAGATGGGGAGGAACCTGCGGGTCTTTTCCAGCCTGAACGATTCCATGATTTCACGGCACCGCCGACGCCTGATGCGCTGCCCCAGCAGGGACAGACGCCCAGCTCCCGGTTGGCCTCCCTCCCCTTGCCACGACGGGACCTCTGGGCAGGTTCTGAACAGGTTCGGAGCAGGTTCTGGGCATTTCTGGGCAGGTTCTGGGCAGTCTCGCCTCGCCCCCCTCCTCCTCCTGCCCGTTCCCTGCTGGCGGTCTCTCGCTGGGGCGGGAGAGGGGCTCTGGCGGCTCCGGCCCCGCTCGCACTTGGTGATACTTGGGGATGCTGGGGGTGAATACGCCCAGCCAGCTCAGGGTCATCCAGGGCACGGTTACATTTCGGCGATTTATGGTCCTTTTGAACTTTTTCTCCTCCAAATGGGGAGAAAACATCCCTCCCAGTGACTAAATATGATTCACGCCTCCCCTGGTGGCCGCCCCTTCGGGCAGGACGTTTTGACGTTTTCGTGTGGAAGCAGAGGAAATCTCCCTCGCCCTCTGCAGCAGCGGGACGTGCAGGCTGCCTTGTGGCGGGGCTCCCGCTGCCCGCTCCCCGAGGCGAGGCCGCGCCTTCTCCGCCGCTTCTCCGCCCCTCGCNTCAGAACCTGCAGCTGTGGTGTCGGCAGCAGTGCGAGGGCTACCGCGATGTCAGCATCACCAACATGACCACCTCGTTCCGCGACGGCCTCGCCTTCTGCGCCATCCTGCACCGACACCGCCCCGACCTCATGTGAGTACCGTGCCGGGCATCGAGGGCCGTGCCAGGGCTGCGGGCCCGGCGGGGCTGGGAGCCCCTGCTCCGGGCCCGGGACGCTCGCTGGGCT
>VXBU01003959.1:16381-83182 GCA_013400315.1 Bombycilla garrulus
GCTCTGGGCCCGGGACCCTCGCTGGGCTGTGGCCAGCCTACTGTCCATCGAGCTGTGGATGGGCTGTGGCCATCCTACTGTCCATCGAGCTGTGGATGGGCTGTGGCCATCCCACCGTCCATCGAGCTGCGGACCCCATGTCCTCCACCCCCACAGAACCCTCACTGGGCTGCAGCCATCCCACCATCCTTCGAGAGGTGCCATGGGATGTGGCCATCCCACCATCCATTGAGCGATGGATGATGGGCTGTGGGCATCCCACTGTCAATCGAGCTGTGGATGGGTTGTGGCCATCCCACCGTCCATCGAGCTGCACACCCCATGTTCTCCATCCCCCCAAGAATCCTCTCCAGGCTGTGACCATCCCGCCATCCATCAATTTGTGGATGGGCTGTGGCTGTCCTGCCATCCATTGAGCTGTGAACCCTGGTCTTCCACCTTCCCTGGGCTCTTGCCCTCCTTGTGGGCACATCTCCAGCAGCACTCTGTTCACACCCACGCCGACAATCTCCAAGAGAAAAGCTTCACTCTCCCAGCTTACGTGCTGTTTTTTTCCATACATTTTTTCCTTTTTCCCTTTTCTTCCCTCAGTAGCTGGATTATAAATGATCTAGATGAGTCCTTTCCATTGCAAAACAAGTTCAGGCACCGGTCTTTGGGGCAGCATTTCCTTCTTTGCTGCTGTGTTTGTTCTGGCTGGGCTCTCCTCACTCAGCCCAACAGCAGCGCAGCGCACACAAGTTGCAAGGCGAGGGCTATTTAAACAGAATGCAGTAAAAGGGCAGGGCCCCACAGCTACTGGATTCCTGCACATCCTTTTTCTTCCCATCTAGAGTTCTGTCTGTGGGAGGTTAAGTGCTTTCCACACCTTGCTGGTGCCACTGCTGGTGCCCTATGGGTTTTGAACTGTCCCTGCCCTAATGTTAACACCTGGAAGGTGAATGGCCAATAGTCACAGATCCTGCTTCATAGTTGGGGTTTTTGAGTTTGATTTTTTTTTTCTTCTGGGTTCTTTGAGATTGAGGGGCAAGATGAAGGCAAGGGAGTACTGGAAAGAGTGCCCAGGAGTATTGATTTAAGCATTAGGTCTCTCCTGATCAAATGTGCCCAGCTGGGTGAGGAGCAGATTGGGTGGTCTGTACTGCAGTTTTCCTCCTGTCCTTTGTATTCTCCTTTTTTCTTCATGCTCCCAGGACAGCCTGCCACGTTGGTTTGTGTGCAGACATCCCTCTTGCAGGTGTCTGGCTTCTGGTGAACCCAAGAGAAGATCTCTTGTTTTCTCTCCTCTGTTGTCTTGAAACCTGGCAGAAGCTGGAGCAGGCTTGGGCAGTGGGAGGTTAGTTCAGGAGCTGCAGGCACACTTTGTTTCCCAGTGCTTGGGCAGTTACCGTGGTGTTGCCATGTATGACTTCCTGACATGTTGTCACGTCCATGTGACTCCAAATACTTCCTTTCCTTCCTTTGATTCACGGTCCCAAAAACACAAAACACCGGGGCAGAAGGGTTGAGGTGTTCTTGTGCAGAGGCTGTGACTGCTTCCTGCAGCTGGTCCATCCGGAGCTGGGCTCACGACGTGAGAGCTGCAATAATCCTGTTGCCCAGTTTAGTGAGTCGTTTATAATCCTTGAACTGTGCAAAAAGGGTTGTGGATAGACATCTCTTAAATAAATTTTCCTGTGCTGAAGACGGAAGATGTTCCTTGAGGCATCTCTCTGTTCCCATTCATTTTCTGTTATGGTGGGCATTCTGCCTGACTTTCTTTGGGACATCACAGAAGCTCCTTCTGACTCGGACCAGCTCAGCAAGGGCTGCCTGAAGGTTAAAGTAAGAGAAGCCTTTATTTGTGACCTCCTTCATCAATGTCAGTGCGGTAATACAGGAAAGCACCACGTGTATCATTGACTGGGCAAAGTCCTGCTGGGAGGAAATGGTGCTTTCAGGTGGTTGGTGGCCAGGGTTCCAGGTGCCATGTGTCAGATCCTGGGGCAGAATACCTGTGCAGATTCCCCATGTATCCCTAAAAGCTTCTCTGAGTGTTCTTGGTGTAGGGTACAACGGTGGGTAAGTGCAGCTGGGTGCACGTGTGACTGTGACTTCTGCTTCCCAGGGGTCCATCCTGGGATCCTGTCCTTGCTTCTTCCAAAGATCCTAGTTAAAAATTAAAATCATCAGACTGAAAGTAAAACTAGAAAGGGGTATTTGGTATTTGGAGTGCTTGGTGTGTTTGCAGCAGCTCTGCTGCATAGATCACTTGCAGAACATGATTCAGAGCAACAGTTTTGCAACAGTGTGCTTTCTGTCTTGGTTTACATAAATGACATTCTTGGGCTGAGTGCAGGGGATTTCTCCTGCAGGAGCCTGAGGAATTACCAGGAAAACTTCAAGCTCAAAACATGGACATAAACATGGGCCTCTCTTGTGAGGTATGTGGCTCAGAGGACAGGCTGGTGTGGGTCTCTCCTTCCTTCCTGTTTGCTTGCTGGAAAACATATGGAAAATATGATAACTTCTCTCAAACTTAGCCAGTGTTGGCTTGTGTGTTACCAGTGAACAGGGCAAGCTGTGTAAAATTAGAAATGCATTTCCCACTCATGCAAGGAAGCTCAAAGGGAGTGGAAATCCATGCTGAATTACCATGGAAATCCACTTCTTTTTTGCCCCAGATGAAGAGTGCTTCAGAGCAGTCCCAGCTGGGCACACACGCTGTGTCAGGAGCCCATTTTCTGGGATGATTGTAGAGCCTGGGGACATCTCTTGTCAGAGGAAAGTGAAGCCTCAGGGCAGTGTGGTAGGAGGCTGAGGTCAGCAGCTGCCACATGTGGTGGTGAAGGTTGTGCAAGCTTCAGCCACGATTTCAGTGGCCTTGTCCTGATAAATGAGTTAGAAGAGGCAGGGGAGCTGTACACGCTCACTCAGATATTAATGCCAGATGTCAAGGAAAGGTTTTGATTAAGATCCTTCTCTCCATCCAGGATCTTGCTCTTTCCCAGACTGCAAGCTGGTGTTCTGGGAACGGGCTGCTGGTGAAATCCCCCTTGGCAGCTGAGCAGCAGTGTTGCTCTTTGCTCCAGCAGCATTTGCAGGTCACTGTCAGCTCAGCAGGGCTGGATGAGGTCACGCTGGCCCTGCTGGGGACGGGCTGTCTGCAGACCCTGCTCGGCAGAAGGCTGGGGAGAAGCAGAGCCGCCTGCCTGGCCTGGTGGGTTTGTGGTTTATGTGACAGGCCCAGGCAGGGGGAGGATGGCGCGGGGTTCGTTTCGGCAGCATTCTGTCACTTGCCAGCCAGAGCAGGGCAGTGTGGAGCAGGCGTTCCTGAGAGGAGGATGAGCACGTGGGGGACATCTCCCTCCCGGAGTTCCCAGCCTTGTCCCACCTTCCCGGCTTTGCCTGTCCAGAAACAGCAGGACTGAAAGGTCCTGTTCCCAGCAGAGCACACTGGATTTCAGCCCCCTCTGCAATGACTTGAGTGGGTGCCTCACTCATTTACAGTAATCCTTTTCACGGCACATCTTATGGTCTGTAGAGAAAATAGCACAAAAGGGCTAAAAAGCAGAAACTTTTTTGGTGCCACTGAGGCTCTGGGAATTTTTTTCACTTAGTCTGTTCCAAGGTCAAGTTTCCAGTCAAGTCAGTGCTTGCAGCAGCAGAGATTCCTCCTATGGAAGCACATGTGCTTGCAGAGGACTCTGACTTGTTTTTGAGTGCTGGGTCTGTGCAGCTGGAGCACGGGGTGGTCACAGAGATTTATGGGCATGAGAAATGCTCAGCCACTCACTTGCTAAGGGAAGGGTTTTTTTCAGAGCTAAAAACTTCTCCACTATTCCTGTGCTAGTGAACTCCATTCCGATTTGTTTCCAACACTGGAGGCCTCTCTTGGGTCACGTTTATATTTTTCACATTTTCCAATTAATTCAGTTGCCTGTGTTTTCTCAGTGGAGAACTCCTACTTCTCTGTTTGTATTACCTTTGCTGTCTTAGGATTACATTGGTCCAGAGAGCTTTGATATTCCAAGATAGGAGATGCACCAGCAAGATCAATTTCCAAAAGAAATATTAGATGTAAGCAGTTCACCTGACTAGCCGGGAAAAGAATGATGCTGAGAGGTCAGGAGACTCTTGAAATGACCAACTAACCTGGTTGTTTGCACTTTCTTTTGAGGAATAGAAGGGGATTTGGGACATTCACCATCAAAAGACTGGGGTTTTTATGTCTCTGCTGCGTGCCAGGGAGTGCACACACCACCACAGCAAACAGCACTGAGTATGGCTGAAGGCCACTGACAGACAATAAATAGTAATTCCAGTGTCTTACGTGTCAGAATGACCAAGGAAGCTGGAGCTCCTCTTTGTTCTTGCAGTCAAAGAGCTGAAATCACCTCCTTCAGCTGCGTCTTAAAAAAAGCCAATTTTCTGGCCTGACTTAACCCAAGGATGGTTATATCTATTGTTTCACTGAGACTTTTTTGGTGCATGATTATTTTTGTTGCTCTTTTTAATCCATTGGCTCAGGGAAGGGAAATCTTTGGGCAGGAGCGCTGCTTGAAGAAAAACCTGCAATTCCCTTTGATTTTGCACAGGAAAGAGTCTATAGTTTAGAGGTGGGATGTGCCTTGTCTTTACGTGCTCCTTGGGGGAGTTTAACCTCAGGGTCTTATCTGTCATTCCTTCTCTCCTTATCCCACATAGCAATTCCAGATGTGGGAAGCAGGGAGGAGGCATAGGCTGTGGCATGATGAACAAGCTGTTTAAGGTGCCTCTCTTATTTATGATGTAATGCTCTACTTTCTGTGCTGAGCAGATAAAGGACCTGGCTTGCTCCTTGCTGTTACAAGCAGTGGAAAAAATTCCCCTGCTGTGATACAGATCATGTGTTTCTCTTGTGAATAGGTCGCTGCGAGCCAGCTTTGCCCTGGCTCTCAGAGTTACCCTGGCTCATCCCAGAGGAGAGGGATGGGCTAAGGAGGTGAGTTCACGCCGGGTGTGAAGGTGCTACATACAAAAAATGCAAAGTTGGTGCTGTTTTCTGTTTATCAGTGAGAATTCCCTCTCAGGTAGCAGCCTCTCGCTCAGCTCTGTGCCAGCAGGCACAAGGATTGTAAAGTGAGATGGGGTTATCAGAAAGGAATTGACCCTGCCAACTTGCCTGGGCAGAAGGAAGCAGTGTTGGAGAGCAGGGCTGCCAGCCAGCAGCCAGTTTTGTGTTCCCTGTTTAGCAAGTGCCAGTCAATTTAAAACAAAGCTGGTGGTGGCTGTTTGCTAAGCAAGGGACATGCTCTGCTGTGGGTGAGGGAGCACGCTGTGTCTGACTCTACTTCCAGTAGCACGAACTCTCCCCCGTGCTTTCATCCTGTCCCAGCACATCCCAGGTTCTGAGTTACCAGCATAGAGCAGAGAGAGTGGCCTCTGGGCTGGACCAGGGAGAGAGAAAACAAATCTGGAGAGAGGTGAAGAGGGAAGTGATGTCTGGGGCCAGTTTGTCAGCAGAAAGGAGTTGTTGACTTTGGCTTAGATTTGTGAGCAGTAATTGTCACTTCCTTTTCAGTTACTGATTATCATCACAAATCAAAAGTTACAGCCCTAGGGAGACCAGAGTAAGATTTCTACTGGCAATTTTGGTGTTATCAGATGCAGTATGGTGTGGGCAGACTTTTTCCCAGGCAGATCCCTGGTGCTGGCTTTGTGGAGTTCTGCCAGAGGAAAAAAGAGGATTTGAAGCCAGAACTCATGTGCTGCTGGACCCGGGAGCTTCTGAGATCAGAGAAGATGGGTGTGTTGGAGAAGCATGTGGTATGTGCAGTGCATGAGGGATCCATGAGAGACCTCCTTGGAGCTGAGCTCTCTCTGTGTGGAGACAACTTTCTAGACAGGAGAAGAATGTGGATGTGACTGGAGAGTACTTTCAGGGAGAGAGTGTTAATACCTGGCCAGCAGGTATTGGTGTGTTTTTTTGAGGTGGGAAAGAAGCAGGGTTTTCTGGGGGCCAAAAAAACTACCCCATGAATTAGAGGTTGCTTGTGGCTGTCTCAGCAGAACCCCTCAATCTGCCTGGGAGGTTTTTGCACCAGCGTGTCCTGTGCACAGGCAGCTGTGGGAGCCAGCCCTACAAAGGCAGATGTGCCAAAATTGTCTTGTGCTGCCTGTGGGCAGATGCTGTGCCTGCTGCACATCTCTGTCCTGGGTACAGCAGGTCTGTGACTCTCAGCTGGGATCTGCCATGCTGCCCTCTCCTCCTCTTGGAGCTGTCCAAGGGTGGGATGGGGTGCTCTGTCAAGTCCGTGAGGCTCCGAGAGGTTTGAGAGCTGGAAGTGGAGCAGCTCACTCTACATCACCAGCCTGAGATTTTTCTCGTTCTGTATTTCAGAAACTTCGACTCTCTCAGAAAAGAAAATGTGTACGAGAACAACAAGCTGGTAAGTGACTTTTAATGTTTACTTTTGGTTGAGTCTGTGACCTGGCACTTGCTCATGTGATTTAGCAACAGGAACCCTGCAGACACAGTGTGCAGAGTGTGCCGTGTTAAAATCCTTCGCTTTATTCTGCACCTTCCAGCCTCCTCCTTTGAGCAGCAATGTCCAGCCTGGCTGGCTGCTTGAAAGCACCTTCAGACTGTTCATACTTCTTAGCTGGCCACACAGTGATGCCTGTTCCCAGTGTGTCCTGAGGCAGCAGGACCTCAGACAGAGGTGCTAGAGCTCGAAGCATGGACATGTTGAGTATGTGGTGATCCTGAGGGATGGAGCAGGAGCTGGGAAGTAGCTGGTGTGAGAGGGGAAGCACAGGGAGTGTTCTCCCACTTCTGTTCCTTCCTGCTGCAGGGCATCAAGGTGGATACATCCTAAAACCTGATGCTGCCTGGACACTTCACTCCAGCCTGATACTGGAGTTCCTCATGTTCTTTCCACAAAGAACATAGAAGTTAGGCAGGCCAACCCCCTCCTACACTGGATTCAAGCATGGTCTTAGTGATCCAAGGAAGGATTTTCCTCTCTCTCTCTCCATGACAAAAGGAGAAGCAGTGAATTGTAACACTTCTCTTCCCTTGGCATTGCTCCACACAGTTTCATGGCTGCTTGGCAGGAGCTTGGGATATGAGCAAACCATGGCAGCTTACCCTTGGCTGGGCTGGCGGAATGACACTTTCTCAGGCAGTGAGCTGACTGAAGTGCCTTTGGAAGAGCTGCACTTGTCCCCCCATGGTTTCTGCTCCCCTCCATCCCTGGCCATGTCCACAGCTCCCGTGACAGACCCTCCGTCCCCAGGCTGGGGCTGCAGCCTGTGAGGTGTTAGTGACGCTCTGGGTTCATTTTGTGTGTTCCTCTGTTCGAGGGCACATTCAGAGCATGCATTCTGCCCTAGAGGGTTGGTATGTGGCAGGAGTTGGCCATGGAAGTTTGCCATGGAAGCGTATCTTGGCTGAAGTGCTGAGGATCCCTGAGTGCTGTTCCTTGTCCAGCTGGGCTGATGGTGTCTGCTTGTGTCTGGGAAATGAGCTCTGCGAGCTGCCTCCTCTGCTTTTATTAATGAAAAGCTTCTTTGTGCTTCTCATAACGAGTTGCTCCCCTCCTTTGTTGCAGTCTGTGTGTCCCCTCCTCCCCCTTTCTTCGTTTCTTTTGTGTCCTTTGTTTTGCTCTCTCTTCCTTACTCCCACCTGCTGTGGGATGACTTGTCCGTGTTGTCCTCTCACTGCTGGTGTCCTGCAGTCCCTTGGCTGTGGGATTGACCCTGCACCTCTCTGTGCTCCTGGGCTGGCCTCCCCCTTGGGCTGCTCTCCATCCTAGCTCCTGCACTTCCCTGCTCTGGCTGTCCTTGGGATACAAGTGGGTCTGATTCCTCCCAGCATTATTCTTCTGCTATTGTCCATCCATCTTGATGCCTTGCTCGTCAGAGGCTTCTTTTCAAGGGCTGCATTGTGCATGCAAAACAGCCTTGTTTGAGCTGCAATTTGTCATATATGGTCATCTGTCAAGGAGGAATGTGTCACTTCTCAAGTGCCACAAGACCAACCACAAACCCTAGAAAAATTTCAGTTGGTGGCATTTTTTTTTGTCAGAGATTTGAAAAATATATAAAGATGAGGACAGTTTCTAGAGGCCTTGGAGTCAGTGCTGGTGGATGGTGGTGTGGTGTAGCAGGTAGAGCCTGTGCCAGAGGGAGCCTGTGCCAGGCCAGCTCAGGTGGCCTTGAGCATATCACTTTCTCTTTTTGCATGAACATAGCAGTAGTGGCGCTTTCTTTCCGGGAAAGCACTTGGAGCTGTACTGATGAAGAACATAATGCAAAAACAACGTGTTGGTCATTTGAGGGGCAGCCTGGGCAGGCAGAGGAGAAGGATGACTGGGTCCTGTTGGGTGGTGATCCTTTGGGTGTCCAGGCAAGAGCAGTTCCCAGGAACGCGAGGATGCTGCAGGCACAGGGGACACCATGTCCTTGTGCTGCTCCCTGCATTGCTCACCTGGCTCTGCCCAGACCAGGTGGGTGCACAGAGCATCCTCACTTTGTGGTGCAGGCAGCCCCTCATACACATTCTGTGCCCATCGCCCTGATGTCACCTGTGGCACAGTGTGGCAGGAGGTGGCATGACCTGTGTTCCCATTAAACCTCACGCCAGGAGTGTCCAGCAAGAAAACTGGGCTGGTCAGACCAGTTGTGCAGCCAGTGCAGGGGGGAACACTCCAAATAATGTATTAAGTGCCAGTTTACAAGACAGGAAAGTGCCAGGCTGAGCTGGCAGCTGGGAAGTCACAGCCGGTGGTAACTGGCTGAAAGCGTTTTTAATGTCAGCTCTGTTACATTTTTACTGGGATAGCGAATGGAAAAAAATGGTAATTATTTTGCTGAAAAATAGTGGCTGTTTGTTTCTTCTAAGCAGGAATGGTTGGCTTGTACACCAACACTGTGTGTGTCCGTGCCAGAGGTCAGATGTGGAGGGTTTTAATGTATTCAAGTTGGTTTTTTTAACCCCTTCACTGTGGACTTTAGCAGTAGCCTTCCTTGTGCCTCTGCTCCTGCAAGCGCTGTTTTCCTTTGCTGTATTGGCATTTCAATCCTTTTTCTCTCCAAAGGGGGAGAAAAAGGATTCTTTCCCATAAGTTGGGAAGGAACAAGGCTGGAGAAGGTCCTTAGTAAAAGCCCTAAACTGAGCTGAACAAGGGTGAAGTTTGGATGTTGCAATTTTTTTGTATTCTATTAAAGGCTTTGGTTCAGAAGCAAGAGAAAATAGCTTTTGCCTCCTTTACCTGCAGTTCAAAGCAGAGGACACCACAAAGAGGAATATTTACCCCAAATACACGTCAGGCAGCATGGAAACGGTTAAACTGGAAGGGAGCTGTGTATCAGGAATTCTACATTACACCTGTTTTCCCCTTTCTGGTCTGGGAGAGCGGGGTCCCTCCTGCAGCCCAAGAGTTCCCATTTTCAGATGGAGACGAGCAGGCAGTAGGAGGCAGGAAGCTTTCACATTTGCACAGCACTCGGAGATGAAAGCTGCCTGCAAGCACCTAGCAGCCCACCGTTAATTGGGGAGCGCTCCAGGTTGGGCTGGGAGCCTGGAAACAGCTCTGCCAGCCTGGACTGACACAGCCCCTTCTGCCAGGCCTGGCTCTCTGCAGCTGTGCACTCACACACAGGCAGGCTGGAGGAAGAGCAAGGGAAGCCCAGGTGAGTTACTGTGCAGTGAGCTATGGCCAGCTTGCCAGGCCAGATTTTTGGCTCCTTGCCTGGATTTCTCAAGGCAGTGGCTGGAAGCCACGACTCTGTTGGTTCCTATGATGTAGGAGTTAAAATGGTGCAGCTGTTCCCCAGTAGAGTTATTATGGGAGTGGGGCTGGCTGCAGTGCACTTTCTTACTTAAGATGAGGAGCAGCTCTGTTGCCTGGTGTGGACAAGACCCCTCTATTTTTTTTTCCCCTTCTCTAGGCATTTCGAGTGGCAGAGGAGCAGCTGGGGATCCCAGCCTTGCTGGATGCAGAGGATATGGTTGCTCTGAAGGTACCAGACAGGCTGAGCATCCTCACCTACGTTTCCCAGTATTATAACTACTTCCATGGACGGTCTCCTAGTAAGTACCGTATTCCCTGCAGGGGTGGGAAGGATCAGGGCTTCATTTCATGCTTTCCCTTGCCTCCTAACAAGCTTGGAAAAGCAAGATAGACTGCACAGAGGCTTTTGTGGTACCAGAACTGTTTGACTGAGGGGACCTGAACTCTTTGCACACCAGCCTACAGTTGCACCAGTGCTTTTGAAAGGATAAAGGGCCATGTCTTGTCTTAAAACTTAAAATACAGTCTGAAATTTCTTATGGTCCAGGCAGAGAGGAGCACTGAAGGTTCCTCTCCATGGTCCCCACCTCAGCTTTCCATTCTCAGGCACCTCCACCTCTTTTCCAGTCTTTGCCACACCTGAGGGCTGGTGAGAACATGGAATAGAACAAGGCTGAGCTTGTCTGTGAGGCTGTGCCAATGTGACAGCGTCAGTAGTGGGGCTTGTACAGCACAGCAGCACTGACGGAAGGAAAGAGAAGAAAATTATCACCCTAGCTGACATAACTGTGATAGAAATTCTGTCAAACAGAAAATAGTTCATTATATCCACATACTGGAGAGTTTAGCTGGGCTCACAGGAGCATCATTGTAGACTTGGTTTATATTTGGCTTTAAGCTCACACAAAATGAAGTAATATGATAAACCAATTTTACTGGTTCCTCCAGAGGAAACTTTAGAAAGTGGGACATGAATGACTTAACTGGTTAAGGTGAATCTAAATGGATAGATATGTATTGAAAATGTCCTACATCTTGGAAAGAAAGCACAATTCACTCAGAGCTGCCTTTAATGTTTAAACTCTTCCTACTTCTCCACCTCTTGACACATTTAACCATGCTTTTTCTCTCTCTCCACAACTTCTTCCCTCCCCTTCTTCATATTTTATTTCTTGTTTGAAACTGTTCTGGTTGAAATCAAACAAATTCCATTTTGTTTGTGCCAAGTGGTGAGAATCTGGGTCAGGTTGGGGTCTTTGCCCCCTCCCTCCTGCATCTTGTCTACCACGTCATCAAGCACAGCACATTTTTATACTCTCCAGTGTCCCACAAAACACTCTGGTTGCATTCCTGTTTCTGGGGTGAATGTGAATATCTGAAAGTGAGCCCAGCCTGGAATGTGCCCTCTGACACCAAGCAGAGTCATGGAACCACAGTCGTGCCCTTCAGATGGGTTCCAGCAGGACCATGAAATAAGCAGGACGCAGGAGGACAGAGAGGGTGAGCAGACAATATTTTAGTGAGGTCATGCTTTTGTGGATGAGTAGAGTTGGAGGCACCCCTCTTAGTGCTGGGCTTTGGGAATTCAGTGAATGGCACAAGAGGGGAGTGCGGGGGCAGTCTGAGCCTGAACTGTTTACTGGGTCAGCTGTCCCCTGGTCGCTGCAGTAGGAGCCCTGGGTGTTTATTTGGAGAGTTGGCTTTCTTGAGGGCAGGCTGCTGGGAACTGGGCTCCCTCTCTGCTCCCTGCCCTTTCTGTGTTTACTGAGCAGGGTATAATCTCTTCTCAGACGAGTGTCACTTGGAAAGTGAAGCTGTGGCTCAAATATCCCACAAGGAACACAGAGACATCTGATTCAGAATTGGAAGTGGTGCAAGAATAACATCCCTGTGATACACTTGGGCGTTTGTGTCTGTAAAAACTTTGCACAAAGCCTTATTTCCCAGGGAAGTTTCCCTGCACTTCCCAGGGCACAGGGCACCATTCCCTGCTTGTCTGAAGTGTGTTGGAGAGTCTCTTTTCTCCACTTGTAGTGAGTTTTGATGGGGTTCTATTTCTTCTTCAAAGAAAAGAGAACTGGACATCTTCAGGCTGCTTGTGGCAGGTCTTGGTTTCCACGCCAGCACCTCTATGGCACCTCCAAGTCTTTGCAGAATTACCCATTTTTAGTGGTCGTTTCCACATTCAGCACAGCTGTTTGCTCTGTGGGGGTCCCAGCTGGGGTGTCGGGTGGACACTTGCAGCACTGAGTGTTCAGGCTGTGTAGGAAGTCTGGAGCACAGCAGCTTGGATGAAGCAAACCCTCTGTACTTCAGCTCCTTGGCCATAACACCTCTGCCTGTTCCAGCAGGGCCTGTTTCAGTCAGGATCAGTTCCAGCCAAACTGCGGGCTGAAATGGAAAACCCAATGTCTTGTTCTCACCATCGATGGATGGTGATTTGCATTTCTTCACTTCTGCATTTTTCTTCATGAAATTCCTGAGAAGAGAAAAATCAGCAGTTTCAGAATGTCTTTACTATTCACTTGTTGCCTCTTGCCTCTCAGTCCAGTACAGAACTGCTCATGAAGGAAGTCTGTGTCTCCTTGTGTGCTTTTCATGTTACCCACCAGGCACCTCTGGATGTTCTTACTGTGTAAATTATTCCTAAACCTGTGAGTTTTCCTTATGTTTCCTTAAAAATATTCCCTTCTTCCATTCTTCCAGTTGGAGGCATGGCTGGAATCAAGCGTCCTTCCTCTGAATCTCCAGAGCAGCATCCAGGGAAGAAAACTGCTCCAGAGCCTCCTAAGCCAGTGCCACCAAAACTGCCTCCTGCCCACCCACCAGCCAGAGCTAAGCCAAAGGAAACCTCCCCAGTTACCACAGTAAGAAATGTGGGTTTGGCTGTTCTTTATGCTCTAAATCTCTCCAGTGAGATAGAGAGTACTGGGCTAGTTCAAGGCTCCTGGTGGTAAGGACTTAGTCTCTAATTTTCTGTTCACTATGAGTGATTTCATCCAGAGGTCTGATTCTGGTATAGATTGAGGTGAGAGTCACTGGAAAACCATCAGTCAGCCTGGATACATGGTGAACAGGACGTGGGTGTCTTTAAGACATGGATATGTTCTTCCTAGATATGGGGGATGGAGGTTTTTACAGGATGTAGTATTGTTTTTGCTAGAAAACATTGATCCAGTTATAGGATATGGTTTCAAAGCAGAGCAGAGATGAAAACAGGGTAGAAGGCCTTTCCCAGCTAATTTAAATCAGAGACCTTTGCCTATAGGGCACCTTGGTCCTCTGGCTTTGTGGGAACGTATTCCACATACTCTGACCTTCTGAGGGCTGTTCCACTTCTGTGACTTCTATGACAAAGGGATTAGAGGGAGAGGGGATTGCCTGGCTGTCCTGGCTGTGCATGCCAAACACTCACTGTCTCGGGAGGTTTGTAGCTGTGCCCAGAGCCATGGTCTTGCCTGCTCACCCACTGCTTCTCCCCACAGAAAAGGGTCCTGGTGGAGAGTGGCAATGTCCCCAGCAGCAGCTGTGGGGTGTGTGGGAAGCATGTGCACCTGGTGCAGCGCTACTTGGTCGATGGGAAGCTCTACCACAGGAACTGCTTCAGGTACAGCAGCTCTTCCAAGCAGGGGCACAGCCCTGAGGGTTACAGAGGGCCAGCCTGGTTCCTTTGGGACTGGACTGTGGTATGGCACATTTTTTTCACAGTGGAGGCAACCTGGGCTTGTTCTTGACCTGTGTGTAAGGGAAACTGTCTCCACAGGTCTGTTTCATCTACACCTTTCCTGCTTCAGGCTGTGCTATCAACAGCTCTTGTTCTGGTGCCTGAGGAATCAGGGTCTGCACACTGCCAGTGTGGTGCCTTCACCCTCCTGTGGATGGTGGAGTTGTGCCTGCACTCCCAGCTGTGTGTCTCCCAGCACTCTGGAGGATGTTTCCTGAGACTTTTGTATCCACAGGTGCAGGCAGTGTTGGAACTCGCTTCTTCCTGGAAGCTACAAAGCTGGGCCTGAGCCCGGTACGTTCATCTGTACCAGCCACCAGCCAGACAATGTCCAGATCTCAGGTCTCCACAGTACTGGGAAAAAACCTGACAGTACCCCAGCCCCTACTGCTGCCAGGGCGTTCCAGAAAGCAGCAGAGCCCAAGAAACCAGAGCAGGTGTTGAAGAAACCCAGCCAGGAAGGCCTCACTAATTCAACCAAGCCATCTGTTTCATCTTCTGGAAGCTCTGGCTTCAAAAGTGTAAATACTCCATGGTCCTCCTCAGCTCTAAATAAATCAGAGGACTGCAAAGGTGCCTCGTTGGGGAATAAAACAGATCGCCATGAAGGCACCCCATCGAAGCCTCCTTGGACATCCTCCACAGCAAAAACACAGCAAGCACGAGAAAATTTTTTTCGGTCGTTGGAGTCCTCTAGCAATAAATCTTCTGACACTCAAAAACAAGTGCAGTCTCCTCATGGCCCTGATAAAGCTGCCCCTGCCAGAACCACTGCTGAGGTCAGTCGAGTGAATGCTGGGAAGGATCAGGCACGTAACCATATCATACAGGCTCTGACTGCATCAAGCACTTCTCCCAACAGGCCAGGAGGACTCAGCTCCTCAGGCTCCTCAGCACCTGGCAGGTAAGCACTATTTCTCTTTCCCTTTTTACTGCCAAGACATTCCTTGGGATAATTTGGAGAAGCCCCTGCATCTTTCTTTGCTTTGTCCTGTCTGCTCTTGTGGCTCAGTTTTAAAGGCATGTAGAGGGACACATACAAATCATTGGAACAGAGGCAAAAAAAAGTCCATCCTTTAAAAAAAGATGAGTCTTTTTTTACTCACTGAGTTGTTCTTTTTTTGCAGTGGCAAGTTTTCTCCCAGCAGTTCTCAGAGTCCAGCTCCAAAAACACAGTCCAGCAAAACAGGGTACACAGCACCAAAGCAGGAAAAGATCACAGACCCTGTGCCCAAGAGCCAGGCTGCCAGCAAACCTGTTGAGTCTTTGCACAAGCCAGAGGCAAAAGGCATCAAAGGTGAGGATGAATGAGTCACACAGTTCTGCCTGGACACAGCACTCCAACTTTATGCCTTCCTTTTGGACCAGTACAGCAAATGTGTCCATGACTCCTGTCCTTTGTGTCTGTACCACCATGTAAGGGTTTTCTGAGCTGTGGGGCCCAACACACCTCCCTGTATCCCTGTGCAAATGCTGCCTCTAGCATGGCGAGCTCTACTGCTCTGAGGATCTCCAGGTATTTGAAGTTGTACTTGCTATCATCAAACATTGGGATCATGGTGGTTTTCAAAGGCTTAGGTTTTCCCAGATGGGAGACCTTGCCAGAACTTTGGGATGACTTTTTGATTGCAGTTGCAGGTCACCCAGCCTCATTGTCTGTTTTGAACCAAGCTTCCATCATGGTGACTTAGCTGTGGGCCAGGGGATGATATTCTGGGGGTTCGCAGTGTCCCAGGCACTTTCACGTGGCTGGTATTTTTTTGGGCCAGAAGAAATGTCTGTTTGCAGTTTGCTGTGACTTTGTGGAGCTTTTTTGTGTCTCCCTCTTCCTGCACCAGCCTTTGGTCTCTGAGATCTGAGCTGTTTGTGCTGTATTGCTGTTGAATGTGCCTGTTCACGTACTCTGAGGCTGAATTTCTGTTGCTGTGTAGGTTTTAAAGCATTTGATCTGAAAGGGACAAAATGCCACTGAGATTATTTACTATCTGTTACATCTGAATCTGTCCATGTTAAACTTGTTGAGCTGGTGCTGGTTTGCTGCAATAACATCATAGTACCTGCCCCAGTGCATGGCTTATCTCCTAGGATTCTCCTGAGACTCAAATCTGGCTTGTTTCTTTTTATTGGATGTTTTTGTTCTAGTTTATTTTTATTTACCTTGCTATGTTCTTTTCTTCAGAAAGCACAAATGTTGCTGACAAGTCTGAGAGCCCAGAAGGGTGGAGATCTCGGCTGAAGCCTGTAGCCAACAAGTGAGTGTCTTTGGAGCTGGTGGGTTTCCGTGACAAGTGTGACCATCCCAGGTGGAGAGCCATATCAGAATGTGGAGAATTTTTCCTGTGGACCATTCTGCAAGAGGGGTTGTTTCCTACCTGTGGAGGAAGTCTTTGCAGAGATCAAGATATCTCTAAGAAACCTACTGATAACTCCCAGGTGGGAACAGGGAGCCCAGCACAAAAGGAGCCAAAGCCAAGCCCAGTGGTTGTCCCACCAGCAAAGAAGGATTCTGGTATGAAGGAATAAAGGCTTTGCCTTCGTTTTGCTTATCAGGAAGGGGACAGGCACTGGTACTGCAAGGCCCATGTGAGGAATGTGTTGGTGGAGACTGTGCCTTGCTTTCAGGGATCTTTGCTCTCTGCACCTGCTTTAGCCTTGTGGTGCCTTTATTTCGTGCCTTTGATGGGTGGCCTCCCCTCATTCCCCAAGGAGAGGGACTCAGTCCCCAGAGGGTTCCCTTCTCCTGCGAGACGGCCAGCAAGATTTCACTCTCTTGCATGATTGTGTAATGTTGAGAAGTCTTAATGATGGTTCCCAACTGTTTCTTCTCCTCCCAAATATTTATTTTCCTCTTACTCTGGCCTTGTAATTAGTGTTTTTTCCCTGTTTACTTTGGGTTTATGCCCTTCATTATCATCAAGAGAGGAGGACTGGGACTAGAAATGGAGTTTGGTAGTGGTGAGTGCCAGAAACATTGGGCAATAAGGGGATTTGTATGAGATGAGAGTTGAAATTTCTTACCCAAAACCTGTCTGTGCTTCTTAATCCAGCTTCATCTGGTGTATTCACGAAGAAGTTGTTGATTCCCAGCTCAGATCTTATCAGGAGCTGTCAGAATTCAAAGCAAGACTGGAAAGATCCTGGAGGGTCTGCCAAGGAGGAAGATGGCAACCAGTTGAAAACAAGCACTGCTACATGTAAGATGTCTCACTCTGTCCTCTGCCCTGTCAGGGAACAGCCTGAGTGGTCAGTGTGGGATGTGTGTGCCAGAGTTTTCTGTGGCTAACCCTGTGCCTGCTGTCATGGGGGCAGACTCTGTATAATTAATTTTCATTAGCCAGCTTGGCCTAAGCAGGAAGCAGCAAGGCCAGAGAATTCAGTGGGAAAGGAAGAAAGTGAAATAGGAATTTTTCAAGGTCACTGCCCTGTCATTCTTTAGACTTAGTGTTGTGAAGAGGACCATCTCCTAATTTGGGGAGCTGGATCTAGTTGATGTCTCTGTTCCTCTTCAGTTGAGTGGCTTTAGGAAATAATGGGAATGCAGAGAGCTGTCATCCAGAGACTCCAGCTGGCGGGACCACAGGAGCAGGAGCCAAAGCTGCTGTTTCCTTGATTTTCAAAGATGTCCTGACCAGTTTGTCCCTACTCTTAATCCAGTTTCTCACTCCTGTTTGTTCAGCCACAGCTTTACTGTGCACCTCCCCTCCAATGCCCAGCTATCCTTGCTCTGGCCTATCCCACCACAATTCTAAGGAAATTTTCTGGAACTAACCTGATGTTTGCCGCTGTCCTGTTTGCTCAGCTTCTTCATCTCCCCTTTCCTTACCCCATCTTGCTGTTTCTTGCCTGTCTGGCAAGAAGATTCTCACAGCAGGGATTCTCACAGAAGATTCTCTCAGTCCTGCCCCTGGTGTTTGTCTTGGAGCAAGCAGGATGGGTCCTGATGGCTCAATGCTTTATTTTTTGTCAGCTGGTTCCAGCATTCTCCTCAGCCAGCACCTTTGACAGCTACCAAACATTCAATGTCCAGTTGTGTTGTCTTCTTTAAAAGTTTGGTGTGCCTCCTTTGCCAGTGTTTTCCCAAAACTTTCCACCTCCTCTTTCCTCAGACTCAGCCCCAAGGTTCAGCGTTAGTCTCTCCAGGAAGTGAGCTGTTAAGATAAGGGAGGCTGAGTTTGTATCTGTCTTTCTAAAGCTTGATGATTGCCATGGGGGAGGGCCATTGGGAAATTTTCCTGGCAGTCTCCCCCCACTTTTCCCCACCTGAAAGGCTGGTTCCTGCTGCTGTCACTGGGCAGGCTGAGGGTTAGGGACAGAGCTGTTGCTCCTCTGTGTGGATTTTTACCTCAGCACTCAGAGAGAGCTGTGAACAATCCTGCTGTTCCTGCCCTCAGTCCTGGGGTTTTGTTAAGCTGTGGATGGTGAGCATTTCTGTAGATCATTCGTTTTCTTTGGTGGCAGGTGATGTTTTCTGTTGAGAAAGGAGGCTCCAGGGTTTTCCTGCCAACTGTCCTACTTCCAGCTTGCTGGCAAGCAGCCAACCTATCCTGTGTGTGTCAGGCCAGAACCTGAGGGTATCAGGGGATATCAGATCCTGAGCTGGTGTCCTTTTACAGGCTCTTCCCCTCCAGTGACCGTGGCCTCCTCTCCATCAGTGGTGCAGCTTTCTGCCTTGGCTGGAGGTGCTGCAGAGGCCACTGGGAAGGAGCCCAGAGATGCAGGACTGAGCTGGGAGAGGGAAGTGTTGCTTAGGCAGACAGCTCGAGGCAGGACAGGTTCCTCTTGGAGGAATCTCTAATAAGAGAAGTGTGAGTTGCAGGCAGTGCACAGGCAGCAAACCAGCAGCATCCAGAGGGAAGAGATCCCTGAGGGAGGCCAGCAGTGAGGAGCAGCACAGCCACATCCTGCATCTTCTCCTTTTGCACTCTTCCTGGAAAGCACAATAGAGCAAGGGTTGAGCTACTGGAAGGCTGTCCTTGAGCTCTTCCTCAACCTCCAGAGGCTCTCAGGAGGCTCCCCAAGTCTGTCTGTCCTGTCTTTCTCCTTGGGTGTGCTGAGCCTGCATTGCTGCTGCCTTTGTTACAGCCGGGCTTTTTTGGTAGTAGAGTTTTCCTTCCTTATCTCATCATCCACTCACGCCTCTGTTCTCTCTCTGTGGTAATTATCCAGCCCAGCCCCTCGGGTATCCAAATACCTCACACTCTCCTGTAGTTATCCTTGCAGCACAGTTGGGCAGAGGAAGCTGAGGCACAGTGGAACAAATACACGTTGCTTAAGGATTGATTTAAATAGGTGTCCAGGGCCTAAATAATGCTGTGTAGTGGGGCCTGTGGGACTTCTCACCTAGGAAGTGTTTTGTGGGAGGAATTGGACCTTAGTTTCCTGAGATCTACACTGAGGCCCCCTAGACCATCTTTGTTTCATCACTAGAGGGACATTTTTAGTATATCTTGGTGTTTCCTGCGACAGTAACTCAGTCTTTCTGTACTACCCTTTGGAAGCTTAATAAGGAATGGGGTTTGCCACAACAAATATCTTTGGGTTTTAACAAGATAGTGAGTGAACATGGAAGTCAATATTCTTGGGTGGAAGTTCCAAAGTCACACCTGAATTAGGTGACTGTCTATACTCTGAGGTCGAAAGCAGCAACCTGTGACCTGAGTGGCAAAGCACAAGGAGTAAATCAGGCTGAGGATGTGTCTCTTACTTTGGTCAGGCATGTGGATGCATGTGTATCATCTGTGACCTCTCTTGGGTAGCTGGGACCTGTTGTGCTCTGCTGGTATAGGCACTCTCCCACACCATAAAGTTATTTAAAGGTTGTTGTGACATTCTTTGTTTGATTTTTTTTCTCCCTTCTAGTTAAACTCTCTGTTCCAAAAAGCAAAGACAAGCCTCAGGTGGTGTCTCCAACCAAGGTATGGCTGGAAACCAGGTGTAAGGGGAGCAGGCTGGGGTTGTTGAACATCCTTCTGGAGTTAAGTTTGTCTCATTGGGAGGGTTTATTTGGATACCCAGGGAAAAGGTGAGAGGCTCTAGGGCAGAGACAAGGTGGAGAAGCTGCTGGTTATCTTCTATGCATGGAGACAATTGGAGCTGAAATGAGACAGAGCCAAACAAAACTAGACATTGCTTTCCCCATAGAAGGAGGGAGAATCTCTGCAGACTGTCAAGTGTGGGTGGAATTACCACTGACAGCAGATGTGACATCTGACAGCAGATGTGTCCCAGCCTTGCAGTGGCCACTGCTCTGTTGTGACAGCCAGCTCTGCACCTCTGCTTACCTGGCCCTCCCCTGGCTCTGTAGTTGGGCTCCTTATGCCCTTTCCCACCTCTGTTGTGACCTCAGCAGCCAGTCTGAGGGTTGCTGAGCTGTATTTGGTCCTATTTTTAATTTTCCTAGCTGCACCCAGACTACCTCCCTGAGGAGAAAATCCAGGAGAAGGTTCGTGACATTGAGAAGCAGCTGGACGAGCTGGAATTGAAAGGAGTGGATTTGGAGAAGCAGCTGCGTGCCTGTGAGGGAGGTAAAGGAGACCTGGTGCCAGCTCTGCACTGCTGGGGAGGTCTGGGGCTCATTCCTACCCCTGGGCACTCTTGGATCCATTTTTAGGAGCTCAGGCTACATGTGAGACACCAGGTTGCCAGAGGTACCTGTATACCAAGATAAAGCCTGGGGAATGTTGAACCCTCTCTGGCCGCTTTGGAACATATTTTTTGAGCAATGTCTTTTGTTAATTTGGCTGAGGTTCAGAGAATTTTGGGAGTCCTGTAGCAGAGTATCCATAAGCAGCTTCCTTGAATCCACAGGGAGTGACCTGCATCCCTTGTACCCAGGAGCTCCAAAGATCACCTATTTTCACTTGAGGTTGCCTGGGGCTCACATAAATCATCCTGGGCTCTCCCTCAAGAGACTGTGCGTTTGAGCCAGGGGTGCTGAACCTGATGCAGCTTCTTGCCCTTTGTCTGTAGATGAGTCTGAGGACGCCCTTATGGTGGATTGGTTCAAACTGATCCATGAGAAGCAGCTGCTGCTCAGACAGGAGTCAGAGCTGATGTACAAGTGAGTACTACCAGAAATTCACCTGTCTACTGGTACACTTCCTGTGAGCAGTGAAGGACAGGGAGTGTGGCAGCCCAATAAAATGGTGTGCCAGTTGGTGGGGTGAGAAGGGTCAAGGGTGTGTCTGAGAGGACTGCCAGCATCGTGATGTGTTAGCTGGTGTAGCTGGTGGGCCTTGGAGCACCCAGGGTCTGTGGAGAGCTTGTGAGGAGGGAAACTTCAGAAATGCGATGGAGGAAGATTTCCCCTGACCCACCAGCTCCTGCCCAGGTGGTGGGCAGCACAGAGATGAGGCTTTAGCATGACAGGAGAAGGATCCAGCCCCGGGGCCTGGCATGGCAGTAACTCATCACCTCTGTCGTTCCTTCCAGGATGAAGCAGCAGAACCTGGAGGAGCAGCAGTGGAATATTGAGATGGAGCTGCGAAGCCTCATGAGCAAACCAGGTAAGGACTGGCCACACTGGGAGTCCTGCTGGTCCCAGGAGCCTCCACCTTGTGTGCCAGCCCTGGGATGTCCTTCAGATCTGAAGGCACTGCCAAGAATTGTGGGTGTCCCCTGTCAGGTGCAGACTCCCTGTGACATGCAAGCCACCTCTGCTTTGTGAGGGGATGTGGGATGTGCCCCTGAGTGTGAGGATGGTAAAATTAGCCTTGCTGGAGCAGGGTGCAGGCAGGAGCCACAGTGGGGAGGTACTGCCTGTAGCTGTGGGCTTCCCTTGTCTTGTGCAGAGGAGTTGAAGACACCCAGGGAGAAGGAGCAAGAGAAGGAGCTGCTGGAGTCGTACCTGAACACAGTCAATGACCGGAATAATATTGTGGACTGCCTGGATGAGGACAGACTCAGGTGAGGGTGTTCAGGTGGTGGGAAATGAGCCAACACTACTGTTTTTCCACTGCTGCGCAGGCTGTAGGAGTGGATGAGTGGCTGTAGTCCAGACTTCTGCTTCAGGAGAGGTGGGTGGTCACCTGTCATCAACCATCTTGTCCTAAATGCTGCTGTCTTTGCATCCTTGCAGCTGTTGGAAAGAGATCAGGACCATGGCCCTGTTCTCTCTCAAGCTAAAGCTGCTGTGGGAACAGGGCTGTGAAAAAGTGGAGTGTGGGGGAAGAGAGGGAGAGGCTGGAGATGGGGAGGCTGGAGGCAGCATGGGAGATGCAGGGGGAATCTGGGAACATGAAGTCAGGAATGTGCTCGTGTGCTGCAACAAGTGAAAGAACAGTTGTAGCCAAGAACTGGATCCTTCCCAAGTTCAAAGGAAGACTGCTGTGTCTAGTAGCTGAATTTATGCCTCCTGATGCTGAGAACAGCCTCCATTTCTTGACCTCAGAATGCCAGCTCCTGCTTGTGGGTTCTGGTACGGCCCAGGACAAGGTGTGGTGACAGCAGTGTGCTTGTCCCTGATGGCAGTGAGCAGCTCTGTGGCACCCCGGGCTACTGTGTCTCAACTCCATTCATCTCCTCGGGTGTGGTGGTGTCTCACACTCCATGAACTCGGGTGACTCATCAGCCAGCTGGGAAAAGGTCTGGAAATTCCCACATAGGCCCTTGCTTTCAAGGGAACCAGATGGAATTTGCTGATGTCTAAGACTCCAACTGTTGGATTTTTTTCCCTGCAGCCTTCTCAGGGTATGCTGTGGATGTTGGTCATTTCTTACTGAGGAATAAGAGCAGTATTTGTTTGCACGGGTTTTGGTATCTACCAGCTTGTCATGAACACAGCAAAGCTTTCTAATACCATGCTGTTCCATTACAGGGAGAAGGAGGAAGACCAGATGTTGGCAGACATGATACAGAGGTTGGGTAAGGGCCCTTACTCCTCTTACAGAGCAGCACTGTGGTTCACTGGGGCTTTGGGTCTCAACCTGCTCTGTGTCTGCTCCCTCTCCTGCAGATGGATCTCTTGAGAGCCAGGAGCCAGAGAGGAAGAAGAACAAGTTCCGCTTGTCCAAAATATGGAAGCAGAAAAAACAAGAATGAAGCTTAGGAGCTTGATGTTCCTTTTCCCATGGCCCAGAGAGACCCATCAAAGGTGTGGTCCTTCCTGAGTGCTGCTTTCTTGGAGCTGTGCAGGACTGTGAGAGGCCCCAAGAGGTCCATCAGAGGTGTGGTCCTTCCTGAGTGCAGCTTTCCTGGAGCTCCTTGACTGTGAGAGGCTCCTCTGCACCCTGGTGTGGAGACTGCAGGTTTGCTGACTGAAGGGACAGTGTGAATCCCACTGGCCCTGGTGTGGAGCATACCAGCACATGGACTTCTAAGACTATTTTCCTTCTTTGGCTCTGGGTCAGAGCTGCTTCAGCCTTCTGGCAGCTCAGCAGGGCAGAGCTCAGTTTGCCCACCCAGTGCTTGGGTCAGTACAGCCCTGAATGCAGGAGCATGGCCCTGCATGGCATCCCATAGTGTCCCATACCTGTCACCAGGGCTGCACCCAGGATACTGCCATTGTCCCTCCCTTCCTCCCTCTCTGCTTGTGCTGTGGCTCTTGAACCAGGATCAGAGATGCAGAGAGGGAGATGCTACAGGGCAAGAGGGATTGATGGTTTCCCTCTTATCCCACCAGTGCAAACTGGAGGCTCCGTGTCTTGGGGGAGCAGAGAGCAGAACCACCTCTGTGTCTGTGGTGTGGGATGTTCTCGACCCACAGCACTTTCAGCAATAGTGATTTGTTTCCAGACCTCTTTTGGAAGTTGCTGTAGGCTGATTTCTCTAAGCCATGAGAGGCTGCTCACTGCTTCATTCCCTCTGTGGGGGAGATTTGTAGCCTCCTTATTTCTAACTGCTCAGTGAAGCAGAATTTTTGTTGTCCTGATGAAAATGAACAGAACTATTATTTTAATAACCTGGTGCTAACTAGGAGCACAAGGGAATTCATGGGTTTGCCTCACCCCTCAGTCTTCTGCATGGGACCAACATTTCAGTTCCTGAGCTCCACGCCTGGACAGCCAGTGCCCTCAAGGGGTGTTGTGGGTCACCTTGGTGAGACCAGGAGTGTAGGAGCAGGTTCTGGGCTGTTGCAGGGAGCCTTTGCACTCTTCCCTCAGGCCAGACTGAGGTGAGTCACCTGCTCTGGGTGCACCCTCTCTTCCCAGTCAGCCTGGGGAGCAGGGATGGAGACAGCCATGGAAAGATCAGATTAATTCATGATGCCTGTGCTCTGTGCAGACCTCCTCCCTCAGTGCAGGTCCTCGATGTTTCTCCGGTCCCGTTGCTCAGCCGGAGCAGGGTTTTTTTTGCTGGAGGAGGTTTGCTCCCGCTGTGCCGGCGGCAGAGCAGAGGCGATGCGTCCCTTTCCCACGAGGTGGCAGTGGGACTCTCCGGCCCGGGCAGGGATGGGCTCGGGGTGGGACCCGGTGCCCGAGGGGCTTCCTGGGGCCCACAGGGGGGACCATGTGTGTGCAAGTGGTGGGATACCCCGTATGTGCATATGCTTTCGCCCAATAAAGAATTACTGGAGCAAATCTCGGTATCCCAGGGTGATTTGGGCTGTCCTGGTCACTGAGCACCGATAGTCCCTCTCTGGAGCTTGGTGGAGCTGTGATGGAGCAATCCTTGCCCAGAGCCTGCAGGGCAGCCGCACGTCGTGGGGGAGCAGTGGCACCAAGGGGTTTTTCACTCACTTTGTTTAGGTGTCAAACTCACCCCTCCCCTGAGTTTGCTCTCAGGTAAATGCAATTCCCCCCTTGCTGCTTTAACATCACTCACGTGCCAAAGCCTGTGGGGTCCCAGCCTGGGCAGGGGATGTGGGAGAGACAAGAGGCAGAGCTTGTTCTGCCAGAGCTGAGCCCTGGCATTGGTGAGTGGCAGAACTGGGGGAAGGGCTGACAGAGGCTCTGCCACCTCACTGCTCCGTGTTGGCCTGTGCTCACCCAGAGGGGAGGACAGACTGCTTTGTGGGGATATGCTGACCACAGGGGCTGGCACGTTGTGCCTTGCCATGCTGGTCTGCTTGTCAGGAAGTTCTTTCCTTCCTGGGCTGTGTGTAAACATGAGGGGAGGGAGGAGGCCTCCTCTTCCAGACCTGGGCAGTCGCAGCAAATCCCCAGAACTAAACCTGCCTTTGTGGGCTGCCAGCTGAGAGGAAGGGAGCTGAAACCATCTCTGCTGAAGGACAGAAATACCTTTCCTGATGAGCTGTCCCAGGATGTCATTATTACTGGGCTTTCATCTTTTCAGACTCTGATTCTCCAGCCTCAAGAAGTTTAGTCTGCATGGATATGGAGGATGGTGGCAGCATCATCCAAACTCATCCAATCCTTCCCTCTCTAGCCTTCACCCACCTTGAAAACAGGCAGGAAATGGACCTCTGCAGAAATGTGATAAAAAAGTGCTTAAACAACAACCCCAGGGCCCTGTGGTGGCAGTGGTTGGACCTGCTGTAGGATTTGCTCTTGTGAGAAGGCCAGGCTGCTGCTTGACAGCAGGCAGGGGTACACCTGCTAGCTGCATGCTCCAAGAACAGGTTTGGAAGGGAAAACTTCTCCTTCTCCCATGTGGAGTCTGTTTGAGATGGTAGCCATGGTCTATGGGATATGAGGTTCACCTGGAAATGCTGTGCGGGTTTAGGTTTAAGTGGTCTCCAAGTAGAAAAATACTGAGAGTGGGAGGGGAGACAGAACCCAGCCTGCCTCACCATGCTGCCAGTGTGAGGCTGAGTGCAAGACTACCCTCAGTTATTTCTGCACCAAAGATGGGAGGGTAAATAGTGGAGTAGTGATCCAAAGAGATCCTGCTCAGAGTGCCAAACTCTTGCTGTATCAATGGAATGCTGTCTGGCTGCGGCCAGGCCATGCCAAAGCCAAGCTCTGTACAGCCTGTCCCACAGCTCCTGCACACCCTGACAAATGCTGATGGTGACCATGAGAATGACCTGACTTGTTCCTCCTTCCTGTGCCTTTAATTTGGAACTCATAGGATTTGCAATTCCACCATTCTCCTAATCCAATGCTTGAAACGAGCCCTAGAAGAACTAAGCCATTGGCTAGGGTGGAGAAAGGGAATGGCTTTTCTCCAGCTGGCTGCTTTCAGCTGAGCTGATTCCCCTGCCTGACCCCTGTTTGCTCTCCTGGCACAAGCAGCTTTGCTCACCCTGTGGAAGTGCTCCAGAAGGCAAAGCAAGAGGATCTGGCCTTCGGACTGAGCAGGAAGGGAGGTGTTGGGAAACCAGCTCTCGACTGCCTCTCCACAGTGGTTACTCCTGCGTAATTAGGCAATCCAGGCACCCTCCTATAACTGAACAGGAATCAAATTCCTCTCCGTTCTCTATGAGAAAGGGCTGTTTGTGCTCTGCTGCAGCCCCACCAGACGCTGAGCCCCGAGGTCAGGCTGGCAGGGGGTTGACAGATACATTGCTGTGTGCATGTGGGTGTCTGCATTTCGGTGATGACTGAGAGCTTAATTACTTTTCTAGGTCAGCTGCTCCACTTCCAAAATGGTTTTTAGGGGCCTGAGCTTCCTGCTCATTTCCTGATGGCCTCCAGTGGGGTTCGTGGCCTCCCCAGCTCCTGGATACCCAGAATGCCACCACTGCTGTCTTTGTAGCTGCAGAGGAGTGTGGGGGCTGCACAGGGCCTGGGGGCTGCACCCCTGAGCCTCTGCCTCTTAGGAGGCTCTTGGGGTTCCTTCTGCAGGTTTGGGGTGATGGGGAAGCTGCTGTTGGCTCTGTCACTTCCAGAGTTGCAGATGAAGCTGTGATTAGGCTCTGTGTGTGTGTGTGTGTGTATGTGTGTGTCTCTCTTCTGCTGTTTTCTTTAATTACAATCTCCGAGGTAATTTCTGACGCATCATTAACAGTTCTGAGTAAACAAGGGGAATTCTCCAAATTATTTGCCATGAGCACAAAGGGAAATTGACTTTCATCGTCTCCCTCTTCATCCAAGTAAGAAGCTGATCCGCAGTGAGCATGGGGAAGAAAAGAGTGTTGGGGCCTCCCTCTGATGCTTTGAGTCTATTTGAGGCAGAGCAGCAACGCATCCAGCTTTTCCAGCTGACTGAGGCCAATTCTGCCCACAGCTTTTTGTCCCCGTTGCTGAGCAAAGTGGCTGGAGTTCGTCACCATTGCAATGGTACATGCAAATTGCTTCTTGCCCAAGAGAGCTTTGGGTGCTGCCTTTGAGTGTTCACCTCTTGTTTCCAGTTGGATGAATCAGATCCTGAGCTGCTCAGGAGACGGGACAGTCCAGAAACATCCTCAAGGCTGTGTCTCAGCTTGGAAGGTAACACCCTGGTCATGGCTGTTGGGTTGAAGGGTAATACCTGAGACCAGCGTGGATTTAATGAGGGAAAGAAGGAGCACTGCTATGGAGAGAGTGCAGGGTTGGGGAGGGAAGGAAGGAGCACTGACACAGAACTTGGAGCCCAGGAAGCTACGTCTGGTCCAAAACAAGAGCTCACAGGGATGCTGGTGTGCCCTGTGAGAGCCACAGGTACACCTGGCAGCTGGGGCAGGAGAAGGGTGGAGAGGATTGCTTGGCTGGGAGTCCATGGGAGAGCATTCCAGCCCATGCAGGGCTCAAGGGAAAGGGGCCTCATTCGAGGGGTGGCACATAGAGCTCAGAGGAGGCAGTGCCTCGGAGCATCCCTACCCCTGCCCTGCTCTGACAGCCCCTTCACCCGCGCTCCAGCACGGTGGCAAAGCATCTGCAGCAGCAGCCGAGGGAGCGGAGATTATTTATATTCATGCTGCAGCTCTGCCAGCCGTGACTCTGTTATCTGCCATGCATGAATATTATTTGAATACGGAGTTTGTCGTGACTATTCTTCCGCGTGAAACGAGGGATTTGCTGTGGGATGGGAGCCCTCCCTCTGGCTGTCAGTCAGGAGGGGTTTCCTTTTCCTGTCTCGTTGGAAGCGGCGTCCCCAGCAAGGTGAGACAGTGGACACTTTTTCTCTTGTTAATATCCATGTCTAATCTCCTCTCAGAGGGGCCCTTTGTCCTAGACTGTAGCCAAGATGAGTAATTCAGGGATAGATGAGACGCTATAATTGGTTTGTGACAAATTAAAACATTTTTCCTTCGGAGCTGAGAGCAGGACTGTGGTCTGGAGCTGTCAAGCGTCACAGGGGAGGGCGTTTTTCGGAGTAAGCGCATTGCAAATTGGCTCCAGATATGCCTTGGAGTCTGAAATTAAACTCCAGCTGGTGACTCTTCTCAGTTGGGGTTTTTTTTTAGGGGGGACAAAGGGAACATGTGTGTGGAGGGACAGCCTGATCGATACAGGGAACGTGACTGTTTTTACATTATACCGTGAGCTGGGAGCCAGAATGAGCCATGCTGGGGAGCACCCAGAGCGTGGTGGGACTGAGCAGGCCAAGCACCAGGGCTCACCACTGCCTGGGTTTCCTTCACACTTCTCTCAGTGGTTCCTCCATTACGTCCCAGAAAGGAAGAACATGATGGAAAGCTGCAGATCACCATCTCCTCCCTTGGTCACAAGCAGGTGCCAGCTGCAGAACCTCTTTAGGAGATGCAGGCTGGTCCTTGCCCTGTAATAATTGTTTTACTGAGCCAAAAAGAGTTCCTTACCTCCACCCAGAGAGCAGGGGACTAGCTAAAATTCAGGAACATGGAGATGATCAGGACAGACAGCTTGATGAAACAGTTAGTTTGACCGTAAGATGTTTTTGAGCTGGTCTAGGGCAAAGGGGTGGAGGTGGGAGGAAGAGGACTTCCTGATGCAGCTGCTCAGCACAGCTGCATGGAGAGAGCTACAGCAGCAGCATCTCCATCTCGCAGTGAAGATGGGTGGAGAATGAAGGAATGCTTGCAAAGGACGTGGGTCTGTAAAGGCGGTTTAAAAGACAAGAGGAATCGCCACGAGGGCTGGTTTGTGTGTAAATGGTGGTGGGGAAGAAAGCCTTGAGATCTTGTATCTGATACAGAAGAAATGGGAGGCCCAATGAACAGGTGCTCTGAGTTTTTCAGGAAGGCTGTGTCTCAAAGTGAAGGAAACAGTCTGGAAGAGATAGACCTAGTTCTGAAAACAGGGTAAGTGCAAAGGCTGTCAGCGAGTTGGAAGAGTTCAGACCCTGGAGGTGCTGGGTGAAGAAAGGAGGAGATCTGGACATCTCTTGAATATGAGGAGTAAAAGGAGCAGGCCACAGTAGCAGGGTGATGGTGACAGGGAGTTGGGGAGCTTGGAAGGAAAGATCAGAGGATCTGGTTTAGCAAAGGAAAGTGCAGAGATGCAGCAAATCCTGAAAGGCAGGATCAGATGGTGAGCTGTGACTGGTGTCACTGGCATTAAGACGTTAGCTAATCCGGTTTAAGGGGATAAGCCCAAGAAAAACTGTGGAGACCTAAATTGGAGCTTGTCACTCTCCTGTGGAAAGCGGAAGTGTGGAGGAGGAGGAGGATTTGCTGGAAGAGGCCCTGGATGGTTGGTCAGGAACAGAGGGTGAATGGAGGATGGCTGTGAAGATGAAGGGTCAGGAGGTATCAGGTGGGAAGGAACAGGAAGGATTGGAGTCACCAAAAGCAGAGAAACCCAGGAGCCTTCTGGTGTGCGCAGTCTCTCTATTAATAACTGACCTGTAGCCCGTCCTAATGGTGAAGCTGGCAAGGTAGCAGGGAATCTACAGAAACCCAGTGATGTTGGTCTGGGAAGCTTAAATGATGCATATCAAAGGCAGGATGTAAATTGTGTAAGTGTGATGTAGGTCTGGCACTAAAGTGATAAGAGTCATATCAAGGGAATAACTTAATTAACTGGTCTTGATCAAAGAACTGTATGAATTCAATAGCCCAGTTTTCAGTGCTAAATTATGAAGTTTAGAAAAACTGTACTTGACACAATTATCAATTTTCCTGTCCGAGGAGCTTTGAAGTGCCATTAAGAAGGGACAGTCTGTTGTTCTGTTTAGGACAACTTTCTCCTTCCCTCCAGTGATCAGGAGCAGAGGGGCTCTCTCTCCTTTTCAAGTGCTCATTTGAAACGGTCTGAAGCATAATAAACACTGGATGTCAAGGGGAATGGTACAGTGGATTTCACAAATTAATTGTTTCAGATGATGTAAATCAGGAAAAAAAGAGCTGCCCTTTCCCTGACATCCAGAAAAAAAAAAATCTTTATTTCTCTGTAGCTTTCATTTTGCTCAGATTTTTGGATTGGAGGTGGTCCCATTTAACTTGCATCAGTTCTGGACCATCCAGTCCCTCTGACAGCCCAAGCTGTTCAAACAAGATGCTGGGCTTGAGCAAGGAATGAGTCAGGCTGTAGAAAGGCTTCTGGAAGTCTTTGAAATACTGAATGCTGTGTCTGTCTGTCCAATTTGGATGTGTCTGTATGTACCACAGTGTTGGTGTCTATCTCACGAGTTGGGTTCCTGTGCTGAATGACACTTTGGGCCAAAGGGAGAGGGAAGTGTCTGGCCAGGATGAACCACAGTGGTCCAGATTCGGGTGCTTTGTCCAGCTGAGCACCTTCCTGGTGATGGGTTCCTCAGCTGCTGCCTTGCACAGGTGCTGCTCTTGTGTTTGCACCTGGATTAATTAACCTGCACAACTGCACAGTTCTTTTGAGGGAGATGGGGTGTGAGCAGCCCTGCCCTGCACCTGCATCGTTCCATGTGCTCTCCTCCCTTTGCTGGTGGTTTCTCTCCCCTCTCTCCAGCCCATCTGGTGTCCTGGAGGCTCACCCTTTTGCTTAGGTGTAGTGCAGGAGATGGGTCTTTTCTCTGCAGTTACCTTGGCAGACCTCACACAGGGATTCAAGAGAGGCATCTGCACATCTGGATGTGCCTTCTGGAAAAGGATGTCTGGATGGCTGTCTGGAAAAGGATGACAAAAACATTGTCAGTGGCAGTGGTGGGAGTAAAGCCCTACTGCTTCCAGCTACTTCTGCCTGGGAACAGACTGCCCTGCCCTTCTCCATTCTCTGGGCACTGTGTCCTTTCCACTGGTGAGTGTCTCATTCCCAAGGCAGGGAAAACTGGGAATGTGTCTTGTCTGTCCAGTGCAGTGTGAGGCTGCTGTGAAAAGCTGAGAAGCCTCGGAAGGTCCCTTGGGAAATCGAGGATTAATTCATTTTCTTTACTACTCCAGGACTTCCCTCTGGAGAACACAGATGGACTCTGAAATGAGGTGGTTCCTCCTCCTGGGCAGAGAGAGGGAATGATTTCCAAAGCAAGCCCAAGTTCCTCTCGCTTGGGTCTTCCCCAGAATAAGATGAGGACGGCAGTGGGATGATTCGCTCTCCGAGCCACACCGCTGGTTTTTCTGCAGGAGATGGAAGGAAGCTGGGTGCTGGTAGCCAGGAGGCAAAGCTGCAGCTGGCCATGCCGGCTCCGAACAGTGAGGGCAATTAGAGATCAGAAGAGCTGGGGTGGCTTCGTCACATTTCCCTGCTGCTGTTCTGGAGGTGATAATATAATTCATATCAGAAGAGTTAGTGGGCTGAAAATGAATTGGAGAAATCAATCCAGAGGGTATAAATGAATTAGCATGTAAATGAGGACACTTGCTCTACATAGTTTAATATTGCCTGCAGCTGTAAATAATTCCAGGGATGGAATCAAAAGCCGCAAACAACTTCATTTTTGTGCTCCTCCCCCGTCCAGGAGCACCTGCAGCTACGACCGACCCACCCTTGCAGAATCATCGCGTTGCAAGGGAATTAAAGGAGATGAGATATATAAACTTTTTTTTTTTTCTCCCCTGATTGGCCATTATTTACAAGACTGCTGCTCCCGGTTCCGTGCATCAAGTCCCTGTTTGTGCATGCACATGGCAATCTGAGTGGAGGGGAGGGGGACGTGGGGAACCAGCCAGCGGTGAGACCTCGTGTGGTGCATCACGGCCATCCCGGTCACCCTGTGGGGGGCTGGCATGTGTGTGAAATAGCAATTGCTCCCCAAACAGCTGCAGTGTGAACCTCTCGATTGGGGTGGAGGACTTAACCCTCCTGGGGTGCCTGAGGGTGGCAGAGGTGGCACTCGGAGAGCAGGAGCTGGCTTGGGTAGCACCTTGGTTCTTGGAGCTATCTGGAGAGAAGGTGTTTCCAAGGGATGGGAAGCGTTTGCACAGGGGGACTGAATGCTTATGTGCAGTCTGGAAAACTGGAAGAGATGCAGAGCCAGGTCATCAGAGTGGGGAAGATGTCAGGAAGCCCCTTCATCAGCTAAACGAGCACAGCTTATTTGGCCTAATGAAAGGAGGGCTGAGAGATGTGATTGCACAGGCAGATAAACACAAGAGAGGGAGAGGAGCTAGTTAAGCTAAAGGCCAATTTTGATACCAGAACATGCAGATACAAACTAGTCATGAATAAATTTCATAGGGAAATGAGATGGAGGTGTCTAAGCACCAGAGCAGAGACTGTGGGCAAGCACTGGAGAGTCCACACAACCAGGCTGCTCTTGCACTGGCGTTTGACTGTGAAATAGGATTATAGGAGCAGGTCCCTCGAGATCAGGCAACTACATTTTGTGATCTGGGAAGTTCTGCCTGTTGCCAAAAGCCCCTTTATTATTCTGGCAGGGGAAGGATGCAGATCTGAGGAAGGGCATATGTCTCATTGAGTGACTCCAAGAGCGGTTGTTGAGAGCTTTTGGAGTGGTGCTGATGACAGGAGGTTAAAGATGATCCTCAACAGTCTTTTATCAGTACTTCCCTCTTGTTTTTTTGACACTGACAGATCACTGAGTTCCCTCTTTCATCAGGTTGGAGTTTCAGGTTCTGCACTAACTAGATCTCCCAGGTGGACTGGAAACACTGATTAAGATGGATAGAGTGAAAGCAAGTCCATTAAATTGTTAATAAAGAATATTACACACATACCTTAATCTGCAGCTAGCCTGACACTTTATAAAAGTACATTAGGATATAATCCAATTGAAGCCACAATATCGAGAACATCTTATCTCATCACAAATTGAAATTATATCATATTCCTCATTTCTTAAATTAAAAAGCTAAAACCTTTTAGTTTGCTCTCATATGCTTGTGTAAAACTTAATCAGCGGTTTTAACAACATTAGTTTTCAATATGGACCATTTCTGCTCTCATTTATTTACAAGAGAGAACTTCCTGGTAGAAGAAGTGATTCAATTTGCAGGAGGATACATCAAGCACTTAAGGATTTTGTAGGGATTGATTGATTATTTATCGTGTTATCTTGCCTGGAGACGTCAGATACGCCTGTGCTTTTGCTATCTCTCATTCCACCTCACGCTCTCCCTTTACATCTCGCTCCCCTCCGGTGCTGAGGGCGCTCTCCCCACACACGCGCGTGTCTGTCGGAGGGAAAGGGGTCAGGGGAGGCAAGGCTGAGGTTGTCCCTGCTGGGATGGAGACGCTGGGCAGATGGGAGAGATTCATTTCAAAGGGAGATGGCACAGAGGTGAGAGGGGTGGGAGGGTGGTTGGAAGTTCTGCTGGGTCTGAACCGCGGGCTGCGGCTCTGCTCACTGCGCTTCTCCAAGTGCGGCAAACGTGTCCTTCCTCACAGGGGAAGGGACACAGAGAGGCTGGGTGCTTTGTTGGAAGTGGCTCCCAGGAGCAGAAAACAGCCCTGAAGTGCCATCAGCTCTGGTTGGTAGCTGGTCACCTGGGGCCACGCTTCCCAGGGCAGCCATAATCACCTTCAAGCTGCCCAGTGAAGCAGTGGATGGTGTCCTGGCACGTCCAGGGGACAATGCTTCCCACTCAGCTGAGCTGTCCCAGGGATGCAGTGGCAGTGGCTTCTCCAGGGATCTTTGCAAAAACATCCTTACACTTAGGAGGAATCCTGACCTGGTAAGGCCAGGATTGGGGTGCAGAGAGGAAAGGGCCACCTCTTCATGCTTAAAGGAAACCACTCTCCCAGAAATGGCTGATTATCTCCCACTGCTTCACTGTGGCAGAGGGGCTCATTAGCAATGACAATTAGCATGTCCTTCATGGAGGTGTCAACCCAAGGCCTAAGGGGTGACATGCAAGCTCTCCATTTGAGGGGGGATGACCCTCAGGAGCCCTGCAAGAGGGGTGTGGCTTGGGCTTTGTCTTGAACGTGTGCCGCTCTTTGCTGCTGGAGCATGAGCGGGAGAAGGAGGGGTGTTGTCAGTGGGAGCTCTTGGCCTCCCATCCCTGGGGAGGCATTGGGGCACTGGAAGTAGCAAGAAAGAAAACTTTTGATTTTGTGCAAGAAAACAATGACGGTAGAAACTCCAACCAAATCCTCAAGCGTTTGGACTGTGATTGTCTGTATGGCAGGGGAGGCACTGGGAACAAGGACATTTGAGGTTTATTCTTTTCACTGCTGCAGATTTTGGCAAATTACTCTCCCTGCCATAGTTTTCCCTGAGCAGTTTGAGATCAGCTGGGTTTATTCTTTTATGAGTATTGGAGTGCAGGAATTGCTGTCTTCTGGTGAAAATAAATACAAAAATCCTGAAGCACGACTCCAAAGAGAGATGAGCCTGCAAAAAAAGCACTGCGCTGGAAAGGGAGTATGTTTGGTTTGTCTTATTTTTCTTTTGCTTTCTGGGATTTTAGGATTCCTGTTGCAGGGATTGCACCAAGATGACAAACTAGAGAGTTTTCAAAATGGAAACACAATCCCCTGACTCCAGGAGCTCAGGCTTAAATATCAACAAATAACTCAGGATGCAGTGCGAGTGCTGATGGAGCAGCTGACTCGGCGAGCGTGGAGGTGAGCAACTCCAGAGCCCCACAGAGCCCCACAGTCCTGATTTGCTGAACCTGGTGGAATGAATTCCTGTATTGGATGATCCATGTGCATGGGCCTCCGTGGGATCACAGCCAACATTTGCGAAGTGCTGTGAGATGCTTGGATGAAAGAGACCACAGAAGCGCAAAGTATTACTTTTTCGTGATTGCTGCAATTGCTATCCTTGGGGCTGTCCAAATATTGTTGTTCCAAGTGAAAATATAAAATCATTTTGGCATGTTTCTGTTTTGCGTTGTGATAAATGGAAATGCAGGAGGGAAAAAAAAAATCTCCTCCTAAGAGTGAGAGAAGGAAAAGCAGCCCCTGTGCAATTTGTTACACATCTCATATGTCTCTGACTGCTAGCTGTAGAGATATTTAGAGAGAGTATTTAGCCAACCCAGTGCACAGCCTCTGGAGTCCAGGCTTCTGCTTTGGTCCATGCTTGGTTGAACCTTTACAGCAGCTTTACGGTTTTTCTGCACGGGATTTCAGGAGAGGGTTTGATTCTGGAGGATGCCAACTGCACCGAGTGAAGCTAAGATGATTAATCAAATTATTTGAAGGGTGTTCGCCAGAACTGGGCAGTGACCAGTCCCTGTCCTAATCTCTGGATTGAGATGTCAAGGCGGCCTCCAGCTCAGAGCATTGAGCTCGCCAGGAGGCAGAGGGTGGGAAGAAATCCCCAGCAAACAGCCTGGCAGGGCTGCCCGTGCTGGGGAGGGAACCTGGCCATCAGGGCCCATAGGCTGGTGCTGCCCAGTGGGCTGGGGGGCTTTGCATGTCAGGAAGGCTGGACAAAGCTTTTCTAGCTATCATAGAACAGGAACAAGGTGATGGTTGTGCCTCATGCTGCCTTCCTCCCACCAGGCTGCAGGGAAGAAGGGGGAATGGCTGGGTTGGAGCTCCTGCCCCTCCCAGCTGGCCACAGGATGAGGGCTTCTCTGCTCCCATGTCGGTTTAGGTCGTGGCTGAGCAGGATGGAGGAGCAAGTGGCCTGGTGTGGAAGAGATGATACAGGCACTGACCAAGTCATTTTGAACTTGGTGCCTGTGTCAGGTACTGTGGGGAGTTGGGGCTTTGTTTGGAGTCCTGCAGGGAACGGTGCAGGGTGGGTGGTGCAGGATGAGGCTGGCAGAGGGCTCCAGGAGATGAGAAACGCAGTGGGAAGCGGGGACTTTGGCTCGGTGATGCACTTTTCTCTTCAGGGACCAGCTGGGTTTTTCTCCCACCTGCTTTTCTGTTGGGTGTTTGCTTATATTCACTGTTAAAGGTGAAGCCAAAGCACCTGAGAAGGAGAAGGCACATGCTGCAGCAGCACAGCCCAAGGCAGCTGGGATGGGGTTAGGGGGACAGCCACTCATATGGGGATGATGGACTCTCCTGTGCCCTCCTTCCCCTCCCGCTCTGGGGACTGCAGGCAGATGGGCTTTCCCCGGTGCCAGGGCGAGCACTTGGCACTGCTGCGCAGGGAATTGCAGGCCTCGCTCTCCTCTCCAGCTGGCTGGGTGGGCAGGGTCTCAGCTTCTACGTGAGCCCCAAATCGTGCTGGGATCCCCTTTGCTGCACGAGCTGACAGCACCTGAGGCGTTTCACGGACCACTGCCCCTAGCATCCTCCCTCTTTCCCTCCCCGGCACGCTGGAGGTTGATTTCCTGCCTACTGCTCAATTCTTCCTTTGCAAAAACCTCTTTGCATCTCTCCACGTCTCTTCCAGCCCCAAACCGGGGGGCTCTCACCCTGGGCCGGAGCAGCGCCGGAGCCGCGCGTTTGCCGGACCCCGCTCGCCATCTGCGGCCGGCGGCCGCTGGAGCCCGGCCAGCCCACGCAGGGTCGAGCTGCCGGCAGCCCTGGGCCGCTTCACCGGGCACCCGCTGCCCACGGCACCGCCATCACGTGTGGCCATCAGCTGATGGGGAGGATGACTCAGCCGGCAGCTGTCGGGCCCCTAAAATAATGACAAAAACAATTAGCAGTCCAAGCAGTAGCCTCTCCTTAATTATCTCCTCCGAGTTTAATTAACTAGCTAAATTATCAGCAGTAATGTAGGCATTAATTATGTCAAATTACAGTGTAAAAATCACAAAGTGTGGAAAATGTCAATTCAGCTGCGCTCACCTGCCGGGCTGAGACAGCGCCGGTGACAGAGGCTCAGGCTGGCACAGGGGAAGGGCTGCTCCCCCTCCCCGGGGATCAGGATCCTGCCACGGCAGCCCCAGTGACACCAGGGGACAGCAGCACCGCTGCCGACAGGCACAGTTCTAGCTGGGAGCCGGTGGGGGCTGCCTGGATGGGTGCTGGAGTGGGGAGGGGGGGAGCACTTTGGCTCTGGCAGAGGGAGGGGAAGGAGCGTGGCTCCCCAAACCAGATGGCTTGGATGCTGAATTATTAAATTATGAATATTAATACAAATCAGACACGGAAGAGGTAATAATTTTGCTGCCCTACAGAAATAATTAACATAATTTTGATAAATTACATGATAAGAGAATCTCAAAATTGAGGTAGATTTATCTTAATTAATATCTTGGACTTGCTCCGAAAGGTAAATTGTTCCACTGGGGACTGGGGAAGGGTGAGGAAGGGGCCCCTGGCTCTGTGAGCTGGACCTTTCCCGGGGTTACGGTGGTGGGGAGGACAGGACACTCTCCCAGGCTGCACCCCAGCCCTGGCTCAGAGGGGGCAATGTCAGGGTTATTCCCACCCCCACGGGCACCAGGTGACTTATTTCAGGTGGCATGGGTTGGTCAGAGAGCAGAAATCTGAGCTGGTGTCTCCAAGCTCCCTTGTACCCAGAGCCACCCTCCCCTGGGCTCTGCCAGGCATTTTTCCACAGCACAGAGCTGGGCAGGCACCGAGGTCTGAGCCTGCGGGATAAATGACTTCACCAAAAACTGCTGCCCAAGTGTCCCTTGGCTTTGCTGCAGGTGCCCCTGCTTGGGCACACGTGGATTGCACGCCATGTGCCCGTTCTACTCACAATTCTCATGGACACTCTGGGCAGGCACAGCAAGTGCAGGGGTTTGCTTTTTGCTGGGGAACTGCCACAGGCTGAACCCGTGTTGGTGGGGATGTGCCACGTTGGCCATCAGCCTGGAAGGGAATGGGACATTCAGTTTTTGAGAGATTTGCTTCACCATCACTCACTGTGGTGCTGCCACTGTGCCACACGGTTTTCCTTTGGCCTGCATGACTGCAGGTAAGTCCATGTCCCTCTCCAAGTGTGTGTGTGATGGTGGGCAGTGCCTTTCTCTTTGACGAGCTGGGGTTTTCCCCAGTCTTTGTCTTGGAGCTCATCAGCTCTGTCTGCAAAGGTACAAATCTGCCCAAAAACAGATGTACAGACAGGGTGTGCAAAATTGTTTTGTGTGGCATAAAATGCAGTACTTAAATCTGAGAGTCATCCAGGAGGATGTAACCTTCTGGCAGTGACTTAACCCCCAGAACATCCCCCAGGCACAGGCAGCGCTGGTACAGACATGTACATGGAGATCATCCATAGCTTGTGGCATCAAAGCCGCCACTCGAATTACAGAGCTAATTGCAAAATTAAAGTCAATTATTCTTTACTATGACATTTTGGTAATGTCAGATCAGGCAATGTGAACAAGTTGCTACCTGTACATCCATATTGTCCATTTGAAATGTCCAGAGCTGTGGCTCCACCACCGTTCTGCCAGCAGCCTGGTTATGTTTCAAGTGTGTGTCTGCTGAAAGGGCTTAGAGCTTGGTCACTTGAGATATTCCTGACACGGGTGAGCAGGAGGAGAGCGAGGAGCAGCCAGGAGAGGCTGTTCTCAGGAGGCTTCATTCTTGGTCTTGAGCTCGAGAGGTTTTTAGATTCACATTTATGCATTTGCCAGCTTAATTGGCAAAAGCTTTAATTTTTCAGAAGGGTTAGAAATCTTGTTGATCTGTTCCCACTGGCAGGATTTAAAGCCTCAAACACTTCACTTTTTCAAAGAGCTGTACAAATGTTAACTAATACAGCCCCAGTTAAGCATAATCTCTAGATGGGGAAACAGAGTCACACACTGCATCAGTGCCTTGGCCTGCATGGGGACTTGCTGGGCCCTTGTCCTGTGCTTCATCCAGAAGGCACTGTCATCTCTTCCAAGCCCTCCCCACTCTGCCTGATCCCCTTGCCTTGCTGCTGTAAAACCAAGCTGTATTTAATTGTTTTTGGCTGTGCAGAAAATAACAAAAAGGGAAAACCCAAAGCCACTGATTGCCACGATGCCAAGGCACAGGCTGGAAGCAGAGACTTCTCACCATGTGGCAGCATTGATGACACCAGGTGAGACCAAGGATGGTGCCCAGGATAACAAGGGATATTCCTGGGTGACGGTGAGCAGCAGGAACCCGTACTGGGAATATAATTCATGGAAAATGCACAACAGGGGATCCTTTGCCTTGTTGAGGGACTTCCAGCTGTGAACTAACAGTCACTGCTGTTATGGGGCATGTGGGCCAGCGCCCCACACGGTCACTCTGACAGCCTTGCTGCTCCCCACCCAGCTTGTGGGGTGGCAGAAGAGGCAGGTTTACCTTGGGGTGCCCTCCTGTGCAGCCCCCACCAAACAGTCCCTATGGCTGGAGCTGTCAGCAGACCTGTCAGCAAAGAGGGATGTGAAGCCACATGTGTGCACAGTGCTGGAAACCCTGCTCAAACCAGGGCACCCTGCTGAGGGACACTGAGTGTGGCTCTGTGCCACCTGTCCCTCAGCTGGGCAGGACTGGAGCAGGGTCAGTGAGCTGGCTGGGCAGCCCTTCCTCACACACAGCCTGCTTGGCACCCAGCTCCAGCACAGGGCAGGGCACCTCTGCGCTCCTCCTTCACCCATCTGTGCGTTTTCCCTGCAGAGCAGGTAGAGCCCAGGGCTCAAGTGCTGCGGGAATGCCCCGTGTGCATCCCCAGGGGAGCTGCTGGGCCGAGGCTCACGCTGTGGGTGGATGTATGCACACACACACACACATGGGGATGGCCTGGCACAAACATCCAGAGAGATTCAAGCTGAGCCCAGCCTTAACCCCTTCCCTGCTGCAGGAGGAAAATGCTGGGGCTCAGTGCTGTCAGGAGTGGGGAACATGCAGCTGGTGGTGCTTAAAGCCACTGAGATGGGAAGAATGTGGCTGGTGCTTGGGGGAGCCAGGTTGTTCAGCTGGGTCCGAAGCAGGGAATGGAGAAAGGAAATTGAAGCCCAGTGTAATGTAAGGCACAAAAGAAGGAGGGTTGGAAGGAAAGTGGGGTTGGAGGAATATCCCCTTTCAGGCACAAACCCTGTGCTGGAGGAGGAGGGTGTGGAAGGGAGGGAAACTGAGGCAGGAAAAGAGATGGACACACATGGAGGGGTAGTTTTTGGTGGGACCACCCTGCTTCTGCTTGACAAGGACTTTAGTGTGGGGAGAAGGAATCCAGGCTGAGACAGCAGGAGGGGGCAGAGCCATCCCTACACATGCACATATGGGTGCGAGCAAGATGCTCCCACCTGGGAGAACACATCTGTGATGCGGAGCTGATGGAAACCTCATCATTCCCCTCCTCTTGAAAACTCCCCTCTGCTGGGGCCGGACGGGGGGAGACTGGCACTGCTTCTGCCTTTTGTGGTTGCTGTTTCCACTTTGTTTCAGGTTTCTCCTCTGTTGGGACTTTGGGCCTTCCCGTTCCCCAGTAATTATATAATTACTTCACAACATGCTGCAGGAATAGTCAGGGAGACGGCTACAGCTAGCACAACAATGGTGACAAGTAAAACATTAATTTCTGGAGTTCTTTTAATTAATTCATCAGGAATCGTGCTGTGCGGGATGATTACGTTAAAGTGTTTAATTACAAATTTATATGTAATGATGCACTTTAATTACTTTGGACTGGTACAATATTATTGGGCCCTTTTCCCAAGATTCCTGGCACTGGGTTTGGGCTGCACATAAGCAGTGCCATGGATGCTTGTGCCTCTAAATTATTTACATGGCATGGGAGAAATCCGGTCCTGATTGATGAGAACAAATTTTTCCCTTAGCTGAACGGGAGCGAGGGCCTTGGGGAATCCGGAGAAGGAAGGTCAGTGTGGCGTGTGTGTGTCAGGCAGAACATCAGGGCATTTTTTGTTGGAAGAATCGAGGTTAATCTGGTGGAAACTGAAGTGATAGAGAGCCAGGCACGATAAATATTTATCAAAGGGAGTGATGTCAGGATTCCGGTTCACCGATGCAGATATGTCCTGGATGGATCTCACGAAGCAGCACGAGGTGCTGCTGCAAGCAGCCCTGGCCAAGCACGTCGGGTGGTTTCCCCAGCTCCCCTCCTTTTGCTTGTCCCCCTTGCCTTTGTCTTGCCTGTCTTTGTGTGCGCGTGTGTGTGTGTGCACACTCATTTTCTTTCCCTTTAGGCTCCCATTTTCCCCTCATCCTGTCTCTATTTGCCTCCGTGCACGAGGAGCATCTGTCATTCTTCTTTCTCCTTTGTCAGCATCCTCCTGGGCTAGACAGACCCCAGAGGGATGGCACACTGTCACAGAGGCCTGGGAGCTAAAGGGCTTCGAGTAAGTTTGGGGTCAGCCTGTCTTTAAGCTGCTCTACATGCAAAATAGCCACTTGTGTAGTACATATATATATATATATATATATATATATATATATATATATGTATATGTATATATATATATATATGTATATAAAAATATAGATTATTTAGGTATAGGTAGATATGTCTGTGCCACACAAAGTAGTCTGCAGGACAGGCAGCACCTTGCTGTTTAGGGTTCACAGCTCCTGGCACACAAGGATCTGGCAAAATTTGAGTTTTGTGTGCATTTGGGGATCAGGATCTGGCAAGTAGATCCCAAAATCAGAAGAAATCAGACCGTTTCCTTCTCAAGAGCAAGGGAAAGAGAGGTCAGCGTTAGGTTTGTGCTGATGGGTCCTGGCAGGTGCACTGGTGAGGTTTGATGTAGTGTGGCTGACACTTGTCTTGCAGTGGGTTTGTGTCGGTGCAATTGTAACCAGAATTTGCTGGCAAATAGCAGCAAATGGACCCTGTGAGATGCTCTGCTCCACTGCAGCCGTGACTTTGCATGCTTATTTTCTGTGCGGTTGCGCAGATGATGCACAGCTTTGCCCAGGACCGCAGGGTCGCGGGGTCCAAGCCACTTAGCTGCGTTCTCTGGCTTTGAGCACACACAAAAGAAATCACTTGCAGGTGCTGATGTCACACTGCCACCTTCTGTAGGTGCAAGCGGCTTTTAGGGATGTGCCAGTTTCTGGTGGAACTGGCTGGGAAGAGATGAGAATTTTCGTGTGAGTTGGAGAGGTGCCTGGGCAGAGGTAGGTGAGGATTGCCCTCTGGCAGCACCCACTGCCTGCTCTGAGCAGCACCCGAGCTCAGGGGCTGCTTTGCTGCAGTGAGGCCATTCCCGAGGTGAGCAGGTTGGAAAGAATCCCTCTGGGAGCCAAAATACACATCACCCTGCTGACTCCCAACTGCTGCTGCTGCTAGAGCTGAGGGGGTGGGGGGAAACCCTTTTTTCCCAGGGGAAGACAGGATGCTTGCAAGCACAGCTCATTGCAGAAAGTTTTTCTCCTGCATTTCCCCCCCTCGATGGTCAGGCTTTGCAGAGGGTGTTGCAGCCTGGGGGAATGGTCCCTCACCGCACACAGAAGGGAGGGAAGTCCTTCTCCCTGCAGCCTTCTGTGCCCTTTTCCTTTGCAAACGTGTTTGTAGGTTATGACCACACTTTGGCAGAGAGCTGGGAGCGCTGGACAGCTCGGTGAGAGCAGAAGCATCTCTTGCCACAGCTCAGGTATTTCCAGGCCAGAGCTGGTCCCAGAGTTTGGCATTGTACATGTGAGGCCATGCCACCCCTTTCCTGCCAGTCCTCAGTGGAAAGGGATGTGGGAGTGATGGCAGGAGCAGAGCTTTCCTGGGGGCAGGTGGGATTCAGGGGGCTGTGATCAAGATACAGGCAAAATATGTGAGCATCATGGCAAGCAAATCAAATGGACTTAGGTTTATCCCAAAGTCCTTGAGTGGGACATATCCTGCACAGATTTCTAGTAGCCATGGGCTCTGCCTTCATGGACTTTGTTAGAATGCCAGGCAGGCTTCAGGTGTGGGGGTTTTTTTGTTGGGGTTTTTTTTTCTTTTTTCGTTTCTTTGATTGGGTTTTTTTGTGTGTGTTTTTGTTTGTTTGCTTGGTTGGTTTGGGGGTTATTTTGTTTGTTTGTTTGTTTGTTTTGGTGTGGGTTTGGTTTTTTTGGGGTTTTTTTTTGTTTTGTTTTGTTTAGTTTTTTTTTTAGTTCCCTCTGACTCCTGACGCCCAGAAATAGTTTTAGTGCTGGTACTGACTCAGGGAGGAGGAGATGGGGCACTGCACACGTAGCCATCTATCCCAGGTGTGCTGTGCCAGTCAGAGGCACAGGGCAGCTTTCCATGGCAGACCCACCAGGCAGAGAGATTCATTCTGCCGTGAGTAATTCCCGTTTGTGGCTCCTGTCCCGCAGAGAGCAGGTTCAGGTGCCGGGAGCGGAGGCTGCTGCCCCTCTGTGATGTGGGGGAGCCTCCAGGAGGGCTCCCTGCCGCGTGTCCCCTCCCCATCGCCTGGTGCTGGAGGCACTCGGCCGCTCCTGCGGGGACGGGAGACGACGCCTGAGCAGCTATAAGGCTCCCGGGGCCGCCAAAGGCTCCCGTTCCCCTGGGGCCAGGAAGCAGGGAGCGCCCGGTGCCTTCCCCGCGCTGTCCCCGGCGTTGCGGCGGCCCCGCGGCCGTGCCGAGCGCGGCTGGCACCGGGCTGGCGCTGCCGGGGAAGGCTCCTCGGGCCTGCCAGGGCCAGATGGTGTTTGCGAGCGGCGCCAGGTCCCAGCTGAGCGCTGCCCGGCGAGACGCGCGGGAGCTGCCGCCGCAGCCGGCGCTGCCAAAGCCGCGGCATATGCTGCGCTCTGCCCGACACCTGCCCACGGGCAGCGCCGCGGGACCCCGCGCCCGGCGAGGAGGAGAAGCGGCAGCCCCATCTGGAAGGAACTGGGGGGATAAAGAAGGGCGTGGAACCCCAAAAATGGGAATATTAAATAAAGCGGTGGAGCAAGGGGAGATGCAGCCGTCCCCGGTGAGGGCGAGGGCAGAGCAGCACCCAGGGGTGACGGGGACGTGTCCCCTTCCGCACACACCCCATCCCACCGGGATCCCTTTTCCCTTTACACAGGGCCACCTGCCCGACCATGGCCCCACCAGCCCCAGCAAAAGGTTCTGGGAAACTGCTGGGGCATATTTAACTTCTTCTCAGGGGCAAAGCCCAAGTGGTCATGAGCACAATTGATGAGAGAATATACTTTCTGCCTATTTTGAATTTACTTTGGTAAACTGTACTCACTCGGGGCTCAGTCTATAATTTATTGAAAAGAACCAGACTGGAAACCAGCTTCATACTGTGAGTAATTTCTAGCATCGTGTAATCTATCACCACAAGACAGGGCACTTTGTTTCTCTGAAAAATTATTTTTATACTTGGCTTAGTAACAACAACAATTATTATTATTAATATTAATAACTACTTGTGTAAGGCCTCTCATGCGTGGCTTAGGAAGCGTTTTGCACATGGGTCAGTAGGTGCTGGCGGCATCTCATGGGAAGGGAAACTGAGGCACAGATTTGGACACTGCCTCACTCAGGCTCACCCTGGTGTGCAGCATCATCCCTCCCAAGATGCAGCTGGGACCACTGGGTGCTGCTGCCCTTTGATTTTTACCCAAAACTGCCCTTTGTTTTTTGCTGCTTTTAATTTTTTTTTTGCCCAAAAATATTTGAGGGTTTAGTGATGAAGGAGATGAGGAAATTATTTTCTTTAAAATTTAGGTCTACTTAGGTTCAAAAATTATTAAGCATAGTCCAGAAAGAAATAGCCCCTGCCACATGCTGGTAGCTGGAGCTCATCCCCTGGGGGAGTGCAGAAACAAGCACAACATCTCAGCTCGGAAATAGTGACTCAAATGTTCCCTCCACTTAGTATGAATGTAGAAAATGTTAGAAAATTTCCCTCAGGTGGCTCCCTGGTGTCTGGCCTGTGGCCACTGAAGGTCCTGAGCACAAGCACATCTGCCTGATGTGAACTCAGGACTCTTCCTCAGCCCCGCAGTGCCAGGGCTGAGATGTGCAGGATGCCCATTCTTCACTCCGTGCTGCCAGGCTCACCAGGCTGGTTAAATAACACAGTCATACTTTGCAGGGATCTCCTCAGTCTCTCTTTCCAGAGAGGAAAAAATGCCACTTCTGGGTAGAGAGCAGCAAAGAGCTGCTGCTGCAAATACACCGGGCACTGGGGATGGGGAGAGAGCCCCCAGGTGAGCTCCGGGGGTGGACGGTGTGGATGGGGACACTTCAGCTTCACCCTCTCTTGTCCTCTCTGCTGCTTAGGCCACCTCCAAACTAAACATGGTTGGTCTGGACACGAGTGAACTTGGAGAGTGAAACCACTCCAGGTGACAATTGCGTTCTTCTGTGGGAATGGTGTAAACTTTCTATTCATACATCATTCAGGACACTGTTTTATCAGTAACAAGAGAGCTCCTCAGCTGAACTTCATCCCTGTCTCTTGCCACTTCTTGCTTTGTAGCAAGAATAATAATGTTTAACATTTATGGAACACTTTACATCTTCAAATTCCATTTGCAGGTGTTAACTAATGAAGGCCTGGGTTGCTCCTGTGAGGTGGAGGGGTAAGGCAACGTTGTTTTCTGCATTCTCAGGTGGAAAATTCAAGGCAGGAGAGGAGGCTGGGCAGGATCAGCACTGGAACCTGAACTTCCTGCCTGGCCCCAGGCAGCACCCCTCAGTGCCTCTCTGGGGACACCATCTCTGGGTTGACTTAGAAAATCTTCTCCTCTAGTAAGAAAAGGGGGTAAAAAACATTAGAAAAAAATATTTTCTTAACTCCCCTTAGGAATTTCAGTTTTCTTTTGGCATTTTTCCTTTTTTCTTTAATATAATGAAAAATGTTTGGAGCAGAGACACATTCCTTAATCCTGTACAGTGGTAATATAATCTTCATTTGTTCAGAGTCATTCAACCTGAATCATCCCTGAGCACTGCAGCTGATGTGCGAGCAATGCACAACACGATAAATCCACCCACCCCCTCAGTGCAGGTGCTCCCATATAAAACACACCAAGACAGCCCAGGGACAGGGAGGCAACACTTATTCCTACACCTGGGAGCATGTTGGACTGCAGGAAGTGGCCATTTCTGCTCAGTTTGCCGTGCCAAAGTCAGATTTTTAGGATTTACCCTGCAGGCACATGAGCCCCAGGCACAGATTGCCTGTGCTGTCCCTCTGTCCAGGATTTCCGGACATCAGCACTTCCAGCAGGGTCATGAGGCATCCCCGGTAAATTCCCCACTTCCACCTGGAAAAGAACTCTAGGAGGCTGTGCTGGAGGAGCCCTGGAGGTGGTGCTGGTGCTGGTTAATTAATCCTGTGGGGTCTCAGTGGGACTGAGCTGTCACCGCCCCAAGGCTGGAGGAGCGGGGCCCCGGGAGGGCAGCGCCACAGCCCCGCTCACACCCAGCGCCAGGCATCCGGCGGAAAAGCAAAGCGCTCCCGCTGCCAGACCCATCATCTCTGCCTGCAGCAGTGAGCGAAAAGGGCAGGCAGAAGCTTGGGGAAAGCCAGGGTGCACATAACTTTTTTTATTCCCCGACTTTTCTCCGATTTCCCAGGACTTTGGAGGGTTCTGATCCATCGCAGGGTGAGGAAGCCAACAGATGGCACTGTGCTGTTTCTGGAGGAGCCCAGCTTTTCTGGAGGCCAGAGATGGGATGCCCGAATGCTGGAGAAGCCTCGCACTTCAGGAAGTTTCTCCCCGTGCAGGAGCACAAGCAAAGCCTCACCGTGGAGAAGTCCCCATGGCCCTTCATCTGCCCGTGGCCCAAAGCACCGTGCAAAGCAGGTACATTTGTACACAGCTGTAAACAGGAAGGAGGCAAAACCCTCCAGCAAACCAGGTCAGTGCTAGGAAAGTTCAGATTCTCATCAGGGAACATTTTTCTCCCTGCAGCCTCTGTGGCAGGCTCAGGCAGAGCAGACCCCTCAGGGCTGTGCCAGGGCCCAGCTGAGGAAATCAGCTGTGGGGAGCTGATGATTTTGGCAGGAGGGGCAGGGCTCCCCAGGAGTGTGGCTGGGTCAGCTGGTGGCCCTTATCTGGGGTATGACTTTAGCCCTGGGGACTCTGGTTGTTGAGCAGCAGCAGAACAGAGGTGAGGGATGGTGAGGCTGGTTCCTGGTAATAAACCCCTGCCTGTTTTTCCATCAAACCTCCCCTGTGCAAGAGTGCTCTTTATTTCACATATCCTGAGGTTTGTGCTTGCTGCTCCAGGAGCAGAGACACGTTCATGGCTCCAGCCACAAGTTTGCCCTTGTAGCAGCATTGGGCAGGTGGTTTAGGGTAAGTTATCCCCACCCCTCAAAATGTGCCTGCCTTCCAAGCCAGTATTGTAGAGTCCTGTGGAGCCATTCCCCAGTGTTCCCAGTCCTGCCTGGTGGGTATCACTGGTATCGATGGTATCCTGGTCTTCCTTGATATCAGCTCCCCAAAGAGCTGAAACCAGATAAGCAGTGAGATAAGGCCCCTGTATTGATATTGTATCCTCCACTGAACAGCAAATGTGTGGGATGGGGATGGGGAAGCCTGGCCCCAAACCCAGGACTGGGAGCTGCTCTTACCTGGGAGCTACATCTGAGCAGGTGTCAAGGTGAGGCAAGCTCAGAATGGCCCCATTTTCCCAATTTTCTTGCCTTAAGCCACCAGAGCTGTCCCAGCGAGCGGGCCTGGCAGTGAGTGTGACCACAGCTCCTCACCCAGCTCTGCCTCTCATTGCTACAATTTACTGTTCTCTTTTTCCCTTCCTCCCTCTTTTAAAACCCCTCCCAGGTTCAATCTGGCAGAGATGTGCAGCGTTTGCTGCCAGGTCCTGAGCGTCCCTCTGAGGACTCTGCAGCTGCATGGCCCCACAGGCCTGGCCCCGCTGCCACTCAGTGCCACCTTTCAAATCACTCAAGTCAAATCAGGGTAAGTAGTTATATCAGGCTGACCCCTGCCTTGTCAATCTTTACATCATTCAAAGGCAATTTAGCCTATTCATTCATAATGAGAGGCTATTGATTGAATAATCTCTGTTATTAGTGTATGGGTAGAACTTGTTCTTTGTTGTGTTTTAATATTGGGTGTTGGTAGTTTAAACCTCACTTGGTTGTGCCCTGCTGTAACTGGCACTGCAATTACAGTAAAGAGCACGAGCAGATACTTGATTAAGCTTTGCAGAGATTATTACAAAGCAAGGCCTCGTTCTGAGTGCACATATTTCAGAAGAAACAGCATAAAGAGGCATGCACATGTGAATTCCTAGAATCTGCAAGCACAATTTATCCTTGCAGGTCAATAGCTCATATTGTCTGCTCTGCCGAATTGTTCAAACATATACAATGCTCTCAAAACATTGCTTAATTAGATTCTAGAGAACATTGACACACAAACAAAAGATATTAATATCAAGGATTTCTGCATCAAATGTACTTTACACAGATCAAAGAACGTTTTTGGTGCAAAGAGGTTACAAATGTGACAGGTTGTTACTCCACAAGTACAGAATATGACAAGAGGGGGAAGCAGTGATCAGAGAGCAGAGCACAAAAGAGGAACGAGCAGGGATTCATGAGGGACACAGGCAAGATAAAGCTGCAGGAACAGAGGAATAAGGAAGATTACTGGAGAGGCAGGGAAAACACCTTAGAGGAAACAGTATGCTCTAAAATGGACATGGAGCTTTTGGAGGGTGAAGGGCTGTGAATTGCTGGGGTGGAAAGAGATTTGACCCCTTCCACAAGGATGACATCTTAAGAGCAAGAGCCAAAACTTCTGTTTTGTAGGCAAACAAATTGTTTGTAGGCAAAATCTTCCTTGAAATTAATGGCTAAGGTCTGAAAGGAGACTTGGTCCCTGGCTGGGAGCCTTTTGTGGCTCAGTTGTTTGATCTGTGTTGCTCTAGACTGGGATGAGGCAGTGAAGGGGTGAAGGAAGAGGGTGTGGAGGTGAGGAAGAGAAGGGACAGGTCAGAGTCAGGGCAACCAAATGCGCAGTCCTAGCCAGGCCTTGGATCTTGGGGGCAATGAGATAGGAAAGGGCACAAATATAATTAACAGTTGTGTGTCCTGAGTTTCACAAGCTGCTGAGAACAAGTGACATATCTGCATACACCCCGTGGGGGGGAGACTGATGGTTTGCTTGGGATGTGCATGTCCTGATGCCATCACTTTGGAACAGCTACAGGGTCTGAGAGTGTCCTGCTGGAGCCTCAGTGATCCTGGGATAAGCAGGACTGCCCCAAATCTGCAGCCTGAGCTGGAGAAATATTCAGAGTGGTCAGCAGGTCCAAATTCAGATCATCCACAGTGCCTGGAATAGAAAATTAATCTCTGGTGAATACCTAGAACAGAAGCAAGGAGCTGGAAAGAAAATACTGGAAATGGATGTAAGGGTAGGCAGAAAGTAGCAGGCCAGGAAAACAAGCAAACAGCTAAAAGAACAATCCAAGGGGAAGTCAATAAATTTGACTTAAAGTACATATGAATGAAAAAAAATTAATAAGCCAAAGCTGTATTTAATGTCAATATTGTTGTAGTAGTCTGAGAAATCATGAATAAATAAAAGCAGATGGTGGATTGATCATCCAACACCAAGAAAGGCACTTGTGAAGAATATTTTCTTCTCAAGGCAGAAAGACTCATATGTGTGTGTCTCGTTTGCTTTAATGGGAGTCATGTTTGCAAACTCCTGTGTATTAGGAAACAGGTAAACCTCAGTGGTTAAGGCTTGTTTTGACACAATTATTTCCTTTTTCTCCTGGAAAGTATTAACTTCTGCTTTGAAAGAGTTCCACATGCATATTACACTGTATATCACAGCAACCTGCCAAATCCACTGTAAATTATTCAAAAATAGGCTGACAAATCAAGGACTAGCATTTTAAAGTGAGGGTAATTTGCAGCATTATTGAAGAGCTCCCTCTCCCTTCAACTTTTCCCAATGAGCACTGAAAGCAAACTGTCCCTGCTGGTTCTGACAAGGGAAGGATTGCCCTTATTTCAAATTCTGGCTGAAAGGCTGGGACCTGCATCTCATTGCTCAGAGATGCTGGGGGCTCTCAGAGCCAATCACACTCAAAAAGCTCAGCTCCTTGCCCAGCTTTTCATCTACTGATTTTTCCTCATGGATAGTGCATTGCAATATTTAAAAATTTGGGAAGAGGGGAAACTGCATCACATTGAGCTCCTGGCTCAGAGGACTTGCTATTAGGCCCTACTGCAGAAGATTGTTTAAGTATGCACTTTCTGAAAAATCTTATTCTTATTAGGCTCTTTTATTAGAAAGGTCCTTAGTTACCCTGCAGATGCAGAGACCAAGGAATTTGTCTGTCTCTCTATCACTGGGCCTCAATACCATGGCATGTAGCTCTCAGAGACTGAAATAACCTAAAATAACAATCCTTAATGTCCCTTTGAAAATGCACAATTTGTCTTAAAAATGTATCTCCTACGTGCGAGTAAGAAAGAAGTGGCCAAGCACAAAATAGTCAGTATGCTCAACGATGCAGATTTTTATTCCAACTTTATTTCTACTCACCAAGAGGGAACACAACAACTTTTAACTTTTCTCAGAGATCTCAACTTATGGCCGTGCTCAAGTGTGGATGGCTCATTCTGCCATTGGAGATGGATGTGAAGGCAGAGACATGAGGAGAGCAGAGAGTGTCCCTGTTTCGTGGTGGCTCAGTTCATGGTCACCTTGGTCCACTGGGCAGGGGTGGTGTGAGCTGGAGGGGCCCTGCACAGCTCAGGAGCAGGGCAGATCCAAGCACTCCCCTGCTGTGTGTCTGTACCATGCATTGGCTGTGTTTCCCTGTGCCTTAAACAAATCACATTTAGAAATCCTCTGCTTAGCCTTTGAGATGGATTGTTTTGCATTTTGCTCGCTTTCTGAAGCCATGGAGCTGCCAGGAAAATTTTGTTTATGGAAAGCGAGTTGATGTGGAGCCTCTGTGCATGGGATGGCCATTATACACCTCAGGAGATGCTGAGCTGCCTGCTGAATATGGTCTGATCCTGTCAGGTCCCCAGGATGGTGCAGAGGAAGCCCAAAGGCTCTTTGTTTATCTCCAGCACAATTTATGTCTTGTCTCAAACCTGGTTTTGTAGCCTGGGTGTTCTTCTTGTTTGCACTATGCCCATTACTGCGAGATGAAATTTATGGCTTGTGCTCTTCAAGTGTTTGACAGTTCTGGTTTATCTGCCCCAGGAGTTTTGTCTTTCCCCTGGAAATGATTAGGTGGTTGTGAATTGACTTGAGGAGCTATCAGGAGGAATAGGCAAGAGGAACAGTAGCAGCCTGTAGGAAACTCAAGAGGCCTATATCAACAGGTATTTCAGACAGGCATTAGGGGAGTTGTTGCTGAAGGAAACAACTCTCAGAGCTGTGAACTTGATTGCCCTGGACTCTAACCCAGCTGATAAATTCAGGTGTGACCCCATGGCCTGCTCAGCCTGTGCAAACCTCGACTGCAAGATCCTGAGGGTGCAAGACTGTGGGATCAGAGATCAGGATCTCTGCCTGAAGTCATGAAACCAAACATCCCAAAAGCGGCGGTCAGGACTGACTATGTAATACGGAATTGGGGCAGAGTGGCTGGAGAGCTGTCCAGTGGAAAAGGAGCTGGGGATGACTGGCTGAACCCGAGCCAGAGTGTGCCCAGGTGACCAAAGAGGCCGATGACACCTGGCTTGTATCAGGAATAATGTGGCAGTAGAACAAGGACAGTGATCATGCCCTGAGCGAGGCTGCACCTCAAATCCTGTGTTCAGTTCAGGACCCCCCAATCCAAGAAAGACATTAAGAGGCTGAATCAAGTCCAGAAAAAGATAACTGAGATCAGGAAGGGTCTGGAGCACAGGTCTGATCAGGAGTGGCTGAGGGGGCTGGTAGGCTCAGCCTGGAGGAAAGGAGGCTCAGGGGGAACCTTCTCAGCCCCTGCAACTCCCTGAGATGAGGTTGTAACCAGGAGGGTGCCGGTCTCTTCTCCCAAGTAACAAAAAATAGGATGAGAGGAAAGGTCTTCAAGTTGCAGCAGGGGAGGTTTAGATTGGATGTTAGGAAAAAATTCATCACCAGAAGAGTTGGCAAGCACTGGAGCAGGCTGCCTGGAGCAGTGTTTAAAACCTGTATATGTGGGACTTGGAGATATAGTTTAGTGGTGACCTTGGCAGAGCTAAATTAATGGCTGGACTTTGTGATCTTAAAAGTCTTTTCTCACCCAAATTATTCCTTGATTCTATGGATGAAAATGCTGCCAAGTGTTGGCTGCCATGGATTTGAGCACCCTGAGCACCAGCTCAGGGACAGGAGACTCTTGTGTTGAATTCACAGGTAAGGAGATCCAGCTTTGCAGTGGGAAAGATGGACCATGGTGGCTCTTGTGACAAGATGCAAACACACAAGGCAGGTAAGGGATGGTGCTGACCTCCAGGCAGAGGTGAAAAAGGCTGAAGGGAGATTTGGCTTAGATTTAGGAAATCCCAAAGGCAGTGGATAATCTGGACACAGAATGGTCGTTCACTAAATCCTGTAAATACAAGAACAAGAGGCAGTCAATTGAAAACAGTAAGAGATTAGGTTTGAGACAGATAAAAGGGCTCTTCTGGACACAGCAGGTAGTGAACTTTGGGAACTTACTGCCACAGGAGGAAAAGGGGATTAGACAAACTCGTGGAAACAGCTTCATAAGTAGCAGCTAAAATTCCTGTCCAGGTTTCACCCTCCAGCATCTCTGCCAAAGCAGCTCAGGGAGCACGAAGGAAGTGGGGAGCAGCTGGGGTAACTCACTTTCCTGAAACTCCATCTCCTGCTGTGCCCACCAGAGACAGTGTGCCAGGCTGGACATCCCTCTGGATGGAGCCAGGCAGGGCACCCTGTTCCCCGAACTCTGTGCCACGAGCGTTTCTGCTGCAGCGCACACGGGGCTGGCACACTCCCCATGCCATGTCAGGCGTGCAAAGGCCAGCACCCTGCAGCTTCTTCTGCACCCAGGCCGGGGTTGGCAAAGCTGCTGGGGTGGTGCTGGCCCCCGTGCTCGGGGCAGGGGCTCTGCTTCTTCCCTGCTTCCATCCTTGCCGTGCTGTTCTGAGCCCCAGCCGTGGCAGCTGCCCGGAGAGCGGCTCGCCGCTACAGCATAAGACACATGGATCAATTAACTCAGTTGCTGGGTTTCGCTTTTGAATCAATTAACTGGAACTGAAATTAACTAAAAATATCCTTTGCTTATTAACAGACTGAACTAATTGCAATAAAAGGTGGAGAAAAAAAAGGGAAACACAGAGATGTTATTTGTCACAGTGAATCTCAGCCCTCATCTTGATTGCAAATATTCCTCATTTACTGCGTGGACTAATGACTCCACAACCTTCAAACGTGCCATCCCACGATGAGGCAGCTGAGTTTCCCTCCATCTCCAGCACATCCCAGCTCTGCAGGGCTGGGATGGGGCCTGTCCAAGACCCACTCTTGTATCCACCAAGTCTCCTGCCCCGGCTGCTCTGCGGGGCCTGGCAGCGTGCAGCCCTCTTTGTCTCGCCTTCCTTCCCTTTGTTTCTGCCTTCAGTTCTTTGTTTGTCTGATTTTTCCCTTTTTTTGTTGTTTCATTTCTCTGTTGGCCTCGCCATTCTCTCTCCTTCACGTGTGCCTCCAGGGATTTCTATCCATTCCCCCAGCCCTTCTTTTCTCTCCATTTCCACCATCCCCTTCCCTCTGTCCACAGCGCTATCCCGCTCCTTCCCTCTGCCTTCCCAGCTGCAATTAGGGCTAATCAGATACCTGAGCAGCTCTGCAAAGCCATTAGTGGCTCCTCTCTCATCCCAGGGGGAGGTGAGCAGAGCTGGGCAATGAGGCTTTTCCACGCAGCCCCCAGTCTGATAAACACAACAACCGGCCGTGGGGCTCTGGGCACACCTCTGCCACTGGCCCAGCGAGCACCCCTGGCCACGCCGGGACTCCCAGGGTGGGATCAGCATGGAGGGTGCTCCTGAGGAGCACACCTGGCCGTCCTCCTCCTGCCCTGTGCACGCCCTCTGTGTGGATCCCCGCCTTTGTGGAGCCTGGGGGTGCTTTTGGTGGGGGCAGAGCCTCTGTGGCAGGGCCGACGTGCAGGGTTTGTTGCAGAGAATTTCCCCACTCGCTCTGCAGCCCAGCGCACCCCTCCTGCTGCTGGATCTATGAGCTGTGTGTGTGTTTTGTAATTAAGCAGTTAATTGCACTGGAGTTCTTGATTAGCTTTGGGGGATGGTAATGTTCTAGCAGGATGAGATGTTGTGTACAGTTCAGAATCATTTACAGAAATTGGAGCTAATTTTGCTGTCTGTGCTTATTACTGCATTAATTTAATTTGGGTTGCTTTTAGCTCATTAACACATCTAATTAATTCGTTGACATCACTATTAAGATGTCTCTTTGAAATTGGCGTCTCCAGATAATCAGGATGGAAGAGGCTGACAGATCAGGCGCGAAGCTGACTGGGAAAATGGGGGAAAAAAAAAAAGAAGGGACGACTAATGAATTTTCCATCAGAATCACAGGGTTTGTCAGAGTTGGTATCAGAGACAGAGCTGGTGAGACAGAGAAAGAGCACGAGAGAGACAGCAGTGGTAAAGAGAGACTTTCTTTCAAAAATATTATATTTGTTAGGAGAGCAAGCAAGATTCGTGAGAGGACAATAAATATTCTTTAGTGAATCAACATCAAGGCTGCATATTTCTTAGTTAATTTTCCTCTCTCCCTGGTTTTCTGTTGCGGCCTTTTGGCTGTTTTCATTTTTCTTCTGCACCACAAATGATTTTCTTCTCCCAGTGCTGGCGGCTTTGATGGCCCAGCTGGGCTGGGGACTGTGGGTTGTTCCTTCTGCCACCACAGGCCCTGCTCTGCTGAGGACAGGGGGAGGCTGCAGGGATGGGAGATCCTCTGTGCCCTGTGCTGCAGAGAGTGCAGGGTTCAGGGGAATGGATGGACAATTGCAAGCAATTAAATTACAGTGGTTTAATGAGTTTGCACCAATCAGCAAAGCCTCACTATTTGGTGGTTTGCCGGCCTGGCTGCATTTGGGAAATAAAACAGCTTAGCTTAAACCTGCCCTCACAGTGGTTGTAGCAGAAGAGAAATGTCCTGCGGGTTTGGAAGGGTGGTTGTGGTTTGCTGGACTGGGAGGAAAGTCACATGAAGACTTTCCCAGGAGCTGCTGGTCCTGTCTGTGGGCAGGAGCCCCAGGGCAGACGTGGTGTGGGGCACCCAGGACAGCCCACTGGCCACCGTGGCTGTGAGAGAAGGCAAAAACACCCTTTGTGACATTCACAGGTGACACTGAACCACTGGAGCCTGGAAAATCAACTGCACATGGGGAAATGTGAGTTAATCCAGCAGGAGGAAGCTGGTAGCAAGGAGGCAAATAAATCTTCACCAGGCAAGAGCTGGTGCCCTTGCCCAGGATGGTGAAGGTGCCCTGAGGCTGCATGGTGGCAGAGCTCAGGGAACATCCCTGGCAGGGCTGGAGTGAGGTGGGCTGCAAAGGAGCAGGGAGAGAAGGGCCGACACCTATCTCACTCCCTGACACATGTTGATAAGGATGTGCTTAAAGTGACCCAGAAGAGCTGCTTTTCCAGCCCCAGGACACTAATTTGGAGGGTTGATGTGCAAGGGATGCATTTGTGGGGTACAGCTGGCTAAAGGCACAAAAGGAGGAAGGTGGGTGGAAGATTTCTAGAGGGCAATTAGAATAAAACCAGAAAGGAGCAGGGAGGGTTTGGGATGAGAGGTGAGAACTGGGGAGTCCTGGTGTTAGAAATATTTATTCAGAGGTGAAGCAACACTTGAAGAGCAGATGGGGAAACACCAGACATGGACCTTTTCCTTTCTCTTTAACCACTCTGATGTCCAGCTCTGCAGGGCACTGAGCCAACAGGCACATCCCTCAGCACACAGCCAAGCTCTCCAGCCTACTGTATTTCCACTGTTCAGATATTATTCCCATTTCCCCCAGATTTGAAGAGCCTGGTCAACATGGTGGAGAGCTGAAAGCCTGAGTCTGGCCACACTGCCTTGGCAGGAAACTCCTCTCCTCCAGCTCTAGACACATTGTCCCAAAACCACAGGGTCCTGGACACAAGGGGAGGAGGAAGCAGACCCAGATTTGTTCTAAAGTGGATTATGGTTTTCTCCTGCAGATTACCCCCATCCAGCTCAGAATTCACAGCCTCTTATTCCTTCTGACAGGTGGGATAGAAACAGTAGAAACAGCCCCATACCCATCTCACCCATGATTTCAGCCTTTTTGGATTCACAGAACCCCCAGGTTTTCACAAGGTGTGTGCAGACTTCTCCACATACTTATAATTTGTGCTGATGGACAGCAAACCAGCTTTCCCTGGTGTACCTTCCACAACTCCTGATGGTTCCCTCTGGAATTTGTGGGCAAACACATTGAAAACACCAACCCAGTTAATCCACCACACTTCCAGCCACATTCTGCACACACCAGTCAGCGTCCTTGTTCCTGGAAGCATTTTCAGTGGAGTTGGTAACATTATCTGGGCTACAAACATTATGTTCCCTTCTCACCATCTCCGTGTCCCTCCCAAGGGAGGTGCAATGTGGATGGAGGCAATAGAAGGAGCATTTTCACTGGGAATAGCTCTGCTGCAGAAAGGCTTTTGTAAAATGGCTTCAAACTAATTGATTTTAAAAGAGAAGAAAATCTCAAGTTGCAGTAGAAAGGCTGCTGTGGAGGGAGAGGATGATTTTAAAGGGTCTGTGCACAGCGCCTGATTCCATGGGAGGACCTTGAAGGCTCCGAGGTCAATGTGCTGCCCAGTGTGCTGAACCCAGGCAGAGCAGCCCTGTGCCTCTCACTCAGGGACAGCCCTGTCCTCATCAGATTCATTGTCTGTGTGCCCTCTCAGGCTGGAAAAGCCAAACGGAGAAAGCAATTTCTGCCTTGCAGCAATTACCACCCTTGCTCAGGATGGGTTGGGGGTTACCACTGGCAGGATGGATGGGCCCTGGGAGAGGAGGCCCCAGGGTCCCTCCAGGGAGGGTCGAGGTGATGGTGAAGGGTTGCAGAGATGAAATCTCCTTCATTACTTGCTCTGCTTTGCCAGACCTCACTCGGGAGGAGCTGGTGGTGATGGATGGAGGTGAGGAGCCAAGACCTTCCCATCACAGGGACAAAGGCAGCTGAGCTCTGTGCTGTGCACTGTAGGATGGGTACAGGGAGGCTGTGCCCCGTGAGCAGGGATGTCAGCCTAGGAAACACATGGTATGCAGGCATCTACCTGGTTTTCAAAGGTACCAAACCAGTCTGGGGCAAGTTGTAAATAGAGGAGATTGGTTAAAGAGCATCTTTTCTGGCAGTCTTGCTTTGCCCTGCTGCCACTGAGCTGAAACACCCACGGCAGTGACATCACGGGTGGTGTTATCTGATCTCCTTCTCAAATGGAGATCAAATCCTTTAGCCCACCCCAAAACAGAGAAGCCCAATATCACACTGAGAAGCCACAGGAGTGGCACTGGCTTCCTCAGATTCCTTGTCCAACAGCAGTGCTAAAATGGAGCATGTCTCTAGGTCTCTTCTATCCTATCGGGGAGGGAAAAAACCCAGGAGCATCCCCACACTGTCTGTCTGAAATTGAACCTGGGCAGGTCTGGTCTTTCTCCCCTGCATCACAAGGCTCCCTGTGAGGAGCACAGGGTGATTTACTCCAATGCTGAGCTGCGCTTCCCACCTGGGGAGGAGAAGTTTGCTCCAATTCCTACTCAATTTCATTCAAGGGAAGAGAATATTAGAAACTCCACTCTTTAGCACTTCATTAAACACTTTAGTTTAATAGCATCCTCCAGGGAATCCCAGTCTGGACCACGTGAGCCAGGAGTAAACAGCTGCATCAATTAACCCCATAATCTCAAGGGTGCTATTAGAAGGTGAGATACCCTTAGAAAGTGCATATGCCTGCAATTAGGCTTAAAATACTTAAGTGTCAATAGCCTTAGTTATTTGTGCTCTCTGCTATTGATCTTGCTTATGTTTTCCACATTAAACAGTCTTTCTTACTTCATCAATAAATTAAGTGCTGTTTAGATTTATTCACTTTTTCTATTAAATAGTGCTCCTGAGCTCCTGGCTCTATCTGAGATGAGGGTCTCCAACCCTCTTTGCTGGCAGCTCCATCTTGCTTTTGTTCCAGCAGCTGGGGAAAGCAGCAGGGAAACAAATGCAGGAGCTACTGGCTTGGGTTGGCCATTAACAAAGCTCAGGCAGGGAGAAGGAGGCATTCTGTCTAGGTTTGCTGGATTTGCTATTTTATGTGTTTGTTAGACCAGATTTGGAGGAGACCCTAGAGAAGGCCAGCTTTCCATACCATGAACATAACAGAAATGTTTGAGTTTCTGCCACACGGGGATTTGAGGAAGGGACAGTGGCTACAAGTCCATGCAGAAGATGTTTTTTCTGACTTTTCTTCACAGTAAAAAGCTTTGGGAAGAGCTTTAAATCATCTGAAATGGCAACCAATCAGGCAGGGAGCCTGTTCTTTTTCCTCCTCATACTTTCCATCAGCCTCATTGCTGATTGCAGTCTCTTCCTTCAGATTATTTGGCCCCAAAACAGATGTATGCATAGAATGCAACTGTGCTGTGTTGTTGGCTGGAAGCTGGGACCATTCTGGGAAATTCAGGTGTTCCAGAAAGGTGTGAAACATTGGAGAGACCTTTCCTGCAGAGCAGGTGGAAAAGAGGGCTTGAGGAGGGGGGAAGTTTTGTAATTGTTTCTGTTTTGCAGCTTGACTTTTAAGTCCTAATTCTTACTCAGCTGGATGTGGACCAAGGCTGTGGTCCTGCTGCAGGCTAAGTCTTGTGCTGAGGGCTGAGCACACTGGATGAAGGAGCAGCTTTTGCTGAGGGCTGGTGGCATCATATGCTGAAAACACCTACTGTGCTTTTCATTCTGTAAGTTCTTCAACTGACTTCTCTTGTTTTCAGCATATCCCTTATAGACCTTGTGTCTTTCTGTAAGGAAATTGTGACACTCGGCGTTTTGGTTTAGTCATGGAGTTGGTATTGCTGAGTTAACAGTTGGACTCTGTGATTTTTTCCAACCTAAATGGTTCTATGATTATTTTCATGGTCAATTTTTTTTTCCTTTGGTCATCCTGACTTTTTTGTATGATGCTCAATGAATGTTGTTTCATGAGGAGCGTGTCTGATAAAAAAAGGAAAACTTAGGGCATTTAAAAGAACAGTCACTCAGACAGTTCACATTGTTTAGTTTGCTTGTTCCCTGCCCATCTGGTGTGTACCAGTGCATGCAGAATTTTATTTTTACCCAGGCATTCCTGACTGGAGGGAGGCTGGCAGGCCCTTGTTGTTGCAATTAAACCGTGTGCTACTTTCCATAACTCATTAGCCCTTTAGTTTCTGGATTAATTCAATGTGCAAATAATGTCACAAATTGAATATTAGTAGACTTCTATTGAGGATTAAGAGGCAGTAAAAGCATATCACTGTGTCTTCATTGTGCTCTGCATGACTGTGGTTTGTCCAGCGTGGCCAGTGGTTTGTTAACTGCCCGGTATCTGACTGCCTCCTCTCCTTTGCTGGTCTGGCAGGTACCACCCAGAAATCAGATGAGAAAAACAACATGTGAACGTGGAGGTTTGACAAAGAAATCACTGCACTGTGCCCAAACCCTTTTTTGAAAGGAGAGCCGTTCCTGTGGGTGGCCCCAGCTCTTCTAGAGAAGCTCCCACACCCACCCAGCAGCCCACAGCGGACAGCAGCCCCTGGTCAGCTAAAGGGCTGTGCTCGCTCTGAGTTGGACACCTCACCTGGGTCGTGGCATGGATTTGGCAATGGATTTATTACCTCCAGTTGTGTTCAGGTGTGCAGTTGAGGTGGGATTGCTAAACCCAGCATCCCTGTTATTGCTCAGAGATGGAGCAGAAAAAGCAGGGTTTGGGAGGGGTGCAGGGTGCCATCCCAGGTGAAGATCTCTGTGAGGACCCCAGAGCCTGCTCCCAAGGCTCTGGTTGTGGGTTTGGACCCACAGGGGTCAGTGTCAGTCCCACAGGAGCCCAAAACTTTAAACCTCAGGTGTGTTGATGGTGTCAGGGCGGGCAGGATGGCTCCGTGCCATGAGAACTTTCAGGGCATTGCAGAGCAAAATGGGTGCAGCTTTCTTTTAATGCACTGAAGTGGAGGCAAATTTCAATCTAATAATGTAAAGCAGCAATAACCATTATAATTAATTTATATAAAAAACATTATAAAATTACACTTGATGCATTTAAATCCCATCCAGGAGCAGTGCTCGTTTTCCAGTTAAGCTATGGGTTGTGCTAAGGCAGACGGGGAAAGAGGTATTTCAATATGTCTTATAATTTTATATTCTTTCTAATATCTCTCATGCTAATTTCATTATGCAACACAGTCAGCACAATGATGTAATTATTGAAAAGTAATTTTGCAATAAATGGATTTAAATGTGTTCAAGTCCATTGTAAATTCAATCTCTTGGTAAAGGTGGATTGAACAGGCAGGAAAATGGGGGCAGGGATGTTGCTGGGTGAAAACTGAGAAGTCCTGAGCATCCCATGTCGAGCATCTGCTTACACCAACTAATAACATCCACTTCAGATGGAGACCACTCTCAGAGCCAGCCTCCCTCCCTTTGAGCCCCCAAAGCTGCTCCCTGCAAAGGGCACTTCCAACCTTCGTGGTGGGGGAAATTTGGATCAGTCATGTCTTCTCCCAGAGCAAGGCACTGCCATTTCTGGGTGCCTGTGCTGCTCTCAGCAAAGTGGGTCCTGTGTGGGTGTCTTAGTCTGGATTAAGGGCTCAGTTACTGGGCAGGGACATAAAGATATTCTTCTGCATAAGACATGGGAGATGTGATTTCTATTCCTGGCTCTGTCAGAAACTTCCTGTGTAATACTGGGCAAGCAGTATATCATCTCTGTGCTTCCATTTCCTCATGTGCACAATAGGGATAAGGAGTGCTTCCCCAGCTCATCGGTGAAATTAATGTAACATATGTAAAGTGCATGTATATCCCCAGATGAAAGGTGCCATTGTAATAATATTCAAATTATTATGGAAAATAGATAAAGCGACCAACCCCTGCTAAATGATCGTCTAGCTTTTCACCAGATTCATGAGATCCATGCTAAATGTGATAAGAAAACTTCAGATGTCGAGTGGTTTAGAGTCAGGCTCTGCTCATGAAACAGAGCTAGCTGTGCCTTTTAAGTGGAGGATGAGATAGCAAAGAATTTGGGGCTGGGAAGGTTGCTGCTGTGGTTGAGCTGCCCTGGTTTATTGGATACCAGCATCTATCTCGGGGGGATGCATCCCCTAATGGCCAAATCAGGACCAGGAACCCTCCTGTGACACCAAAATCAAAGTAATAAAGCAGAGGCTGTTTGGTCTTTCTGACCTCAGTGACTGCATACAAATCTGGGGTGTCCCAGAAAGGTCACGTGTGGGTGGCAGTGACAAAGGGGAGACTGGATGAATTGGCTTTGCAGGAATCCTTCACCCACAAGGATTATGTTTGGCCTTCACCTAGAGGCCAAGGAAAGAGTTCTGCTGTCACTTGCAGAGCAGTGGCAGATTCTGCAGTGGGAGGATGACCAGGTCTTAGCGCAGAGGTGATGAAACCTCTCTGATGTCCTCTGTGCATGTCCCCTTTCCCTCAGCATCACTGCAGGTATGTTTGGGCAGGAGCAAGGCTTCCACACGAGCAGCATCCATGTTTTAGCGCTAGGGATGTATCTGAGCAGGACTGGGAGCACGCAGACATTTGCGTGTTTCCTCTGAACAATTCTACCTGCTGGAGTCCCCTTCCATTGGGAAGGGGGTGCTGGCTTGGCCTCGGAGAGAGGGGGATCACTGAAAACCTGAGCTCAGGAGAGATTTGACTCTAAAAGTGCTGTGCTGGTCTCTCCTGGCACCATTGTACAGTTGCCCAGCACCAAATGCTCAGTTATAGACAAAATTGAATTTACAATTTGCTTTTGGGCAATGTGTAAATTGGCCCTTCATTGATTATTAATGAAGTGCTAATTGCTCTTTGCAACCAATTTTTATGCAAATGCTATTAGTGCTATTTGCACAGTCCTGTAATTTACAGTTTTACATTTGCAATGGCCTGGTGAAAAGATGTGAAAAGATGACAGCTTGTCCTAAAAGAAAACAAGAAGGGGAGGAGGGAGGCAATTGCAAAACTTGCAAAACTTGGAGTAGCAAAATAACACAATTAGGAATGAGAAAACATAAAAAACCCAAACCAACAAAACATGAACAAACAAACTCTCTTTATTGATTGTTACAGATTCAGCGTTGACAGGGGTTGTTCTGAATGTAACAGGATCCCACGGCAGATGTAAACCAGACTCCAGGCATTTGCTGCGTGTTTCACCGAGGAGGTCAGTGTATGAATTTGCCTGTGAAAACATTGATGTGAGGCTGCCAGCATTATCCATTCAAGAGCCGGGTGCTTTCCTGGGTGACAAATGACGTGGTGTTAGTTTGTGAATCGAGTGTGGGCAGGTGCTGAGCTGTTTTGCCACGGAGCTCTTCTCCGAGGTAACACCTCTCCCTGTGCGGGGCCAGGAGCTGAGCACTGCCCATCGCCTGCCCGGGCCGGGAGGACCCCACCGAGCTCCTGCCCTGCTCTGCCAGCACACCGGGGTCTTTAGACCTCCCCTTGCTTCTGCAGCCGAGCAGCACCTTGTAGACTGTGCAAGGAGTTATGTTTTGGCCGGCTCCTACAGAATGGGAGTGTTGTAGGTCTCATTATTCTGGTTTTCCAGTAAGGCCTTGTTCACAGTTAAAATTTTCTTCGAGGCTCTGGGTGTTCCTGTCGGGTCTGAGGCTTCCCAGGAAGCCTTTGGTGGAGTATAAAATCATATTTGACTTCAAGCTGCTCCATGATTGCTTCACCTTTATCAGACAAACTTCACAGTGAATTTCACTGCCGGTGTTTGGGGCAGCAGAGTGGCATCATCTACTGCTGGGGGACAGATGTTGCTGGTGGCACAGGGTTTGCTGAGTCCCTAAGAGACATAGTTTTTAATTTGGGTAGAGAGTCATCATTAGGACCCAGAGGAGGAGAAGGCCAGTGAATCACTGCCCAAGTGTGTTACCATCATTCAGATGTCATTAAGAGCATGGAATCATAGAATGGTTTGAGTTGGAAGAGACCTTAAACATCACCTTATTTCAACCCCTCTGTCACGGGCAGGGATGCCTTTCACTACCCCAGGTTGCTCCAAGCTCCATCCAACTTCACTTTGGACATTTCCAGTGATGGGGCAGCCACAGCTTCTCTGGGCAGCCTTTGCCAGGGCCTCACCACCCTCACAGGGAAGAATTTATTCCCCATAAGTGATCTAAACCTGCTTCTGTCAGTTTGAATTCCCCCTTGTCTCGTCACTCCCCCCCTTGTCTGAAGTCCCTCTGTGGCTCTCTTGCAGACCCTTCTGAGTACTGGGGCAGGAGCACTTGGTCCATACGTGAGTTCTTTGCAGAGCATTTCATGCAAGCCAAGGTCTCTCTGCTGCCCCATTGCCATGAGCAGCTGCCCCTTGCAGGGCTTTGCTGTGGTGCTACCCAGAACCTGTCCCTGCTTGCTCTCTTTCCTCAGGCAGCAGCATAAGAATTCTGCTGCAGCCGCAGGGATCGCTCCTGCCGGCAGCACAGGAGATTTCCTCTGGCTTTGATCACAGCACAGGTTGTTTCCCAGTGGATGCTGCTCCTGGCTGTCCCAGGGTGGTTGCTGGTGGTGCAGGGACACGGGGGTGCTGGGGGTGCCGAGGACAGCTGGAGCCAGCAGCTGTGTCCCCTGTGGAGCACCGTGCTGTGAGGCCTCACACAGACATAGCATGGCACTCTATGCCAGGGCACCGTGCCCCTGGGAGCCTGTCCCCATGCCAGCCCTCGTCCCTGATCTCGCCAGCAGCCACAGGGGCCCTGCCCCACTGCATTCCCAGCCCCACTTGCTCCTTGCACACCCCATTCTGGCCCCTCTGTACACTCCGCTCTGGCCACTGCGCCTCCAGCCTGAGGCCGGTGCTTTTCTGGGCATCACAGAGACCTGGGCTCAGCCCCAGGGCCGCGTCCACCTGCCACCCCCAGGGCTCAGCCCCAGGATCATGTCCAGAGGATGCTTTACAGCTGCTCTGAGCATGACAAGTATGCCTGTATATCATGAATGTTTTGTGGAAAGATCGCCTAGAAAATAGTTTAGAGGGGGGTATAATTTTTGGTTTTAACCCTGGCAAAACTGTTTGGATGTGACTTGGGGGTGACTGTTAGTTTCCCTTGGTTTGGGAGGATATAATCTGCTTTTTCATTGGTGGATGTGGCCCTAGTCTGAATGAGGATCCAGATGTGACAGCTGAGGCTCCAGAAAATGAGAATGTAACCAAACCACCCAGAGGTAACAGACATCCAGCCATCTTCCCCCAGAAAATCCATTTGATGCCTGGGCTAAAATAGGGACTGTGCCCAGGAAAGAGCTTTTTCATCCTGGAAAACCCAAGCTGAACTTGGCCTTGTCCAGAGGTGGCTGGTGACACTGGACAAGTCTCCTGGTACTTTAGGGTGTGTGCAACAATACTCACAGCCCCCAGGAGCAATGTCCCAGGGGCAAACAGCTGCAGGCAGCCTAGCAGGAATCCCAAAAGACAGGGAACAGCACCACTGTCCCCCTCCAGGAGAAAGAGACCTGCAGCTTCAGAGTAAATCATTGTTGCCAGGCTTTCACCAGTGACTCACTGGTCTCTGAGACAGGATCCCTTGTTAGCAGGGCACTATCTGGGGACACCCCCTGCCCCGTGTTGCCAAGGCACCTTGACTGGAGGCACTTTCTGCACCTCCTTCTGCTCCTTCCTCTCACCTTTTGTTTTCCAAAACAGCCCTGGCTCGACAGAGCAGCTCAGCTGTGTGGGCCCAGACACAGCACAAGGCTGACTGCACCCCAGAACAGCTCCGCTCTGCCATGGACTCTTGGGTCTTTGATCTTTCTTTTAGCAGAGATGGGGGAGAGACTGTTTTGCTGGACCACTGAGCATCTTGAGGGCCAGTTCATTCAGCTTTGTCGCCATCTGCGTCCTGAGGTCCCAGCCTGGCAGATCAGTGTTGGGTTTCCCTTGGCCAGGTGGGCACCCTGAGGAAGGGCGAACATGGGATGGTGAGATCAGAAGGGAATAAACTCATTTAAGCTGTTTTAACTTTCCGATTCCCTCCAGGCTTAAAACATGCTTTCATTTTCAGCATTTTCTTCTGTTTTCTTTCCAACACCCTGTTTGGAAAACTGTTCTACCAATGAAACAGGAACAAAGTTGTGTTTTCCCTGGCTCCTTGGCAGTGACTGCCTGCCAGCAGCAGTGGCAGTCTGGGCTGGGCTTGTTCAGTTCATCCTTAGTCTCCAGGCAGCACAGGGAGGTTCAGAAGATGGAGGAGGAAACCTCTTCTCACATATGAGAACACTTCTCTGCAAGTGATGCTGGATTTTCTTGTCCATGAAAATGTCCCCTCTCCACATGTCAAACAAAACCCAAGAAGAAATCATGGACCTTAATTTTTGGGCCTAGCGTCCTAGCAGGACCTCATTTCAAATCCCCCAAATTTAAGGAATGTGTATTTTAAATATAACGTTATAAAAATGTAGTAAATATTTAATTGTATTTTTATTAAATACTAAACTGATGATGGCTGACACTTTATTAAAGTGTCAAAGTGAGTGTTCCTACATTCTAATTACTTATTCTAACAAGGAGGCAGCCTCGTCAGGAGCTGTGCGTGCTGGCGTGTGCAGGCGAGGGGCGCTCCTGGTAACTAACACCTATTAAACTATCATTTGCACCTAGAGGCATCTCATTAATATCTCAACTGGTGAGACTGCGCTGCCAGTGCCTACCTGACCCAGGGTGTTGACAGGAGAAATGGCTCCGGGAGGCCTTTCCTCGCTTCAGGCTTTCCTGTACAAATAATTCCTATAAAATTAATAATGACTATTCCACTTAATTGAATTCCTGATAAATGAAGATTCTTCCAGGCACCCGTTAAAAGCATCCAAGAGATGCAGGAGGGGTGCTGCACCTCATTCTGGGGGCGCTTTTGTTCTTCCCCTCTCTCCTATTCTTGCTTCCTTTGTCTCTCCAAGTCCCTTCCACCCTGTTCATCTCTCCTGCTGTTCCCTCCTTGCTCCTTCCTCCTTCTATTCCTTCCTTTCCTGGCCATCTCCTCTCTTTTCTGCAGCATTTCCTTTCTCATCTCCCATTTGACCCCCTTCCACTTCCCTGGCTCTGCTTGGATCCACTTTTATGGTACCTATCTCAGGGACTAATTTTCCTTCTGGACCCTTCACCTTATTTTGTCTCTTCTTCTTCCATCTTTACTTCCCTTTCATCCATCTTCCATTTGGCTCCTCATCTCACCAATAAGACCCATTTCTTTCAGGTCTCCTTCCAGGCCCTGAAAAGATTTTTTTTTAGAGGAATCTCCTTACTGATGTGAGCTATCTGTCGGATGAGGTTGTGGCAATTCATCTCCAGAGCCATCCAGTACGTCCTCTCCCAAAGTGGAGTTTGTCATCCTCAAAAACTGATGGAACATGCCTTCATCCCACCTTTTCCATGGATGAAGAGATACCTGTGTGGAGAGGAGATTGTCCTCAAGGCAGAGTTTGTGTGACCACCACTTGGATACCAAATAATTGTGAGAGAGGTAACGGGTCTCTAGGAAGGACACTCTGGAGTTTTAGGGCTTTTTTATTTCCTTGTTGCTCTTATCTTGTGCAGCTGCATTACTGGCATTTGGGTTTGGTCATCACTTGTTGAGGTTTGCTTTTGTTGTTCCTTTAATAAATACAAAAATAACCACTAAAAAATTCTATTCTATTTTTATTTTATTCCAATTAGAAAAGCAAACTAGAAAGTAGACTTAATATTAAAACACACCAACTCGAGATTCAAAGCAAGTAACTTAAAAATAAATAAATACATAATGGAAAAATATCATTAAACAACACATGAATAACAAGTAATAGGATTTTAATCTTCTTGCTAGGAGAGGCTACTTCTTCAGCACTAAAGGTGACTCACAAGCAGCATCATTCTGGGAAAGTTGAAAGTGGTAATTCGACAAGACTCAGGGATTGTGTGGGACTCAGAGGGATAAAACAGCCTTGCAGGGGGCTTTCCTTCCTCCGTCTCCTAGTGATGAGTGAAGCTGGAAATCACATCAGTTCAGAGCTGCTGAAATATAAAAGATGGTCACGTCTTCATGAACACCCAGGTAGGCTGGAAATCACTGCTCCATAAGGGCGTGGTGCTGAAAGCTGGACAGAGTTCAGAAGGAACATTTTTATAAAAAGGAAATCAGCATTTTTATGGATAACTACATCCAAATTTCGTTGTTGTTGTTGTTGTTGTTGTTGTTGTTGTTGTTGTTGTTGTTGTTGTTGTTGTTGTTGTTGTTG
>VXBU01003959.1:83466-110228 GCA_013400315.1 Bombycilla garrulus
ATTATTATTAATGGTTTAGGCCTGGAGAGTGTCTCTGTGTGCCTGCACCAGGACTCCACCAAGCAGCGAAGTTCATTACTCTCAAAACAGGGTTTTTTCCACCAGTTTCTGCTGCCTCCAGTGGTAGAGCTGAGATGGAGCCTGAGACCTCTAGGGCACTTGGAAATGGGGCTGTTGTGCTCAGAGTTTGCACTCAAGTTGTGTCTTTCTGTTCACATCTTCTGTGGAGACATCCAGAACACAAATGGAGATGAGAAAGGAAGAGAATAAGTCAGGAAAGGATGATCTGGTTTATGGTGGTGGTGGGCAAGCCAGAAGGAAGGAAGGACAATATCTGAGAGAAAAAAAGCAGGTGGGGAAGGAAAAGGATTTATTTTGACAGGCAGTAGGACAGGGGCCAGTTCCAGCAGATGAGGACCTCCCACCGAAATCCAGAGGCAGTTACTTGGGGCAGGTCTTTTGCAATGTAGCAAAGCAAAGCCAAACAAAGCAGAAAAGTTGATTCTTTTGATGTTTGGTACTGGGCTGGTGGGTGAGCTAGGAAAGCAGAAACAGGCAATAGGAGCTGGGAAGAAGAATGCAGGGAACAAGAAAAAAATTATGTAAGCGAAGAGTGCAGAGAGCACTTAGAGGGACTGATCAAACTATGTGTGTAGGATGGTTTAATGCTTTAATGTAAAAGAGGTGACAACCAAAAGTTGTACAGATTTGAAGAGGAGGTACCCAGTGCTGTGTTTACTGTGCAGAGAGGACAGGCAGGCAGGGCAGGAGCAGGGGCTGCTGCTTCCTGGCCACGCAGCTGGTCATCGCTGTGGGGGTAATTTGAGGCAGAACTTGGCCTTTCTTACGTATTTCACTTGTTCCCTCGATTTTAATTGACCCTGTTATGGGCATTTCAAGCATTTCATGAGCCTGTGGTGCCTGGTTTCCCAGGTCAGTGGGAGGTGAGTGCTGCTCCTCTGCCAGAGGGGAAGGGAGTGCAGTGCAGAAGCTTTTGGATGGAGAGAGGGCTGTGAAGTGGCATTGAACATGGGTGCAATACTTGTAATATTTCTGTAGTGGCTTTTCCTGCCTTCATTCACCTTCCTTTTCCTTCCACCATCCCTCTTTTCTCTGCTGAAAGAATATTAGTTCATACTCATGCCTTTTGCAGGAGCACATTTAGTTCTGACACCATGGCAGCCAGGAGGCCACTGGGAGTGTCCCCGTGTCCCTTGGACAGAGGGCTGGCTTTGGGGTGGCTCAGGACACTGTGTCTCCCTGTCCCCATGGTGCAGGCGGGTCCCCAGGGCTGGCACACTGGTTTGGGCAGCAGGGCAGGGCACAGGACAGGGGTGCCGTGCCCCAGGCGTGGGCAGCCAGGTGTGTGCCCCGCTCCTTCCATGGCAGTGCATGGGGCAGGCTGCTGGGAGGAACAGCTGCCCGGCCCCAGATCAGTGTTTATTTTCCAGGCTGAAAGGAAGCTTGTGATCCCAAAGCCCTCTGTGTTTAGCCAGACCTCTCATTCACTTGCAGAGGAAACCCATGTCAGCCGCTCCCCTTTGTCTCCCCTGAGCTATTGCTTTGAATCTGAAAGGATTGGGTGCAGATTTCAAGGGATGTTCAGACAAAGGCTGTTTGAACAGCACTTGTGTAAATAATCCATGAAAACCTCTTTGAATAACGTCAATGAAATTTTCTCTGAATTTGCTATTCTTTTTCTCCAGCGGCAGAAAGAAGTGGAAGTCAGGAAAGGGAGGAGAGTCAGAGGAAGGGAGGGAGAGAGGGAGGAAAGGGGTGGGAGAAGCACTAACACTTTTTTCTCTCTGCCAACTTCTCTCAATGCCAAGAAGTAGGCTGGCTTAGAAAAAAAAAATCTCTTTTGTTATTTTCACAGCTTTAGGAATAATCTCATACGGGACCTCCGTGTCCTCAAACTTCTCCGTATGTTAAATGTAACGGGACACCGCTACATTTCGCACGGCAAGGGTAATGCTGAGCCAGTTAATTATTAGCCGTGTGGTTTAATGTTCACTTGCTGTACATATGTAGGAAACAATTCCCCTTTAGCATGTCGTTTAGTTTGCATTAAAATGGAGATAATTGTTCTGATGCCAAATGTTCCCGTCCCGCCTTCCCCATCCCTCTTCATACAGTTTATACAAATTACAGCCTCAAACAAGAGGGACAAAAAGTCTTTGATTAGATTCCTTTTGAAGATACCCAAATTGAATCCCGTGCTGCGTTTGGGGACATCTCAGGCCGGGCTGGGCGGGGAGGGGGACAGGGGGGGACCCTGGTGCGACACGGGATGGGACCGAGAGGCTGCGAGCGCAGGGCAAGAGGCTGCGAGGGCTCTCGGCTTCTCCGGGAGCCGCTTCAGCGGATGTCCAGGAGATGGAGCAGTGTTTCTGTGGCCTCTGCCGCCGGTGCCCCTAACGAGCCAGTCTGTCTGAACTCGGAATGAATTTTGTTCCCTTTTCATCACTCCCTGATGTCCAGCTGCTCCTGTCAACACCTTCTTATAGCATGTAATTCATCGCTCAGAGTGACAGCTGGGGCCGTGGGGCTGGGACCAGCTCCTCCTGCCATCGGCTGCACCCACAGAGAGTCCCTGGCCAGAGCAGGGGCTTCCCTCGCCCCCTCCCCGCACCTGGGGCTCGCAACTCTCCAAAGGATTCCCCGGGCAAACCCAGGAGCAGCCCGGCTCGGCCCGTCCCCCTGCTGCTCTCACCGGGGAACCTCTGCTGGGGTTTTGTGCCTGCAATCTCCTTCCCGAGCCGTCCCCAGTCGGTGCTGCGGGGCGGGGGAGGCTGCTGGGAGGGGAACGAGGCGCTGCTGCCCGGAGGGAGGATGGCCGTGCCCGTGCCGGCAGCTCCGGCAGGATGCAACGCCACCTGAACACCGACCGTCCAGTCCTTCTTTTCCTGAGGTTTGGCTTATTCTGACTCTAGGTCAAAGCAGGAGCAACCTTGTTCCCGGATTTATGGGCTTGCACCCAAATAATGAATAGTGGCTGTCACCCCATGCACACCTAACAGGGAGATGCTTTGCTAATGCTCCTGTGCACAAAAATGTGTTTTTTCCTTTTGTACCAATCCCCAACTCAAATGCCCTCTTCCCTTCAGTCTATCCATCAGTTTCTAATGATTATTCTTTAACTCAGCACTTCTGCCTTCAGTTCTTCCCCCATATCTTCCTGTTTTCCCATAATTTATTCTATATTTCACCCATTTCTTGTCCTCATTTATAATTCTTTTTTATTTTATTACTTTGCATAATTTCCTTTTAGGATTTGCCATAAAATAAATTCTGCCACCTCTGTCTTCTCGTTTCTGCTCTCAAGTGTCAGTGAGTGCTCTTCTGAAGCAGTTTCCAATGACTCCCAAAGCCCTGTGCTGGAGCTACCCCAATCTTGGAGGATCTGGGGAGCCTTTCCAAACGAATCAGAGCCCTGAGTGACATCTGGAAAGAAATCCCTGAATGTAAATCCAGGGAGAACCTCTAGTCAGGCTCTATTGCTGTGGCGAAATGCTGACATGGGCAGAATCATCATCTCGTGATTGACCAAATCTGGATTAAAAATACTGATGACTGAGTGAATGAGGAAGTTGAGGAAAAAAACTACTGACATATTGATGTCCGATCTACCCTGGAAGGCAGGAAAGCACTTAGGGAAACTGAGGCACAGACCTCTAATCCACATCCTTCCAGGTGTGAGATACTTGGCTCTGTTTGAATCCTGAAGGCAGAGACATCTAACATTTTTAACAGTTTGTGTCTGATTCATCTGTTCAAGGTCACACAGGACACTTGAAGGATAGTGATGAAGAAAACAGAATGCAAATTTTCTGTTTTTCATCCCAGAATCTGAATATTTTAGCTGAAATGTGGCCCAGCATGAGGAAGAGCAGATCACTTGGATAAGCTTCTCTGTGTTTCAGTGCACTCCATCTCCACAGAAAACAGAAACTATTTTTGTGGAATTGGAGAGCAAATGCTGTTGTCTATTAGAGAAGAAGGGGGATCTACCACATCCATTGAACAGCCCCAGAGCCGTGGAAATGGAAATTCCATGGAGTGCAAATGCAAATTCCCATGTAGTGGAAATTTGAAATTTGCTCAATAACTTCTATGCAGGGTCAAGGGTTTGGGAAAACTGTGGGAATACTGATTGATGAATGGTCCTTGCTGTCCAGATACAGGGAGATGCCAGAACATGAGCTTGTGAGGAGGCGCTCTTGCCCTTGGAAATTCCTTTCCAAAAGGTGAGCACCCAGGAAGGACCATTTCTATGAAAGGCAGTAGAGCCTTAATGCATACATGAGATCTGTAAGGGGAGGAGATTGCATTCAACAGAAGAAAAAAACAATCAACCCCCAACCCTGGTAAAAAGCACCTTTTTTTTCCCCGCAGACAAAAGCAGGTTCCTTTCCAGTACAATCTTGCAGCAAAGTTTGGGGCTTTCCTGGAGGTGCAGGGAACCAGGAATTCGTGGTTCATTTCATTTTTTAGAGGGTCCTGATAGGAGATTATAGAAACAAATGAAAGGACTCCGTCTGTGCCCAAAATCTGTAGTGGTTTCTCCACTGCAGGCCTCTTACCTGCCTCCAAAGCTGTGGCATCATGCACTAAGGCTCATGAACCCTTTTGAAAGCTCTTTTTGAATGAACCCAGCCCCAAAGATGGCTTTGTGTGTGAGAACCACGTGGTGTCATTTGCCATCCCCTTGATTTTTAAGATTCTTGGATCTGGAGCTCAAACTAAAACACACGAGAACAAAACCTCAGAGGGATCAGATGGAAAACATCCTCCTGGTTCTCTGTGCTGGATGAAAACCACCAGCTTCATCTTCCTAATGCGTTTTGTTTTGTTAGGTTTGTTTGTTTTTTTTTTTTTTTCCCTAGTATGGAGAAATCCCTGTGTGGTTTGGGTTTGCGAGAAGGATTTTCCCTTCATGCGCTGCCACAACCACTGAGATCAGCTGAGGCACTGGAGTGAACGGATCCTGGATGTAATTGTCTGAGGGCTGGTGCCAGTTTTTTTCAGAGGAGGGACCAACTGGCCGTGTTTCAGTTCCACCTCTGCCTTGACAGAGCCTGTCTCCTTTAATCATTAGAGTTCAGTGCACGGCTCTCGCCTGGCACGAGTTGGAATTTCATTTGTTTTGGAGGGAGATTGTTTCTTTTGTTAGTTTAGGTCTTTTGGTTCCAGTTGTGTAAACTGGGACAAGCCGATCCCATTGGCTCAGAGGAGCTGACAGCCAGGAGAAGGCTGCTCTGCCATTCAGTGTTGGGGTTTGGTTTTAAATCTTTAACACGTTCTGGTTTCTATAATGAGGCACGTTTTACGAACCACAAACTGTATGAGTGTGTGTTTTTCCCAAACTCAAGGCAGTCAACGCCATAAACTGAGTTTCCTGAGCAAACTGAGTTCTGAATTTATTCAAATGAAAGTGAATGTTGTGTTATTACAGCCTTGCAAAACTCTAGTTAATTTATGGTAGTATAAAATCCATTTTTTTAATGACAGTGACACTGCCAAAATCTTTGCAGATGCAGAAACAGCTTCACAGGAGAATTTCAATCTAACATCAACGGGAGATTTGGAAGATGAATTGTGCAAGGATCTCCTTCCTCCAAAGATGCTGCTTTGTTTTGATTTTTAGCATTTGGTTTGCCTCTAATATTGTCTGGTTTATTATGTTTTAATTATTGCTGTTTATTTATTATAATCATATTTTAATTGTTTGTGTAGTGCCATGAGTGCCTTGGCAGGGGGGCATATTATAAATTAAATTATTATTAAAATGTTGTTATTATTATGTGTACCTACTCCAAACTAAGCTAGGGCAGGGAACACACTCAACTGCCTGGAATTAATTCCTCTCTCTTCTTTCCTTTGTCTCTACTCAGGAGCATGGTTCAAAGGACTGGAGAGAGAAAAGGACGTTTCACTGAATTCTCCTGGGGCAAGGCAAGCGTGGGGAGCTTTGCTCTGGGCTCCCCTGGGGACTCAGTGCTGCCTCCCTTGGGTCCCAGGAATGAAGTCAGCGAAAAGGTGTGCTCTGTGAGCTGGGCAGAGGTTGGAGTTATCTTTTAGAGGAGCTGCTTGATGTTTGCTGCAAAACAACAGCATTTCCTGGTTCTTAAATTAAAAGGGAGGGTGTCACATGTGCTTGTGGTGTGCTCGGAGGGCTGGGCTCTGTCTGAATCCCACTGTCCATGTCCTGACCTTTCTGGTTTGCTGCAGACATCACTGTGGGTCCCAGCAGGGTCTCTGCCAGCCCAGAGAAACCCCACCTGCTGAGCCCACAGCTCTCAAAACCACAGCCAAGGCTCAGCCTCTGGCCCCGTTCCTGGTGCACTGGGTTGATGCCGTCCCTCCTCCACTTCTGCTTTGGCCTCTTTGGGGTTTCCATGAGGCACAGACCAGTGGTTATCTCAAGACCAAGACACCCTCACCCCCAGCTCATCCCAAGACTGAACAGGACAACTAGGAAAAATCTGAAGAGACACATTCTCTGAATTTCATTTTCACTTATCTCCCCACAGGTTTTCTCAGACCCCTCTGTCCCAGCATGGCCTGGCTGTTGGTGCTGCAGCAGGAGCACAGAAAACCCTTTCCTGGAACAACCCCGTTCTGTGGGACTGGGATCCAGACTGAGGGTCCCCAAGCCCTCAGACCAACAGGTGTCATCGAGACTCTTTGTCCAGCATGGAAAAAAAGGATTTCCCCCCTCCTTCAGACCTATCACTTGCTCAGAGGGTCAGGTAAGCATTATTTGGGTTCTCCATGGATAATAATCTGCTGCAGGGATGCTGGAGGCACTTGGGTGTTATGGTGATAGGAGCCCCACGAGTGCCATTGATGGATTAGTGATAATGTGAAGGGTTTTCTTATATTAGCCATCAGTTTGCTAATGGATATTACGAGACAGTTGTCATATGAGCATCTCTGCCCTTTGGAGCTGGTGGCAAACTTCACACCTTTAGCTCTCCTAATAAGACAGTATTTCATCCTGCTCAAATGCTTATTATAGTTAGTCTGATAGGAACTGTAAGGTCTCATTATTTATCTATATGCTTTATTTTGGGTAGATAATAGAAAAAATTGTCTAGAAAGGCAGCAATTTATTTCTAGCATTTAGGAATAAAACTGTGATTTTAACTTATTCCAGTCTGTGGACTCCTGAGTGAAGGTTTCCAGTGGAAGTGCAGATCTCTTTGTTTCATGGCCTGCTACAGGCCTCAGTTCACAACCCGTGGGTAGGCTGGAGGCCACGAGGACAGGAGAGGGAATTGGGTTTGGTCTTTCTGTAGGATTCCTAATGCCTCAATAAACCCACAGGGTTGCACTAACTGCTGCCCCATGGTGGCATCAGAGAGGGTCAGCAAAAACAGCTGCTCCTGCAGACATGTGGTGTCAGCCTGAGGAGAAGCCATCTTTTCTGTCTCCTCTATTCCTCCTATTTAACCGGACCCACACACCAGGCACCCTCTCCCTCCCCAAGATGCATCCATTTATCGGTCCTGCTTTGGACACTGCAGCTCATCCTCTGCTTTTCCCACCCCTCTCTGGCACGTCCCCGGGGATCTCCAGATGGGGCTCAGCTGCTGCCCTTCTCCATATGCACAGCCTCTTCCTCAGCCCTTTCTGCCCGGCTGTGATGGGAAGGGAGCTGCAATTCCCTGCGCTGCCCCAGCCTCCAGCAAAGCCCTGGTAATCCTGCATCCAGGGGCCGTTTAGTCCTGTCTGCCTGGTTTGTGGCTCTGCCACTGAAGGGTCCTAATTTGGTGTCATGTTGAGAGAAGACCAGAAGGCAGGGCAGGGCTCCCGAGGGTTGGGGTCTGCTCCTGATTTTACAACCATGCAAAGTGTGAGCTTGGGAAAGGGTATTAGTTAAAACCAAGCACCCACTGGTCGTGTTGTTGCTCTACATCTGCTTTCCTGGCTTAAGGTTTTAATTTTATTGTGTTTGTTGATGATCACTACAAAACTGAAGCTATTTAGGCATAAAGACTTTGAGCTCCTCTGACTTTCTGAGTCTGTAGTAGAGCAAGTAAACCTTTGCTCAGGAAAAACACCTCTTTAGACCCTCTGTACCTGAGTCACTTCTGCCTGAGCTCTGAAAATGGAGTAACATGTCCCACATCTCACTCCTCCCATGAAAACTTAAGTTGTGTTACCAAAAGCAGATACCACAATGGCTGATTTCTTTACTTTTTCCTCTAAGGAGCTTACACAAGAAATATCAGGCTGGGAAAAATAGGTCCCGCCATCCTCTTTTGGGGTAACAAAAAGGAAAGACCCACTCTTCCAGGTTTTTTTTTCTGTCTTGGACTGGGAGGGCATAGGGAGGCAAACACACATGCCTCCTTCTCATGCTGTAGCCATGATGTAGCCATGGGATATATGTAATATAATTACACTGCCCTGTGATAAACCACACTTAACTCAGCTCCGTTCTTCCCACTAATCCAGCTCCAGTGGGATTTCTCCTGACGCCGCAGACTCTGCAGGCTTCAAGAGTGGTCTTTATGAAAGCAACACCAAACCAACAACCTGCCACTGTCTGGGGGTTGTGTTTCCCCCAGGAAAAAGCAGTTGCCACCCTGGCTCATTGCTCTGCCCACAGCCCACAGACATTACTCACTGTTGTGCCCTTCTGAGCCCTGACACTCTGGGCAGCCCAGCTCCCACGTGCCTGCAGGCTCAGACCTGCAGATTTACACCCTCAGCCTTTTCCATGGAGTTCTCTGGATTTATAAGAGGGAAGGAGGTAACCTGCAGAATTTAACAATGGCTGCTAACCTCCACTGTAACCAAATTAGGCTGGAGCACTGGCTGTTGTACTGGGAACTAAGTTGCAACCCACCTAGAAAAAAACATTAATTCCTTTTCTTGCATTCACTTTTTTTTTTTTTTTTTTTTAGTGATTCAGGTGGTGTGTGGGNAAAAAGTTTTTTTTTTTTTTCTTTTCAGTGATTCAGGGTGTGTTCTGGCTGTGTCTGTGCTGGGGAGGGATCAGCAGGACAACAGGAGTTTCTGGCCCAGATGGCCTCCATCCTTTTCTATTACCTAGCTGCAGCCAGAGGAGCTTTTAACTGAGAGCAAATGATTTTTAGGCCCTCCTCATGCTGCCACTCTTTACTATGTTTGAAAATGTTATCCCCAATGCCTGATGTGCCTGTAACGTGTTGTAACTTCCATGTGACTAAATGCTGGGTCTGCAGCACAGCTCCTGGTTTGCCTGGCTGAAAATCAACTCTATATGTGCATTTGCATAGCAGAGCTGGGCTAGAATCCCACCAGCCAGCCAGTTCATTCCCTGTGCAGACAGGTTCTTACTGTATCTCTTTCCAGACAAGAAAGCCCTTGTGGCTGAGATGCTAAAAATAACAAATGTGTCTTCATGCCTTCAGTAAGATGGGCCATGGGTGGGCACAGCCTGGCTTTTAAAGGGTTAAGGAGGCTGTGTCCTTGGTGACATGCAATTTATGATCTTGTGAATCCTTTTTTAATTATTTTGCTGTGACAGAGGTGGAAATATCCAACTTCAAACGACTGGCTTTATTGATATGCTGCTATTTGTGCCTCTGTGGAGGAACAATCCCATAAAAGCAATAAATTAGAAAAACCCCTTTTCTCATCAGAGAGAGAGATACTTTCTGGCTGGGAGCAAGAGACCTGGTGCAAAGGCATTTCAGCTCCACGAAGGGGCTCCCTGTGATCTGTGGTGAAAAGCCCTTTCTTCCTAAGCAGGCACATTTACAGTGCACCCAACTACTCAGCTGCACATCCCCCTCCAGGCTGGGCCAGGCTCATTGCACATGGCTGGAGTTTGGAATTTCTGTCTGCATTCATGGATGTTGGCTGAACATCTGTAAAATGTTTATGGCTTTGTGGCTGCTCACATTGGTTAGTTATTTGCCATATTTGCTCTGAGAGGATGATCAGAAAGCACATTTTAGGACAGAAAAAGGGATTTCAAAGTACAATTAACTGATGCTGTTGGAGAGGAGCTGATTGAGGCCAAAATGGCTGTGTTTATTTGCAGACACGAATGACCGGTTTTCACCACAGAGAACACAACAAAATCCATCTTGTGAATCCAGATGAGAGCAAATATGACATTATATATATATTTTTTTTTAGTGTAAATAGTTGCCCATAACAGAGATGTACAGGCCTGGCCACAGGAGTACCCAGGCACAGCCATACAAACACCAGCAGTTATGGAATGATTTGTGCTTCCAGCTGCATTTGGCGGGTGCCAGAGCAGAGCTGGGCACTGCCAGAATGTGTGGAGTGAGCATTGCCTCGGGTCTGACCAGTCAGTGGCATGTGAGCAAGCCTCTTCCTCTCTCTTTGGGCAGGCACAGTCTGATGTGGAGCAAAAAACACAAGGAGACTCACCCTGGGCCCCAGGGACGATCACCAACCCGACCCCTGCCAGCACAAAGCAATTGCAAAGTTTGGGGAAATTGATTCCATGCTCGTCCTGGTCAAATCTCCTGTCTGTAACTGCAGCTATGGTCTCCTCAGTACCAGCCCTAGAAGGAGAGGGAAACTTCACCAGGGCTGAGCTTATACATTTTTAACAAAAGTGAAACATCTGCCCCAAGTCTTGTCTTTGCCAAAGGGGAGACAGCAGTGTACTACAAGCTGTAGTCTCTAATCTGATTTTTTTTAAGAGGATCTGTGAAATTTCTGCTCTTTTTGTATCAGTGGAAAATTCTACTGTACCCCAGAACCCCACTCATTTCAGAAGCTGGCCTTTGGTAGCAACTTTTTCTGGCACCCAGCCTGGCCCAGGTCTGAATTGATTAACTCAAGGTAAAATTGCTCCAAATGCCATCATTACTCCCTGGAAAGACCCAAGAAGCAGAACATAGGGCCTGATTCTTTTTGCACCCTGGCATAAATCAGGAATGCCTTCACTGAAGTCCCAGGCACTTCACACACCCCAGCAGTGGTACAAGAGAAAGATGATTTGGTCTCTGAGTTTTTACCTGCTGTTGATCCAATCCTAAGATGCTGCAGTAAGTGGGATATTGCTTTTGACTTACACAGATGCTGGATCAAGCCTACAGTGATTAACATTCAACATCTGTGCTTCAGTCAAGGTACTTTTCTGTAGTAGCAGCATTTATGTTGAAACTTCTCCTTCAGTCACTGATCTTCAGGCTTATCTGCCTCAGCCTGGTGTAAATCCAGGGTAACGCTGCTCTTATTGGAGTTATTCCTGATCAGCACTGGTTTAAATGAAATCTGAATGTGACCCACAGATGACAAGGTCTCAGGGCCCTGTAAAGACCCGAGCTATAACCCAAGTTCCCTGGGTTTTACATCCCCTCATCCATGCTGACCAGCACAAAGCATCGTGGGTGAGACACCACTGCATTTTCATTCCTTGCTGTTGTAAAATTTACGGTGCAGGAGGGTCTTCCACACTGCCTGTTTACAGAGAGTGTTTCCATGGGTATGGAACCACCCACCTCTGCACCAGCCTGTCCTCAGGGTTTGTCCTCCAAATCCATAAAACTTCTAGGCTTGACACATGCTGCACTGAGAGAGGCTGAACAGAGCGAGCCTGAGGGATGGAGAACATTTCCCACCCAGGGAGAAAGGGACCAGGCAGGAAAACAGCCCTGGCTTTGGGAAACCCTGTCTGCTGGCAGATGGAGTTGGTCACCCATGTGGGCAGCCCATCCTCTAGATAAAGGGATTTTCCCACATCTCCCACACAATGCCGTTCATGCTCTACAGCCCAACTTCATCCTTTGTTCACAGCCCATCAGAACCAGTGCTTTCAGGTTGGACTGGGCACCCAACAACAGGCTGTCTGCCAGCTCAGAGCCCACCCAGGATGGATTTCAGAGCCCAGGATGGATTTCAGAGCCCACGGGACTAAACCCCCTGCACTGCTGCAGAGCTGGAGCAAACTGGACCCTCGTGCAAAGTGATCTTTTGCTGCTGCTTGATCACATCTTGAAGGTCGCTGGTGAGGCCAGGCAAGGAGAAACCAACGTCTGCCACCTCGGTGGGCCTCCTGGGCATGTTCACACCTCCAACCTTGTGACCCCTCAGGAAATCATCCCACTAGAGGGCACTGGGAGTCGGTTTTCCATTCCCTTCTCTTACTTTCTGCTCTTTATTTGAGTTTCTCCTTGCTTAGTGTTCTCCCCACCTCTCCCTCCTCTTTGCTGGCCAGCTCAGACTGTTTAAATTGGAAATTATTTGTATTACTGTCTGTAAATAATAGATGAGGGAGTGAAGTGGAGTTGGTGTCCCTTCCATAAACTCCTCCTCACTTTAATTAGTGCGAAACAGCCTGGTGAGAATGCGAGCTGCCTTGATGCTGGTAATTAAAATTGAAACCACTGAAAAGCTGCTCTATTTTTTATCGGAGCCGCTGTTCGGAGCCGGGAGCCTGCGGACGGCTCTGCAGTAAAGAGTGATAATGAAGGTGTGAATTCCCGGAGGGAGGAGGGGCAGCTGTAGCGATGGCTGAACTTACACCAGATGAAAATGCAGGAGCAATTAGAGGTGGCTGTGTACAAGCTGGGCATCGGAGATTAGTTGGCACCTTGGGAACATGGCAGGGAGGGACAGGGAAGGGGGAGATATTTTTTTTTCGATTTTGAAAAGAAAATTTAATAACAAAAAGAAAAAATAAAACGTGGTAACTTAAAATAATGACAGACATGTGCAGTGTGCCTGCCTGAGCAAGGGATGGGAGGGATGGTGGAAGATGGGGCTGCAGTACAGAGCTTGTGGGGTTGGACACAACGGGGTACCTTGCATTGGGAAACAGCAGCATGGGTCACACTGGGTTTTTCAGGAGCTCCCTGGCTGCCCGTGCAGGAAAGGCATGGGCTGGCTGCCATCTCCAGGTGTGCTGCTCCTGAACGTGCATCCGAATATCTCTGCATGTCCTCTGTGTGCCCATGAACTGAACCAAAGCCAAGTGGGGACCACTGAACAGTTCTTCTCATATTCTGTTAGGCTTTGGATCAGACCCCACCTCTGAAAAATGGTAACTGCTAACTTGAGTATCCACAGAGAGCTTAGTTCTTAGCCAAAGAGGAATTTGTGAAGAGCTGCTCTAAGCAATCAGACGTGGTTATTAATTGCTTCCTGCCCTGACACGTTCATCTTAGTGTGAGCTCCACAAACAGTTGCTAGTGTCTGCTGGCAGCAGAAAATATTCAGAAAATGTCATGTATGTATATTCTTGTCTGTAAACCTGCAAAATCATCTTCTGGCTACAGGCACCCTGCAAGGAAAACACTCTCTGAACAAAACCACATGAGATGGAGGTGCTTTGGGGGAAGAGAAGCTCCTCCAGCCTCCAAGAGCTGATGGGAGCCTCCAAAGGATACCTCACTCCACCCTGGCTCGTTAGCTGTTTAGACACTGGGGAAACCCTGAAGGTGTCAAATTGTCTTAATTCAGACTGAGCAGAAATTTTGTAGAAAGGAACTTAGAGGGGCTGTAAGTTGCCTGCCCCAATCAGTTGTGGAGTTTCAGAGGGTTGGCTGTTGGGTGCTTCTTGGATCAGGAACTGCTTGCGTGGGGTGCAGCTCCATGGCAGTAATGCCGTTCTCAATGTGAATTTAGCCTCCAAAGCAGGAAAAGTTCAGACTTTCTGTAGGAAGTTTCAGTACTGGAATGAAAAGCTGAAATTTAAAAACTGATCATGAAAGGAGCAAAGAATATATCCTGTAATATCATGCTCTTGGAAAAGATCTGTGAAATAAATAGTAGCCTGCACATTAGTGTCCTTATGTACCAAGAAAGAGGAGAAACATCACTTGATTTGAAACATACACTTGGACTTTACCTGCATGAAGGATTCTGTAAATTTTCATTGAAATGTTCAGCACAAGTGGTTTCCTAACAAACCCCATGACTCTGTAGAATAAGCATTTTCTGGTGAAAAGCTGCTCAGCTTTTTTTCTTTGTCATTGAGGCACAGTAACAAAATATTTTTACACTTGAAATTTATCACTTGATCTCCTGAAGGAAGAATCTGAGAGAAGATCGAGGGCAAAGGAAGGAGAGCTGGGATGCCCATGGCTGGTGTTTTGTTTGTTTTCAGTTAATGTGATATTCTCAGGAATATGCTGATCCAGGTATAATGGACTGTCCACAATGCTGACGAGTGCCTCAGCATATTAGTGAGATCTCCATGGTTCATATTTACCTCCTGTATCTTCCCTGCCTGTGAGTTTCTAAGGTTTGTCTGTGATTTCATCTGTGAGGCGCAAGCATTCCTCAGAGACACTTTGTTAAATTCTCCAGAGTTTGGAAACTGGCTGCTTATAAACCCAGGAGATGGGCAAGCTTAGAATCATTTGAGGCTTAGAGACTCTGAACAATTGTGTTTTCATTTGTTTTTGGTTTGTTGTAATGAGGCTGTTTTATTTTATTACAAACCAGGCAGGCCTTGCAGTTGAATTAAGCCTTTGTTCACTATTGTACACTCTGCTCAACATTGTTTTCTCAATTAGTATGTTGAATTCTCTCACCTGTCAGACAGGATACAAAAATGTGATTGAGCAGATTTCAAAACTGAGAGGGCATTTTCTCAAGCCTACAGGACATGTTTGTTTATCAGCTTGTTCCACACACTGGTCAGTGGCTTTTGTTATTTAAACCATAGAGAAGGTAGAACAGATTTGTATCTGAGCCATCTTGTGTACAAATACTTGGGACTCTGTATCTTTTTGCTTTGCCAAATAATGTTTTCAAGACAACTGAGCTGTCAATTTGTTAGAAGGAAAAATACGACTCTTCAGAAAAGCTTATTTCCTTTACTGAATGCTAGGAAATTTCCAGGGAAAAAAAATTATTAGGATAGAACTAAGTTAGAAGATAAATTGAAATTCTTTGATTGAAAGTAATGTTATTAAAAAGTTTTAATTATTGAGAAGAAAATGTAGGAAAGGCACTCAGAGCTAACATAAAAATGATTAGAAACTGGTAATTAAAACAAAATGCTTGAAAATTAAACATCACAAAATATGAAACTGCAAACATGGCTGTGATTTATTGCAACACTTAAAATTTGGGATTGCTATTAAGTTGTAGATGGTTGATTTGAATTCTGTGGTTCTATGTTGATGCTGAATGTTGGGCAAATGCTGCAGGACTTTCCTGGTTGAGGCCACCAGAATTCAGGTCCCATCCTTATCCTTCCCTTTCCCTCCTCTTGCCATTCTCCATTTAGATTTTAGACTTTTTTCTAAAGCAAAACTTGTTGCTCTTTCTGATGCCACCTTCCCTAGGTGTTTTTAAAGTTCATCAGTTTCACCCCTCCAAACAGTTAAAGCTTTATTTTGCAATCCCAACACAATTACCTAAGCAGAGAGCTGTGTCTCTTTGCAGAGCTCCAACCACTGCTCAGCAAAAGTTGCTTTCCTAGAGTGGCAGCCTCTGGATTTCCACAGAAACATCTCCAGAACATCCCTGGGATCCTGCAGAAACAGGTCTGTGTTTCCTCAGGAACACTTCATGAGGGACTTGGCATCAGACAGTTGTTCCCATGGTCACTGGGCTGGTCTGGGAGTCTGCTTCTCCAAAATACTGTTAATTAGCCCTTCTATAAGCAAGGAGTAGGAAACACCAACATGCTTCTGTTGGCATTTTTTGCACCAGAAAAGCCACCACTCCTCTGAAAGTCACAGCCAGACAAGACGCATCTAGTCACCTTCTCTATTACCAGACTGGGTTTTCCTACATGATCAGAGCAGTGCCATCCTCTGATGGACAGACTGCCTCATCCCCTCCTCCAGGACACCCAGGAGAAACATCTGAGCCTCACATGGGACCTGGCTCCTGCCAACCTCTTTGCCCACAGTGCTCTTTCCCAGGAGAGACCGAGAGAGAGCAATCTTAGACCTGGAAGAAAGTAATCTGAATTGGATGTGAAGTTGTTACTAATTTAATGTTTATCCAATAACAAGGACTTTGCAAAACCCCTTACCTTTTCATGAGCCTCAGGTAACACTGTCAATTCATAATTGCTATGATTCCTTTATCCTGTGGTTTAATAAATAATTTACCTAAATTATTAAAATGAAAATTTCAACATTATTAAAAATTAACCAGGTTAAATGAGCAAACAGTAAATAGTGCTGGGATTGTCCTGCGTGACAAGAGTCCACAGTTTTTATTGTCTTTTTCCCAGGCACAGAGGGGACGTTCCTCCCTCCCCCTCTTCCTCCTCCCCCCTCCCTCCACTTCCACTGCTCTGCTCTTGTCTTTCACAAACTCCTCTCCTTGATATTAGTTTTCTTCACAGCCTGTTATTTCATCTCCATGTCCTGTTCTCCAGTGTTGGTTTGCTCTCCCTTCCCATGAACCCTCTCCCTCCCTGCTGCAGCACCAGGCATCCATCTCCTCTCTGCACACTCTATTCTGCACACATATGTAGCACAAGATGCCTGGTGGGCCTTTTTGTGCTTTTTTTCCTTTGATCCGTGGCTGGCAGTGCCATCTGATGCCAGGAAGACATAGATCCAGGAGAACATATGATCTCCAAAGAGCAGAGAGTTTGTCAGGTCTTCAGGATATGGGCTGCTTCCATTCATGAAAAATTTATTAAATTCTGACTGCTCTTAAAGGATCGCAGCTCTGTCATTTTTAATTGAAACGTTCAGTTTGCCCAAAATGAAGTGCTCCATCTTCCAGGCTGTATCTCTTGCCAGATTTTTTTCTTCTCTGTAATTCCTGCTGAACTGCTCCTTCTGCTGTTTTCTGGCAGAATTCCTCATTGACTTAAAAGAGTTCCCCCCCTCCAGGCTTCATCCCATCCATTTTCCCTTTCAGCACATGGGAGCCCTGGAAATGGCCTTTCCTCCTGCCTGGCATTTTTTCACACAGAACACTTGCACCAGCACAGACCTCGGGGCACACAGCTGATCTTCTGCAGACCTGAGAGAACAAGGCACCCAGCTCGTGCTGAGTTTTGGTGAGAGCTTGGTGCCAGCAGGCCTGTCCATCCCCTCCCCAGGCTGTCCACAACACCTTTCCACATCCCCTGCAGACACCTGGGCTCTGAAAGGCAGGTGTGGACTTCTTAATGTGCTCTAATCATGCTCTTCTTTTTTCTTCTGCTGCTAAGAGACCACAAAGGGAGTCAGGCAATATTTGCCACCGAAATTCAGGTTTGTTGACAGGCCCCTTCCTATCCCTTTCTGAGCAGCCCTTATGTAGATCCCAGCTTTTATAGAGTCCTGCTTAGGATGGGAAATGAAGGAAAAAAATCCCACCTGCATGCAGAAGCACTGGTGGTGTGAGCCACAAGGATATTTCAGCTGGAATGTGTCCAGGAGTGCTTGCTCCTACAACGAGCTCTTGAGAGGTGGAGCCCCAAGGGTATGGTCAAAGTGGAGGCAAATGGATGCTCCTGGAAAGTGGTGAGACCCAGAGCCCATAAACCAGGGAAGATGTATCCGTGGGGAACGTGGCGGTTATTGACTGCACTGTCACGCGGCGTGGCCCTTTCCTTCCACAGTCAGGGCTGATATCTGAATTACTTTGGATTTTAACCACAATTAAAGAGCTAATCAAGGTCAACAGCTCCTTTCAAATACAGTTTAGTACAAAATCCTAATGCAGGAATTACACAAATTGATACTGTCAATATAATGGATTCAAACCAATTGTGCTAAACAAGGTTGTATCAAGTCTGCACTCTGTATTAGGTGAGGGCTAATTCTGTCTAGCAGCAGTGGAGACAAACAGAAAAACAGATAGATCAACGCTTCACAGGCTGGATTTATTACCAAGGTGGTTTTTACTCCCCTCAAAGAATTCATTAGTCTAAGAAAACAGTGCAGTTCCAAGGATTCAGTTCCATTCAGAAGTCAGAACACACAAAATTGAATGTATGTGATCCTCGGCCTAATCTGTACAAGACAGAAGGAAGGGACAGTCAAGAGAAATGATGAGCCTAGAGAATAAATCTGAACAGCAGCCCTTGGCGAAAAAGGAGGTGACAAAAGACTCTGCTCAGGTACCCAAATGGATTGCACTCCTTGAGACATCTTAAAGCGTCCAAGACACCAGGCATGGCTGGAAGAGACCTGTAGAAAACCCATATTCTCCCAGCATGGCAGATCTCTAGAGTGTCTCCAATGAACCCTAGGAGATGTAACCCTCTCACACCAGGTGACAGCCCAGCCTTGTTTTGCTTTTCCTCTGAGTCCCTTAAAGGTTTCACCAGTGAGTTTTTTCTCAGCTTTGTAGACATGACGTAACTCCTTCCCTTCATCTCAGCATCCAGCTTTTGACTCCTCTTCTCAGAGGAAGTGTGTGGAGTGACCCCAGCCTTTGCTCCCACCCTCCAAACTGTTTTGGAATGGTGGGAGACAGCCAACGTTTCCGGGGTCCGTGTGAAAGAAGCTAAATGGGAACATGAAGGTGGTAATGGAGTGGAAGCAGAACAAGGAAAGCCTCACTGATGGATTATTAGGCACTGTCAAAGTTTCAGCAGAGTGGAAAACTTGGAGGCAGGAGTAGTAACCCATGAAAAATCACCTCTTCCTTTTCCTGTTCATGGCAGGGCAGCGTGTCCAGATCAAAGCCACCCGTCAGTGCTCGGCCTCAGCCACACGATTTACGAGGCACTGGGGCACCAGCCCATTACCAGCCCTGCTAATTCATTGCAAGGACAACAGGAGGTGTAAATCCCCTCCCCTCAGATTTACACATTCACCCAACTGTCTCCCCAGTCACTGGAGCTGGACATCAGAGGGGCTGATGGTATGATGAGAAAGGCCACAGGAGGAGCAACAGGGAAGGTGAGGGCACTTGGGAGAGTCTGGGATGGCTGGAGTGGGTGGGAGAGGCATGACCCAAGAGGCAGAGCCATTTTCCTATGCACCCATTACGAAAATCTCATTGGTTTTAATTGCATTCCAACCTTCTGCAGCTCCTCCTGGCTGTTTCCCTTGGGATCAGCTTTGGAGAAGGAGCATGCTTCATGCACACGGGCAGCTGGGAGGCCTCTGCACTTTTTCGAGGTCTGTGAGATGTTGTGCTCCCCACACAGGGCAGTCCCTGCTGGCAGCAGCTGGTTCAGAGGCTCAACAACACCAAAATCATTGATGGCTGCAGGTCACACCAGCTAGGGTGAGATACAAGGTCCCAACACAACTTGGAAGATGAAGACCTAGAAATTCCTAGGTGGAGAAGATTCATCTAGCATTCCATCACTTTACCGGCAGCACTCAGACTGTCTTCTCTTACATCTTCTCTTACTCTTCTGCAACATATCTACATTCAAAAATAGCTTTGCAGAAAGCAAACGCTTTGTTGCTTTCCAAAGATAACAAATACCAGATTTACTTTTTGTTTTCTTGTTTCTTGTTTCTTTGTTTTCTTGTTTCTACTCCATCCATCTGATCTCACTCCCTTTGTCTCTGTCTTTACCTTCCCATAGTCTGACAGTTCCATTTCTTATTTCCCATCACCATTTCTTGTGTTACACTCCATTTTCCTTGCACTAGTACGTTTCTGCTCCTTCATGCTTGGCTCCAGCTGTTCCTGGCTTTCAAAAAGTACCCTTCTGTTTGGTCTTCCCTGACTCCTTTAATTCTTCTGCTGTTCCCTGTGCATGCTCAACTCTTTAACCTTAGCTAATATTTGGTGTCAGAAAATTTGTCTCAGCTATATGACTAGGTTTAAAACATCTATATATTCACAAAAAAAACTTTGAATGTGAGTTTTCTTCTTCAACAATTGGTACACTAGAACTAAATCCTCATCAGAGGTGCTTGCCTTTAAGGGCAGCAGTGGAGATAAATAGGCTCACCAGTCACATTCAGTAAGTGAGATAAGATGGCCAGATCAGTGAAGTGTTTTCTTGCAAAAATCTTTCAATTTTCTCTTAAAAAGGGGCCCTTTAAAAATTAATTCCACTGCAGTTTCTTTTGTGTCATTTTTAAGTTGCTACTTATCATTTCTTTTTGAAGCAAGACTACAAACAGATTTCCATCAATTTCCCTCAGAAACTCATTTTCTGTTTCATACTATGAAGTTCACAAGAAATATGGCTAATTTCCCAACCACCGGTTGCTGTGCACTTGACGCCATGGTCACAGGGCCAGGCAGATGTGCCTGCAAGAAGAGCACTGGTTGACTGGTTTGGCTCAGCGTGGGACAGGGAAGTGACAGGAAACCAAAATGAGATGGAAGTGGTCACAGTATTTCCTGTTCCTCCTCAGAGGGCAAAAGCTGGCCCTTAAAGCATGACCAAGAATGAGAATCTGGCAATGATCTTTGGTTAAAAGATAACCAGAAAGGGAGTAAATGGAGAGAAAGTGCAAATGAGAAGATGCTGGTCTAGCTGGAAGAAAAAGGTTTTGTTAGGGTAATAGTTTGGAAGGAAAATCTGTAAGATTTGGGGTTATACATGCCTGACTATTGAAAATGTGATTTAGACACCTCAGTGCTTTTTAGGCAGAAGAAATTCAACTCTAGTTAAGTGGAAGGAACAATTGCATGGACTGCTTGTAGTGAAGTTTGTCACTGTCAGTCTTGACTTTCTGGAAGCAGAACTCAGCCTCACATGCAGCTTCTCCAGGGCCCACAGCCCTCGGAAAGCACAAGAAGGAGACGAGGCGAGGTTTTGATGGCTCCTCTGTGCTACTTTCTCAGAAAGGAGCCTCCCAAATGTTCATAGATGTTGCCATGGGATTTACAGCCTGTTTAGAGCTCAGGGTTACGGTACATTCCCACCTCTAAAGGCAGATTCTCATCTTTACCAATAAGATGAGGGATGAGATGAAGCCCTTCAGCAGAGGGAGAAATGAAGCAGGGCCATGAGAGGACAAACCTTTGACACTGCACAGAAGGAAAGTCCAGCATGGGAAAGGGCAGAGTCTCCACAACACATGTGAAACCCATCAGGGTCACTGTTCCCATGGTACTCGGTTGTCTGAGCCATAACAGGACACCCTACAGGGAGGGAAAGGCATCCTGTGGGTAGGGGGAAGAGTTATCTGTGCTTTTAAGAGGTTGGCTGAGAATTAAGGGAATATTTTATGGTGGTTACACTCTGAATTTATAGTTTCCTCCTCTTGCTTTTTAATGTTCTCCTGCCAAATTACCTGTGGTTTGTCCCATAACTTCCAGCTGCCCTGTGGTCTGACATGTCCCAGCACCACCTGGGACACATGAAAGAATACAAAACGAACAATCTGTCAAAGAAGAGAAAGGCTACACTGCAAAATACAGATTCTTTTCTGGACCTAAACCCTAATTGTCCAGACTCTTGGATCAGGATTCAATAGATTTTCTCTCATGTGATAGGGTAATGGTGACATTATGATGCAGATCAGAACTTTCTTATTCCAAAAATGTGACTTGGGTACCCTGTTTTCAGGAAGGCTTTTGGCTGTGAAGTTCAGAAAACATCTACTGCCTATTAACTAACCTCTCTGTCTTACTGCTGAGAGGTCTGAGATACTCTGCACACATCTGTTCTCAAGAGATAGCAGAAGGTTCATCATCAGTGTCTCCCAGAGCTCCAGAGCACAGCAGGACACCAACTCACCAAGACCTTCTGGTACTTCCCATTGTTTTCCTGGAGGAGCTAAAATCAGGTCACATATAGCTGCTAATAAAAAAGTAATTCTGTTCTGAGAACCTGCTGGCCATTCATTACTTGAAGGTGAGATGTTGCCCCAGAGTTAAGGGTTTAGGAACCTTTGCGAGGTATTTTTGGAAACCTAGCTACATTGTGTGGATGTCTGGCCTTCAAAGCAGACCCTCAAAATAAGGCTGTGTACTCCCAGGGGAAAAAGTTTACTGGTAGTAGAGAAGAGAAAACAAAGCCTTCTCCACAGGTGGCCCTGTTAACATGACCCTTGTCTCAGAGAGCTGCTCAGGGTTTGTAGCTGCTTGTCTGTGTGTCCTGGAGGCTGCCTATGTCTTTATCTTCATTAAGATCTTTTCTTGTCTCACAGGCTGTGTCCCCCTGTGTCCCTCTGCAGCTGACCCATTCCTCCTTCAACCCCTGTCTCTTCCCGGTGGGGAGCACAGGAGGTGAGGCTGCCCTGTGTGGGCGCCCAGCAGAGCAGTTCCTGCCACATGTGCCCCCACCAGGAGCAGAAAGGCAAGCCCAGCAGTGGGAATGAGCCGCCTTTTCTCACAACTGCCCTGCCCGAAGCCACGTTCCAGCAGTTCACACCACAGTGGCTCTAAAATAATTAGGAGGTTTGAGGTTTCACACGCCCCAGCAGAGAGAGACAGGAAAACTCATCTGTTATTGCAGCCCCAGTGAACAGCGCTTTGGAATGACGTGGGGAATCCTGAACTTGGAAACCCCTCCATGACCTCTGTCTGAGAGGAGGGTCATCCCCAATATCCGGGGTAGGTGCTGGCTGAGCTCAGGTCCCATCCCTTTCAGAGCAGAGCAGGGAACCCAAGCATCCCGACACAGGGCACCACCTGCCAAGTCAAGCATTAAACATTAATCCTGGTAGGACTTCCACTCCTCTGTCTCTGAGGTGAAAGCAGATTAGGAATTTGATCTCCCAAGATTACTGTGTGAAAGTTGCCCTGTAGTTTGTCCATCTCTTCGGGGTTTTGCCTTTCATTAGATGTTGCTGCCCTTCAAGCTCCTTATATACTTTTTTTTGTTTTGTTTTGTTTTTTTAAAGGGTTTTTTTGGGGGTTTTTTGGTTTTTTTTTTAGGTTTACTTCTATGACCTCCTGGGGGATTGCAGAGGGACCTGGAACATTTTCAAGTATCCTATAAATCTGGGGAATCCCCAGTGGTTGTGAGACCTCCCCCAAAAGCATGGTGCCATGGTGAAAAGATCAAGGGTCTTGCTGGAATTTTGAGAAGGCCATAGCTGCATGAGAGAAGAAAATCCCCTGTGTGCAGGAGTGGCTGTTTTGCCCTGTGGGTGAAGGAGTAGCCAGCAGTGTGGTGCAGCAGAGCTCATCTGAGGTGGGCACAGGGACAGGTCTGGCAAAGGAGGGTGGGGGTACCAAGGCATGGAGAGCAAGGTCTCTCAGCCCTGTAGCCAACGGGACTCTGCTGTTAGGGGAGGTTCTGATTCCTCCAAGGGAGCCCCTGCTGTGGGAAGAGAGAGCTCCTGTCCCTGGGGCTGCTCGTCCCTGCCTGGTGCCTGCCAGGGCTGGGCAAAGCCAGCCACAGCATCTGAGGCTTGGGAAAGGCAGCGAGCTCAGCTTGTGTTGAAATTAAAAAGGGGGAAAAGAGAAAAGGGAAATTCTTTCCAAGGTCTGTTTTCCTTGGGACGAGCAGATTGATGATTTAGCAAGACTGCCTGGTTGTTTTTCCACGTCGCTGCCTTTGGCCCCTTGTTGGGAGCAGATGAGGCAGAGAGATGGGAAGGCAAAGTCTGGGGAGCAGAGCCAGGGTGGGGCTGGCATTTGCAGGGCAGGATTGTATCTGCAAAACCCACCAGCAACAGTAGCAGATCACAGGAGCCTCCTCCAGTGGATTTTCTGTCCTCTGACCCTTGGAGTGAGTATTCACCAGGCTCAACATCAATATGCGCAGCATCCTACAGCACCTTCTGCTCTATCCCAAAGTGCAGAAGGAACAACCAGCACAGGGAAATGGTGTCCCAGCCAAAGTCCTTCTCTCATCCAAATTCCTGTCTTTGCAAGCTCTCTGCAATCCCAGACTCACCTTCACCCCACACAGGTGCTGCATATCAGTGGAAGGAAAGCCCTCCCCTACCTGCCCACCATTTCACGCTCAGCATTACCATGTCGTGCCAAAGCAGGCAGGCACAAACCCTCACCTGCCTCCAGCGCCTTGCTTTGGTCCTGCCACCCTGGAAGGAATCAGCCTCGACCTGAACAGCTCTAACAAAGGCAGGTCAGGCCCTCCGTGGTGCCCAGCTCCCCTGTGGCAGTGGGTTGCTGGATGTGTGGAGAAGCACTCGGTCCCTTCCCTCTGGGCCTGGCAGGGAGGTGGCAGTGCCAGGCGTGATGCTGTTTAATTCACAATGCTCTCCTCCACCGACAGCACCTCTCACAGGGACTGCAGAGTAGCCAGCACGCCGTGGTTGGATTGAGCCGGCAGATTTAATTAAGTTGCGATTTAATTACCTATCAGCATCCCTATTTAATAAAGCTCAGGAGGATTTTAATTTTGAAAAAATAATAATAATAAATGATAAGCCCTGTCACCGCGCGGCAGTCAGGGCACCCGGTCAGGCAGGAGGGCTCTGCAGGCAGTGTCCCTGTCCCTGTCCCTGTCCCTGTCCCTGTCCTGTGGGGTGAGGCAGGACGTGGCCAGGCTCGAACAGAGCTTGGGAGAGCTGGCACGGACTGCAGGGAGGGGAGCGTGACCCTTGGCAGCCCAAGTGATGCCACATGCCCAGGGCTCATCTCCAGGCACTCCTGCCTCTGCTTGCTCATTTTGGCTCTTCGTGCAGAGACTGAAGGGGACTCAGGAGCCCCTGCCCACTGCCAACAGCCTCATATTGTTCTGATCATTTTTTGTCATTTTCGCTGTCTGCTGAAGCCTCTCTGAGGGGAGGTTGGCTCTTGTGGTGGTTGGTATTTCTCTGATGTTCTTGCTAGACAGCAAATCCAGGGTGCGGTTGCTGCTTGGATTTTCTGGTGAGATTTTGAATACTCCCAGAGGGACCCAACAGGGGATTTTAACCTGAGTTTAGTTTGATTCACCAGAGCAAAGTCAAAGATGTGTGTGATGCTAGGGCCACTAGAATTTGGGGAGGTTTGCAGTATACACTTTGTCTCTCCCCTGGGCAGTAGGTGAAGATGTCAGGTTGTGGCCATGCCCAGCGTCTGGGAGAATTTCCACCAAAGACATTCATCCACTTCAGCCCTTCAGCCATTATCCCCTTGCAAGCCCCTCCCAGCCTCACTAACCTGTACACAGCACTACTGTGACTGCTTTGCTGAGGATGTTTCCTGGGGGTTTAATTGTGCTTGAGGTTTTATTTCTTTTGGGCCAGGCCCAGAGCCCGTGCCAAGCAGACGTGGTCGTTATCCTGGGGTGGGACTCACCAGCTTTATGTGAGCTCAGGTGCTGGACGGGGACCTTCTGCTCTGCCTTGCCAGTGGGGACAGGTTTCTTGTTCTGCCATCTGTGTTCATCCTGTTTCCTGTTTTAGAGCTTTTCTTTAATGGGGACTCACCCGAGACCTCTGTGTCGTGTGGTGCCCAACTGCATCTCCCCACTGATGAGGATGTGTCAACACCAAGTTTAGCACTTCTTAAACTATGATAACTGGAAACACAGTATGAAAGAAGCAGTGCTTTGAGCAGGAAAAATGAAGGAAAGCCCAAACTTTCCCCCTAGTCACCAGCATCACACCAAATGAGATCTAGCCTGAGTTCTAAAATACCTCCAAGGGGATAATATATCCATATGTGCTTCCCACCTGCACATGGGAAAGCACATATGACTTCCTGAGCTCTTGCTCTGGCCTCTCAAAGACACCTGGATTTGTGACACTCACTTTTAGAGACCCCGCAGCTAGGTATAGTGGGTTCCCTCCCTCTCTTCCCTCCCAAAAGCCACTTTCCAACAGGGAAAACAGCAGAGACAAAGAGGAACAGACCTTGATATTTCTATTGTTTCATGGTAACAGTGCCTGTCCCGAGACCCCAGGCCTGACAGATTGACATAACAGGTTAATAAGTGCTTTCCACTTCTCCTAAAGGCTAATTAAATATTAATCCACTTGGTGAGGTCAGCAAAAATAACAAACAATTGGCAGAGTGAAATTCGTTTAATTAATTCTCCTGTGGAGGTTTTTTAAGCATCTTCCTCCCCTGACAGATGACTGCCTCGGCTGCAGTAACCTACAGTGAAATCAGAACTTATTGGTTCTGGGTCTGCATTTCTCAGATATTTAATTTTGTTTTGGTTTGCTTGTTTTTTAGTTTCTGAATGCTTGTTGGGTGTTGCCCAAGGCTCTAAGCAGAAATGAGAGAAGAGAAAGAAGGGAATGCAGAAGTGGGGTGTGAAGATGAGGAAGAAGATATTGGTCAAAGTCTTCTTAGAAGGCTCCAACCTTCAGCTGCCAAAGACGTGAGGTGCAGAATCAGTGCAGATATCACACAGCAGGTGTCCCTCAGCCTTGCTGGGCTGGGTTTGGGGTACACTGGGTGAAAGTAATCTCAGCCAGACTCCAGGCAAGCCTAGAGGTGCCTTTCCTCACAGCTGTAATCTTGGGAATCAGAGAGAAAGGGGAGATGCAGAACGCAGCATGACTGGGGATCAATGAACAACTCCAAGAAGGAAACTGGAGCTTCCTTGCCCCCAAAATGCATTCTTAGAAACAAACAGTAGAAATTTCCAGAGGAAAAGATTAAAGAAAAAAAAGTCTTTATATGCAGAAGCTACACTGATTGTCTCCAGGTATTTCTCCAAGCACCTGCATGTCTGGAGTAGGGTGAACCCATGGACACTCCATGGCTGATTACCTGTGAACTGCAACCCACACTCACCTTTCAGCATAACAGGGGAAAATATCCCTGGGCATGGAGCCTTCCAGGCATCAGCCCAGCCTTGGAGGGAACTGAGGGAGGTGGAGAAACTTTCTCTGGGTTACTGCTTTAGTTTCACATTAATTTTTTATTTTTTTGAAAGTGTCACTGGAAGCGTTTTCAAAGTGAGTCTAAAGTAATTAGGCACTCCTGCTGATGGATTGCACTGGAGAGACATGTGGATTATTTATTACAAAGTCACTTGCTGGAAAGGTTAGAGGCTGAGAAGTAATTATTTTTTCCTTTTCTTCCTTTTTTTTTTT
>VXBU01003959.1:110254-183004 GCA_013400315.1 Bombycilla garrulus
TCATCAGGGGAGACCAGCTGAAGTTCCTCTGTGAAATATTCCATCCTGCCTAAGTGCCCCTTTTGTCCCTTCTCCCACGGCAGCCAATGGGACTGGTGGAAATCCCTGTCCAGCACTCACCCTTTACACCTGGGAATCGAGGGGTTCCCCACTCCTGATCCCAGCACCTCACACCTGCAGCCAGGCTGGGTTTTGGGGCTGCCCAGCTCAGGTAACCCAGCCCAGGACGCCTGGCAGGGCGGCTGGATCACTCGGCAAGGCTGGCACGCGACTGGAGAGTGTTTTCAGCAATACCAGGAGGATTCAACGCTTCCAGCAAGCTCAGCTGCCTCCTTTTCTCCTGCCTTGTAATCTACGTCTAGGATGGGAATTGAATCCAAAGAAACGCAATCCTCGACCTTGAGAAACAAAGCAAGGCTTGGCGAAGTCTACCGATGAATATGCAACAGCCCTAATCAGGAATCCTTTGTCAGGAAGGGGATAATTGTGGCTAACAACATGTTAGTGTAGTGCTGGATCTTCAGGCTTCTAACAGCTTATAAAATCAGGATCTGTTTTTGGAGGGAAAAACTGAGTGAACAAAGACATGCTCAAGCAATGAGTCACTGGAGAGTTCAGTTCCTGCTGGACAGTGTTCAGAGTTGCAGAAACTGAACCAAGTCCTGCGACATTCAGAGCAAGAGCCTGGGGTGGAGTCAGGAATTAGAGGGTGGTCTCAGGGGAGTGGAGTTAACACAGGAAGTTGGGAGGATGGAGTATTAACAGTTCTGCTCTGTTTGTGTTCTTTAAACAGTGCCCGTGCCGCGCTATCTGAGCAGGTATAATCTCAGCTTTCCAGGAGATGGCATTGAGGTCCTTGCCAATTAAAAAAAAAAAAAAGTTCAATAAATCTTGTCCCTTTGCAGGGGTCAGTTTAGTCTTAGATGAAAACCACTTGAATTTCTCAAGGCTAGTGAGGAGCAGTTATCTGCACTAGAACAGGTGCTGAGGACCCTTGAATCCTGTGCTCCCACTGCCTGGCTGCATTCCCAGCTGGGAATTGCCTCTCTGGCTTTGCATCAGCACATTCCAGGGAACACCCTGCCAGTGGTGGCACCCCCTTGTGCCAGTCCTTCCAGGCCTCCCCGGGGTGCCTGGCTGGGGACACAGCCTGCATTCCCGTTGTGTGCGGCTGGCCTCCAGGCCACCCAGGCAGAGCTCTCCTCTGACAGCAGCAAGCCCTGGCTCCTGGTATTTATAGATCTGTCCATGTCCTCGAGAGGAAGGCATCCATAATCTCTTACAGATGTTGGTGAGAACAAAGCCAGCCAGTGACTCGAGAGGACCGCCCAGCACCGTAATGGATGGAGACCTATTTCTTAGTCGCCTCTGACATTCCTCCCTCTGCATGCTCTTCCTCTTCCCCAGGAGACTCATTGGGGCCTGCCTGGTGCTCCTCAGTGCCCAAAAACCCTCCCTTGGGCCCGCCCTCATCCCTACTCCTAGTGGAGGAAGCCTCTAGAAACTGTCTTACATCACCCCCAAAAGGGATGGGATGTTGTCCTGAAAATCCCAGAAGATACACGAACGAAGGAGGAAGGGCACGCACAGGAGGAAGATGTCCCTGATGCAGACAAAGCACATGGCTCCTGCCTGGTTGCTGCAACAGGGACAGCCACACCAAAGTGCTCCCTGCAGGCTCTCCTGGGGCTTTGGGGTCAGGTAACATTCATGCCACCCACCGTACATGCACATCTCCTGGATTTGATGCACAGCAGGGTGTTTTGTCTTCCCCTAAATCTTTACATTACCATCTCAAGTTTTCTCCTCCAGTTATCAATATCTCCTGCACAGAGAACAAAACAGCTGCTCTGATCTCCTCAGCATCCTTTCCCTTTTAACTCACCATCTCCAATTTCCTCTTCAGTCCTGGGTCAAAGCTCACACCCAAATTTCCCCTTCTTTACCTTTTTATTTCCAGTTTCCCTTTATGTGCCTTCCTCCAGTTTCCCTCTTGCCCTGCCCCAAATCCCGCCCTGCCTTCTGTGCAGGGAGGTTTGTACTTGGCAGTGCTGGCACGGGGCCACCCGGCTGCCCCGGGGCCTGGCGGAGCATGTCCTGTCCTCGTTTTCAGGTCAGTGTCCTGTCTGCCAGGAACCCAACTGTTCGCCTGGCAAAAGCCAAGGTGAGAGATCTGATTAGAAATTTACGTGCCTGAATGTTGTCATCTCCCCCTCTGCCACTGCCCAGGACCTCGGTCCCTTCTTTGAGTTGTCCTGCACAGGGGGTTTTTGGGGAGTGTCAGGAGCTGGTCGGGAGCAATGAGCTCATGGGCTCAGACCTCAGGCAGGTGAACTCAGAGAAGCACTGGAAAGGGGGATGAATCAGCTCAGTGGAAAATGAAGCACGTGGAGCTGCTGGACACAGACTTCTGGCAGCACCAAGGGAAGGAGGGGGGTGTTGGCTGGAGAGGTTCGGCTGGGAAAGCAGCGCTGGCTCCTGTCCCCTCTGCACTTAATCGCACAAGGATCTGCAGCCAAGTAACCTTTTAACGAGGGTCCAATTGGTAACACATGCATTTGCCTTGAATCATTGCTAGAAATAACTTGGAGGTCATATATCCCTGCTGCCCACCTGCTGAGCGGGGCGTAGTGTTCAGGGCTCACTGTTCCGTGTGTTTGGAGCCATTGGGGAGCGCTCTGAGCAGCTCCCTCGCTGGCACTCCTGTCCAGCCCCACCAGGCTGCAACTGCATCTTGCTGACTTTTAATCCCATCTGCTGTGGGCTCAGTGCAGCCCTGTCAGCCCACTACAGGGACCAAGCTGGTGGTGGGAAGCTCATTCCTCCTTGTGACTTGCTCGAATCTCAAATCTTTTGCCTCCAGACCCGGATGTGTTGATGCCTTCTTCCTCACTGCAGTGTGGCCTCTTGCATGGTCATGCAGGAATGTGCATCTGGAAATTCCTATAATCTGAAGTCGTTGCTAGACCCTGGCTGAAGCTCGGCTGTGGAGAGCCCTTTGGAGACCACCTTCGAGGTTTCAGCTCCTTACCAGTGCCAGCCCCATCCACAAGGAGGGAGGAGGGGTGGACAGATCAGGGTGGGCAGGGTTGGCAGCACTTGGCACAACAGTGACTTTGTACTGAGCCAGAGCACAATTGGCCGGGGCCCTTGGAATGAGTTCCTCTGGTCAGGGCAGCCCACTGAGACAATGTTCACACTGATGCTGGGGCTAATGGCAAAACCGGCTTCCAAACCTGTGGTGGCCGCGGGAGGGAGGGAGAGGGGCAGCTGCCCACACGCAGAGGGACTGGAGCCAACAGCACCAAAAAGGGAGGCTGGAGCAAGAAGTCAAGCAGGGAAAAGGAGGCGCCTCTCCCAATGGCCCCTGCGCAGGGGACAGATCTCCTGCTTTGCCCTTTGCACTTATTGGGGTTTTCCCTTCCAGCAGCCTCAGCCCTCTGGCAGCAGGCCTGGCTGGAGCAGCTTTCCCTGGAAGCGGGGTGTCCCCAGTGTGTCCCCCATGCTGGGAGAGCCACAGCCAGCACAGCCCTTGGCGGGGCTTTGTCGGGAACCAAACACAGTAACTGTTTAACGATTTAACTGCACTAATGAATATTGGGCCAGATATTTTCAAGGCCTGTTCAGACTGATTACTTGGAGAGCTGAGTATGTCTACCAATTACCCAGGCAATTAGGCAACTAATTAAACACTTACCCTCAGCTTCATAAACAGAAGAGGGAGAGAGGGAAAAAAAGGAGGGAGAGAGAGCTGGCTCTGGTTTCTGTGAAATATTAGCTGTCAGAAATTGCTGCTTGCAAGGGAAGGTGCACAAAAGCAGGCAGATCTGGGCGGACAGAAAGACTGACAGGGGAGCGCAGCCATCAGACCCCTTCCCTTTGGCAATGCCAACAGCATGGAGAAGTGTGGAGCCATTGGGTCTGCCCTGCCCAGGCAGGCAGTGGGTTCCAGGACATGTCCAAGCCATCATTCCCTGCCCCATTCCTGCTTGCCTGTGACCACATAGGCTGCAGAGCCAGAACTCATCAACACGCCGTCATCTGGCACGGCGCTGGAAGAGAGGTGCCAGGGAGGAGACTCCAGCCTGAGCACCCAGTGGCTCCTGCCCCACAGAAAAACACACGTGGTGAAAGGAGGCAGCAGCAAGCTGCAAGCCAGAGCCCTGGGAGAATTGCTTTGCAGTGGAGAATAAGCAGAACTGGCCCCAGAGGGTGCGTGCAATAGGGTTTATGCCAGTTCAGCACACCATGGTTTCATCCTTTTAGATATTTAGGAGCAATGCTGGTCTCCAGCTCGACATCTTGCCAAGGGTCACGGGGTCGAGGCCATGCACAGATTAAATCCCACATCTGGAATTTGCTCAGCCCTCTGCTACAAAGGAGATTTATGTTAAACCTGAAGCTCGTGTAAGAAAGTGCAGCAGTGTGGTTTCCTTCAGGTAAGGCCCAGAGGGTTTCGCATTGTGCTCCCCACTTCTTCCCTGCTCAGCACTGGTCCTGCTATTGGAGGTCCTGCTTCCTAAACCTCTGAAGACATGTATTTTCCAACAAATAATGGAAAGAATGTTGTTGGAGGTTATTCAGAAACGCCCTAGGCTTCCAGGAAAACTTTGAGAAATAGTTCTTTCCTGGAAGAAATGTTGAAAACATTGGGAAAAGGTTTTCCTTTTTTCCTGAAAAAGAAATAAATTTCTTATTTTTAAATGATTTTTGCTATAAATTTTTCCCTTTTAAAATATATTTGCCCCTTCCATTTTCACAGACAGATTTTGGAGAATTTGAAGGCTTCATTGTTGCTCCTGCCTGATGCAGGGTCAGCCCCATGCTAGTGATATCTTGCTTGTAGTCTCAACAAGCCACCAGCCATACTCTTTTTAACAAGTTTTGGAAATATCTGTCAACTTTTAGATGCATCATGTCTTCATAACATCTATTTGTCCATCCAGGTGCAATTCCAAAACCAGAGCAAGATCAGAGAGATGCTGAGTGATATATTATTTTCACATCACAACCATTCTGTTCTCTTTCTGGCTAGATGGGATCTTGCAAGATTTTGTGTAGTTTTGCGATATTCTAAGAGCTGAAAGGACAGGAGAAAAATCCTGAAGTTTCTTTGCACTGAGAAACTCTGGCAGCATAGAACTGTCTACTTTGATGCTGTTTATCTTGATCCTACCTTCTGGAGACCATAACAAGGTGGATGGGATTGCTTGGGGGTAATTCCAAAAATTTCAGAAGATAAAAATCAGCTTCATGAGCATGGGATGCTACAGAAGACACCTTGACAAGCTACATATTGGAAGTGTGGGCAGATGGACTTCATCTTGCTGGTGAATATTCAGATAGAGACGCACCTTTGCTGAGTGCAGTGATGGAGCTGGGAGGGATAACTGGATGTGACACACGGCTGATAGCACACAGATGGCACTTAACACGGTAAATGAGTGAGCTGATGGGCTGCACTGGAGCCTTCAGGCAAGGCAGAGATGGAGTTTGCTTGGCCCTGGAGTTTCAGTGACCTGGAGGTTATTCACAGAGGAGCTCTCACTGCTGAAATGACACATCTGGGTTCAGGGCAGCTGTAGCTGCCTATCTCCTCTTTCCAAGCCCTCCAAGACTTTCTCACTCTGGCATTGTGGCCCTTCAAAAATATCTTCTCTATTAACACAGCCCCCAGGAGAGCTGGATAATCATTCACCAAGACATGTTTCATTTCTGGACTCCTGTCTTTTGGTTCAAGTCCCTCCACAATCTCCTTCCCCTGAGCTTACTTCTCCACGTCACTGAATTTCCCAGCTGGTCATCCCCTAAGACAGTGGGAAAAAACAGCCCAACTTTGTGTAATGCCCACACTGAATGTAACAATTATTGATTGGCTGCTTGTACTCAGATCTCATTTACTAAATTCAATCTTTTCTTCTTTTGGTTGGTCATTAATTGCCAAGCCTTAATGGTTTCCAATCTCTTTCTGACTCCTCCCCTCTCCAGCTTCCGGAGATGTGGCCCTGCCGAGCTGAGGTTTCCAAGGCCTTAGGGACTGGGGTTCTGCACTCTGGCTTGCAGATGTCCAAGGGACATGGACAAAAGGTCACTTGGCTGTAGGACACGGTGACACCCTGGTGACCTGCTGTCCCAGATGGGCCTATAGCAGCACCGTTGGTGATGGCAGCTTCTGCCTTGCATCTCATTGGGAAGCCACCATGGCTCCACCCTTGTGTAGGTGGAGTCATGGCAGAACTTGCTTGAGCTGGTTTTGTTTCCACAGGGAAAGACAAAAATACCTTCCTGGTAACAGCAGAATCTCTAATGTACTGTGGGGCTCTCTTGGATTCAGGCCCACTGGGAGCAAGGAGCGTTTTCTCACTGGCTCCAGGGATGCAGGATTGGACCCTTAACTGTTACTCCAATCAAAACAAGCTGTCCTGGTAATTGGGGTAGGTCTGCTCTCACGCCAGAGAGTTGAAATGTTTATTGTGTAAGGCATCAGAAAAAGGAAAGGAATCTGCTGGGAGCACTTGGGTCGTTCCCGTAGAACATGCCCTGAGTCTCTGTTTGAATGCTGGGTCTGTGGCACGGAGACGGGAGCTTGTTTTGATAGTTTCTCTGCATTCAGAGGCATGAACACTTTACAGTTTTCTGTTTAAATGACCCATTTCTGAGAGCGGAAAGCACCAGCCAATAAGCGCCTGGGCCCCTCCGTATGTATCCGGAGTTTACAAACCATCCCCACCGATCCGTGGTAGTTAATGGACACTCCTGCTGCTTAGAGGGGCTAGAAAACTGTTCCAGGTGACTACCGGCCTCAGCCAGAGACAAGTCAGTCCCCAGAGGTCTGAGGAGACACATGAGAATGAACTCAGCGTTTCTCCCCGAGCGTGACGTTGATTAATGAGGGTGCACAGCTCCGTCCTGCTGGCGAGCAGCACGGCTGATGCCGTCCGTGGGGAATAGCTGCATATAAAGGAACTGGGCCCCCGTGTTCACAATGAGCCAGCAACTTTCCAGGAGAGGCTTTCAGACCTAAAACTGACAGGCAGCTTGCAGGAGTTTCAAAGCCACACCTCATCTCTGCCTGCTTTTGTCATCGGCTCGCCCATTGTCACCTGGTGTTTTGGCTTCAGCCTCCAGGCAGACTCCCTAAGCACATTCCTCCTTGGGACCAACCTCGTTTTGAGCTGGGTATGGTTTTTCAGACTGAGCAGCGCACTGGCTCTTGGTAATCTGGAGCAGTGCTTCTGCCAGGAAAGCTGATTTTCCTTCTTCTCTTTTTTGTTTTTTCAGCTCCCACCTGAGCTTCCACAGGTGATGGCTGAGGCTGCAAAAGACCATGAGTTGATCTAGTCCATCTTTCTGCATAATGGCAACTGCAGGAGCAGAAAGTTGGGAAGAAGGTAGAGAGGAGGTTGTAGAAGTTAATTCTTTCAGGAGTCTAACTGTTCACATCTGTCATCCTAAAGAAATTTGAACATGGCTGAGGGCTTGAGCTCCACCTAAAACCTTGTCCCTACTCAGTGGACAATGATAGGCACATCTGACATGTGGCTCCAGGTCACTCTCCTTGGGGGTCTCTGAGCTGGGCGTGACAAATGCTCAGCACAGCAGGTGAGTTGGATCTGAGGCTGCCTGGATGTGGTCCTTCAGCCTTCCTCATCCTTTCCAGGACGAGTCTGTTTTCCCACCCACACACTGTGATGAAGATGTACCCACCACGCTGTGCTGCTGCTGTGGGAGCCTCCTGCTTTCCTCCTGCTTGCTGGCAATCCCAGGGAAGACTGGGATAATCCTGAGGTGTATGTCCTCAGACACCAGTTTTGCATGAAGTAGTAGTTTGGTGTCTAGGAAGAGCTGGAAAACCCAAACCCTTCTCTTCTACAATGGCAGGAGAGCAGATTCTTCCAGACCTCTTTCCCTGCTCACCCCAGAAGTGCTAAACATCCTCCTGTGGCCCTTTGGGTGCACAGAGCAGGCAGACCCTCCTAATGCCTTTGCCATCCCAGCACAGTGCAGACACTGGGAGAATTGTGGATGTCTCAGCATCTTTCTTCCCATGTGCTCTGCATCTGAGACTTCCTGGGAGCTCCTTGTGCAAAGCTAAAAACATCTGCAAAAGCAAAGGTTAAGAAAGCTGCTGGGGATTCATGTTACCTCTGTCCCATGAGGACTCTGTGACTTCCATTCACACCACTTCCCGCATAATCAAAAAACAAACCCTGAATGCCCGAGAATGTAACTTTTCTCAGAGGAAGGAGCCACTGGTTGTAAACCCTTCGTAAAACAGCAGGTTTCCTGGTAAAACACACTGGCTGTTTCGCAAGGGAGGTGATGCTATCTGTACAAACCCAAGCGAGATTCACAGCAGGCAACTCATGCAAACAAATACCAGGGCAAGAGTGGTTTGGGGTGAGGAGATGTTTGAAGCTGGCTCTGCTTTTGCTTTGGATGGTCGGTGAGAGCTGATCAGCTACACTTTCATCTCCTGCCATCCTGGGAGGCTGGCAGGACAGCACTGACTCAGCAATGGCTAAACATTGGTACAGCCAGGAACAAACTGGAAATGAAAAGGGAAACCTGATGTACGTTGGAAGATCAGAGATATGAAGGTCCCAGTCAGGCCATCAAACTGTGCAAGTGCCACCAGGATGCCCCTGGTTTTTGTTTCACAAATACTGCCTTTTCCTGGGCATCTGGATTAAGCTCCCAGTGCAGGACATGTGCGGGAGGCAAAATACCAGGGCTTAGGGGATGCTCTTGTAAAACCTGCATACTGTTCTGTATCATTTTGAGAGTTAGAAAGGAAGCAAGCCCATGTCTGTCTATTTAACACAGCCCAAGATGTGTCCACATATCTGTTTATATCCCATGCACATAATGTACACTCCAGTTTCCATAACCCACTCTCCAGTGGTGCAGCTGAAGATGCTTTGTCCCTTTTACCCTCAGCTCAGACAATGCCAGGAGATGTCTGTAGCTTTCTGTGACACACAGAAGGAAAATGTCTGTTTATTTCTGCGTGAGCAGCGGGTTTCCTCTGGGATGCCTCGGTTGATACCCTGCTGTTGATTCCAGCAGCAGCTGGGATGGATGCAGGGTGCCCAGATACAAAACTGAGGGGAGGCGTGTGCACACAGCACAGCTGTCCTGCTGCCCCATCCTGCCCGCAGCCCCCTGACCCTCTCTTATTGACCACGACCCACAAGCAGGGTGCTGGCAGGATGGTCGACACCTGCAGGGTTTTTAGCAAACCTCCCTGCCAGCCTTGGCCAGGGAGCCACACCACAGCTTCTCTGAGCTCGCGCAGAGGGGGCATCCTGATGGGCTGGTGGAGCAGCTCCAGGGCACCTCTGGAGCCAGGGGGCTGCAGGCTTATGGGTCAGACTGATTTCTGCACATAACACTCCTCCCCTCTCTGCCATAGGCTGACACAGTCAGAGGGCAGCAGCCAACAGGGAGGACAGGGGAGAAACCACCACAGTTCAAAGTGGACAGGTGTAGGATTTTTATTTAAGGAACATGCAGGAAACTCTGGGATTTTTAGCTCTTCTGCCTGTGTTTATTCCTGTGATATTTTTGATAAAGAACTTGATGAAACACTAGTCAGGAGAGAGGGGAGAAGCAAGTTTGAATGCTGCCTTCTGGAAATAAACTGGCATAAAATAATAAACCAGGAAACAAGGCACCCTGCAAAAGCAGGTGGGAAAAAGACTGAACATGGAAAAACTTCTGGATAGGTATTTTTAGTTCCCTCTCTCCAAGAGAAGCCAACTGCAGGAGTTTGGAATACAGCTCCCAAATTCTTCTCCTTTTTATAGAAAAGGGATGTTCTTTTTTCCATGTTTCAAGCATGTGCTCATGACCGAAAGCCAGAGCATTTGTGCCCGGATTTTATTTTCATCACTCCAGTCCCATACCTGCATCAAGGTGTTTCCATTCCTGCGTTCTCCTGCTGCCTTGGAGGTGAAGTATGGCAAAGTTTATGGAGAGCAGGAAATAAATTCCCCCTGGAGTCTGGAAAGACCCTATCATTTAAATTAAATGTTAGCCTTTGAGAAGACAAAAAGAGCACTGTCTCCAGCAGAGCTGCCTGGCGACATGGCGAATATTTATTACAGTGCAGGTAGTTTAAGAAAACAGAAGCATTTCACTGGAGATTTGGATCTTCAGCCTAAATAGGAGCTTGGACTGCAAAGGTTCAGTTGCTAATTAAATCTAAGTTGGACACTGTTCCATAGAGGGCAGATTGTAACTATAAGAGGATGTTAATGTGGATTTTAAATATTTATTATAACTGAGGTAGGTTATAAAAACAGACATTCTTCCTTTCAACACTCTATAATGTCAGATTTAGAGGTTTGTCTCGGGCTGTGAGTGATTTCCCAGCAGCTGTCAGGGGCTGGAGGGCAATTTATCACCCTCCCAGTGAGAGATCTCGCCGGACAGTGAAAGATTAGCGCTCTGATTTATGGCACGCTAGGAAAAAACAACGTTGTTCGAGCGGGTGCCTGGGTGCTGGTTTTCACACACCTGTTCCCAGCCCAGCCACACGAGTTGATGACTTTACTTCTCCAGCAGTGCCTGGTGGAGTTGAGAATCTCCCCAGTGCCACTGCAGGGGTGCTGGGCTGAGCGGGCAGGAGCCCACGTGGGCAGCAGGGCTGGGTTCTGAGGCGCTTCACCGAGCCACGAGTGCTTCGAGGACTGTGGCTCCTGCTGGGGTTGGGATTTTTCTTGGCCAAGGCATTGTTAAGATGAGCTCCATCCAAGTTGGAGCGGGGGGCAAGACCTGGCAGAGATGCACAATCCTGCAGGAAGGGAAAAGTTTATGAAAAACCAAACAGGGAGTATTTTGTCCCTTGGAAACCACTTAGGCCCCTGGCACTGCCCCTCAAGGGCATTAAGTACCCCTCTCAGCAGATGAGTAAAATATCTCTTTGCTTCTGAAGAGCACAACCCCAAAAGGGTTGAAGCCCTTTCCTCAGGGTAAATCTGCTTTGAACCATGATTTCCATGGCAAAGTGGGAAAGACCACATTTCACCATTGCTGCTGAAGTGTCCTATCCCATATGTCAGCTGTGGACACTGCAGGGCTCATCTGCCTGAGGGGACCAGAAAAATACCCATGATCTCCAGGTCAGCTGCACGAGTGTGGGGAGCAAAGAGGCGAGAGGGATGCCCCAGTGACCGCATTGCTGGAGCCTGGCATAAGCCTGTGTGGAAATGTCCCTGCTTTGTCCCCTCTGGAAACAATGTGACTACAGGGATATGGAATGCAGGCCCTAGGGAGAAATGGGTGTGCACCCAAAGGGAGACAAATGGAGGATGAAGGTGCTTTCACTGAACCCAACAGAACTGGGTCCTAAATTTCATTCAGCAGAAAATCATGAAAACTGTGTCTTTGTGGTGAAAAAACCTTTTAAAACCAGTTGAATCCCAAAGTTTTCAGTGAAACAGATGCATCCAAAATTATGCAAGCAGATGCAAGACCCGTCCTGCGTGTGGTTTCAAATCCACATTTGTCAGATCACACTCTGATGGATCACCTCTCCACAAACCCAACTTCATCTTGTCATGTAAGACACACCCAACTTCCACATTCCTCAGCTTTTGTGCTCCTGACAAACTACAGTTCTCCTATTGAGGTCCCCAGCCTCGTGAGTGCTGGACCTTGATGCCTGGGTCCAGTCCTGCCTCCTCCCTCCCTCAGCCTGGAGTTTGTCAATATCTTCACATACTTTGTGTCCCACATCCTGCGACATGGCTCCACGTGTGTGCAGCTCAGTCAATTAGAGGAGACCGTGCCATCATCTGATTTGGTTTGTTACTCAGGAAAGCAGCAGTGCAGACAGGATTGATTCGGTAGCCCAAGATGAAGCTTAGATGGGGAGGGATGCTCGAATAAGGGGCTGTGTGTAAGTGCTAGTGATTGGTTTTAAATCAGTTTTCCTTCGCTCTGGATTTCACATGGAGGGAGGGCTGGTACTGAAAATCCTCTTGCCAGGGAGAACGTGCTAAAAGGGCAATTTACTCACTCCCTGCATTGCCATCCAGCTCAGCAGGGCTCTGGAGCTGTAGGACGCCTTCCAGTTAAACACTTAGAGTGGAAAAAACAACTTTCAGGTGTGGTTTATGACGTAACAAAAACAGATCCTGTGGGCCTGCCCGGGGCACAGCCATTGCCAAGAGCCTCAGCAGGGCTGAGGTGGCAGTGGCTCTCCTTCGTGGGCATCCTTTGTGGGAAGGAACAGTCTGGGATGGTCCAAGATTTTGCAGCCATTAGTGGGAATGTGTGTTGGGCACAGAGAAGGGTTACTCCTTGGGGTTTTCTCCTAAAGAGTGGCAAGAGGGTTTTGGTGTGCGCCCCTCATAGGATGGGAGGAGGACGCTGTTTCTTGCTGAGTTGTCTCCACTGGAACCAAAACAACTGGATTAAAAACCTTCATGAAAACATGCATTTAAAGAAATGGATCTTGCTGAGCAAAATATGACTCAGAAATCCAGGAAACAATCTGATTCCCCCTTCCAGAAATGGCCTGGTCACTAAACCAAAATGATTTTAAATCAAAGCTGCCAAAGAATTCCATTAAATGGGCTGAGCGGGAGAAAAGCAGCTGTGTGCAGCAAATAACTGCATTAGCCACACGACAAAACAAATATAACAAAAGCCCCCAAACAAAATTACATTTCACAATTAGGAAATGAATAACTCTTTAGACAAAAGCAAGGCAATGGAAAAAAAATTAGCGTAGACTGACGCTTCTAATTGTCTTTCTTTTAGCTCCTCTGTTCACTGATCCATCGAGCAATGATAAAGGCATTAAATTTGGTGATTATGCTCAGTGTTTCTAATGACAGTGAGCTGCCTGGGACTTGACTGGCAGTGCTCAGGTGTGTGCTGGAGGGAGCTGTGTCTCCGCACCACACTGCAGTGTGCAATTGGCTGCGTGGAGGAGGTGAATCGAGGTAAAGCATCTCAGCCACCTCCGTCCTCAGCAGCTCTGCAAGAGTCTTCCTCCCAAGCGAGGGCAGCAATCTGGAGTGGCAGCAGAGAGGAAAACTCCTGCTGCAGTTGATTCTGGGTGCATTAATCTCCTGTGGTGGCCGTGATGCCCTGGAGCTGGCAGCCCCTCGCTGTGGGAGCTCAGGGCCAGGCTTGTCCTGGAGGTGCTGGGCTCTCCTGGGCTGGGCTGCCTCATGCACAGCAAGGACGCTCCAGCACCACAATGATGATTCTCGTTTTTATTTGTTTTCTTATCTGTAAGAACATGTTTCCCCAAAGCACATCCCCAGCTCCCGTTAGCTTGGGCTTGCTTCTGATTCTGATCAAGTTGGTACTTATGGCTTTGATTGAAGCAGGCATGTGATCTGATTATCCATATGTCCACCGGGGTGCCTGTCACAGCTTGCCTAGCACATGGCAGTGCTTATAATATCATTAACAATGTCTGAATAACAACTGTTAGTTAGAGTCAGCCTTTATTATCGCATGGGGCTTCACTGGGTTTCCTTTGATTATTATTTTTTTCCATCTTGTTGTGAGTGCCTCCCAGTCCTGCAGTAATGACAGGCAGTTGCCTGCAAAGGGATGCAGCAGCACTTTTCAAAGATGCTCATGATGGCCTTGGTTCAGGCAGGAGGGGAGATGTTTCGGATGTTTTAAACAACTGCTCTTGTCCAGGGCATGCCTGAGTTATGTGACCCAGGTCCTTGGCATCGCCGCTCCTTCCAAATGAGGTTAATGCAGAGCAAGGCCTGCTGACCAAAAAGGGACTAGAACTCTTCTCTGATTGAATTTAAATCTTTAGCACCCTGCTGTTTTGCCAGAGAGAGAAACGTCTCTCTGCCTCTTTGTGAGGTGCTCAGGTCCTGGCATGGGCTTTATGTCCCCTGCCAGTGTCTCCGAGGGATGATGGGGATTGCTGCAGCCCGTGGGGACATCACATGCACAATCAGAGCCAACACCAGGCACAGCTTCTCCTGAGTGCAGTGGTCATCACCATTGCTCTGCATGGGGCTTTCCCTCACCTCTTTCCAAGCTTCAGCGAGTGCCTGAGCTCTCATTACCATCCTCAGGTCAGGAAAGGACGCTCCCAGCCCTGGGAATGTCCAGAGCACCAGGGGAAGGGGAGCGAGGCTTGCCCTGCATCAATGACATGAGTTTTATGCCTCTTCCCTTTCAAGTGTGTGCTCTGTGATGTATTGACCTGCTGTGTTTTTTCAGTTGTGTTGTGGTTTGCAGAAAAACATCTCCTCTCCTACGAGAGAGGCGGCTCTGGGCTGGGTCAGCCTGGGCAGGGGAGCTCATAAAACTCTGCTGTGAGCCATGATGGGTAAAGAGGAGGAAGAAATTCTCCATGGTGCAGGAGGATTGTGGAGCTGGTTCCAATCGCTGCCAGCTTGAACAGGCAAAGTCACAAAGCAGAACATGGCCTGGTTTAAAGTCCCTTCTCTCTCTGCACTGCTTCCCAAGGGCTGGGTTTGCTGCTGCCCTGGGCTGGAGGAGAGGCGGGACAGAGGCTGACATGAATATCCTCACTGAAACACTGCCTGCATTGCCCCTCCACTGGGAAACTCCTCTGATCCCTGAAAAGGCCATTTTCACATAGTTGCTGTGATGGGAGGGGATGTATTCTCATCCTCACACGTGTTCCCTGCCCTGCAGTTGTCTGCTCAAAGATGGGAGCTGCCAGACATCAGACATGGGATCCCCTGTGCACTTTGTTGTCCTTCCTTTCTCTCAGCAAACAGCCTCAACCCCTGCATTCCTCCTCCAGCTGCCCTGGCATAGAGCATTTCCCTTCCCAAACCCTTGCTGGGTTCACATGGAGCCAGGCCAGTGTGACACAGTCTGCCCACCACCATCCTGTTCATGAGCATCCTTGGCCTCCCAGCCAGGATGGACAGACTGACCCACCCACAACCCTGAGAAGGTTTCAAGTGCTTTTCACCCAAATTTTCTGCCCCTCTCCTCCCGTTGTGCTGCCCTCTTGTAGACCAATCTTCCCAAACTCTCCTTGCAACTACCTAATTTTGACGTGAGCTTTTGCAAGAAAGGGCAGTAGTAGGAGTGGAACTGGAAATGTGAGACCAGAGGGTCTGGAGAGCTGGTGCCACAGGCCCAGGCACAGTGAACGTGACCACACATAGATTTGTACATTCATGCCCTGACTGCAGCCATCCAAGCCTCCCCAGCGAGAAGAATCCGCTGTGTACTTAACTAATGAATTAAACAACTATAATTAATTCTATTTATAAGATGCCTCTAGGTGTATTTACAACAGGAACAATAAAAACAATAACGCATTACATGATGCCAAGCAGCATTAGTTAATGCAAACGAGAACACAGAGCAGCCAAACCTCAGCACTGGCTGCCCTGTGCCTCCAGCCTGGCTAAGCAGCACTGCCTGGGCCCCTTCTCAGTTTTGTTTTGCTCCCCTCAGCTCTGAATTCAAGCACTCATCGGCTTTTCAACAATGTCCTTTCTCTTTATTTTATAGAAAAACTTGAGAGGTCACTGAAATCTAAAAATCTTCAGTTTAAAATACGTCTTCCCATCTCATCACATCCTGACTTCACTGGACCTGTGTGTCCATCTCAAACAGAAAAATTTTCTGCCCATTTGCACCCAACCCCAACCAATGCCCCAAAAATGCCAGGAGAACCTGCCAAAGTGGGGCTGGAGTTGCCAGAGGGCAGCAGGGCTGGGCACCATGGCAGCAATCCCCAGCCCCATGGCACCATCCCAGTGCAGGGATTTGCCCTCAGCAGGTGGCACCAGGGTGGAGATGCAGCAGGAGCTCTGCAGGAGGAAGGCAGGGACAGCTGTCTCCTGGGAGACACCTCACAGGCCATCAGGAGTGCAGGAGGGATTTCCTCATGTTCAATTTTACCACACATCCTCCTTCTGGTGGGAGTTTGGGCCTGTGGCTGCTGTTAGCTTGGCTTTGATCACTTGATGGCAAGGTTGGGGTGAAATATTCCTCCCGGCCCTGCACACCAACTCTCCAGGCAAGAGCACATGTCTGAACCTTCTGATGGCTGTTAGACTTGGTTAAACCAAGACCCTTTTTATTATTTTTCTGGCAATAAACATATGGGCTGTAACTCTTTTTGTCAGCACTCCAAGAAGGATTTAACACCTTTGCCGTAGAGGACAGCCTACTGATTACCTGCTGCTCTGCTGGGATGTCTGCAGCCTGCCTTCCCAACTCCAAACTCATTTACAAATCCAGCTTGTCTGATTTCTGGGGGAGCTGCAGCATTTTCCTTAGATCACACAGGGGTCTGTACTGCAGGAGAAGATGCACAGAGTCAGAGCCTGAGCTTGGAGGTTGCTCACTCCCCACTGCTTTAGCAGCTGGGGAAGGGATTTGGGTGCAGCAGAGGCTCTGTCCCTTCCCAGGGGTCCCTGCAGGGTCCTCTGTGGGTCATGTGAGGGATTGTGAGTGTGACCAGGGAGGTTTGATTGTCAAAATCTTCTCCTTCAGTTTCTGGGGCTGCTAGTTACTGATCTTTGAATGATGGGGATAAGCCACTAATGATAAGAAGCTCTAAAGACAGTATTTCAGCTAGTGGGTGTGATACCTGCCTGCAGTGGCGCTTCTGAGAGCAAATTTCCCCTCTGAGATGTGCACCGTGGAGAGCTGAGCTCAGCTCTGCACTGGCTCTCACTTGCCCCTGTGTTTTATGCACGGAGCTGATACCCAAGACATTTTGAGGGCCAAGGCTGCAATGTGCCAAGGCAAACTCAGCCCAGCTCCATGTGCTGGTTCCTTCTGGTCACCACAGTGGCAATGGGATGTTCTCCCCTGTGAGCAGAGCATCCCCAAAGGCTGTGAGCTCCCCACCACCTTTCTTGCACCCTCTCTGCAAGGGGAGGCTGTGCAAAACTCCCGTCCCTGCTTTCTTTGGCAGGGATTTCCTGGAGCCTTTCAGTTTTGATAGCTCCTCCTGGCACATGGCCAGCCAGTTCCATGCTCCTTCTTGCTCATCAATCTTTTCACCAAAACATGGTGATATACACTGTGATATACACTGAGAAGCATCCCCACGGGCTCCCAAGACAGCAGACAAATTACCAGATTATTTGTGAATTTTAGCCACCCGATGGGAATTCAATGTTTCAACTGTAAACGTGAAATCAGCTACTTCCTACAACTTCAAAACAGGGAGCTGTTAACAAGTCAGGTAAATTAAACAGCAGACTCTTTGCACTAACAGGCAGAGCTGTCAGGAGAAGACAGATGCCTGCAATCAGCATGGAGCTCAGCTCAGCTCCCCATCCCTGGCTTGAGGAAGAAAGCGCTGACTTATTCTGGAGCAGCTGCCTGGGAAGTTCCTCCAGGAGCAGCTCTCTCCCCTGCCTTTGCTGCCCTTCACTGGAATGCTCTTGCACAAACCCGGCCTGGGCAGTGCTGCCAGCACTGATGGGAACCTCACTCCAGCACTCTGCTCCCTTATGCTGTTGCCCCCTGAGAACCCTTCAAAACCAAGCATGCAGGAGCTGTGGGGTGAAAAAACCTTCAGAAATTGTGCTGTAAGCACAAAATGGCTTTAAAATCTCACTTTGCAAGAGATCAGATAGAGAAGGAGCAGTGCTCAACCAGGGATCAAGCTGAAGGTATCACTCAACAGGCTGAACAAAGCCACTTCCCCTGCAAAAAGCCATCAAAACCAGGGTTACAGGGGCTCATCCTCTCCTGCTGCACGGGGCTCTGCTAAGCTAGAGTGTAACTCTGAGTGCTCCCACGCAGAGAAACTCTTGACAAGGGGAAAATGTAGCTGCACTCAAATTTGTTAGGTAAATTTATTGTGGATGATTTAAATACACTACAGAACTTAGTGTGCCGTATGCACCCTTTGATAGGGCTCCACAGCGCTGTAATCAACTGGTGCTGACAATAGGAAATGCAGATTTATTAATTCTCATTTATATATTGGCTTAAATACCTTAGAGTTAAATAAGCAGATTTTTTTTTCCTAATTCCCCCTTACTGCATGGCAGATCAGGTTAAATTTATTAAGAATTGTCAGTGGCATGAACCAATTCATATAGCACTCTTTTGAAATGTGAAAAATAGTCACAAAATATGGTATTTTGCGGGATGAAACTAAAAGGTGTGAGATTCCTTTTTCCTTTGTCTTACCTCTTGGAACAAAGTTGGTAAAGAGAAGCATATGCCATCCTAGCACCTCCCTTGGAAGATTCTTTGATGGCTTGTTTAAAATATTTATGTGGGTACAGAAGGAATTACTCTCAGCTTCGTGTCTGCAAACAATTCCCAGCAGTATACTGCAGGAGGCTTTCAAGGTTTGGGCCTTTTTTAAAGTAGTTAGGAACCCTTTGCATAAATGTCATCTGATTTTATTGTTTTGACACTTCTGCAATGATAAATATTGTTACTGGAAGTCAGCAAAACAGATGGATGGCTGCCTTGGCGGATTTTGTGAAATCTCATGCTAATTAAGGGACTGTCAGGAAAAAAAAAAAAAAAGCAAAGAAGAATTGAGATAGAATTGAGATTGAGATACTGCATTTGCTTGTCTGACTTGACACACAGGGAAAAGTGCTGCTGGGGAGGTGCTGCTGGGGCTGGAGGTGTGTGTGCCTTGACAGGCTCTCACCTCCTTGCCCTGCTGCTCTCTACTCAGAAACCTCACAAGGTTTTGGAGTAATGTTATCTTTCTCTGAGCTTTAAATAAAGTGGATGATCTCAAAAGGTGTTGGGAACTCAGTGATGAAACAGAAGGATGGAAAAATGCTCCATGTGCATCTTCCTTGGCCGTGCCCATCAGTGTACACCTATGTCAGGACCTTCACGGAACGGAGGATGAAAAAGCATCCAAGGATCCCTCCCTGTCTGAGAGAACAGGCACAGGAGAGGTCCCAGCCCTGGGTGGGGGGGAAGGATGCAGCACCTGGTTGTCTTTAACTGAAACAGCCACAACATCAGTAAAAAGTTACAGGCTGGCACAAAATTGATTGGTTCTAGGAGGTAAAGATTGAAAAACACCGGTGGACTCAAAGGGCCGGTGGGAATGAGCAGGACCTGCCCAGGGTTTTGTTTACAGTTCCAGGTTCCCACCATTAAGCAGAAGAGCTGACAGGGTTGTTTTCCTTCCAGCAGCTTGAACTCATCTGTTTGTCTTCATCTCTATTTGCAAACAGCAGCCCAGGGCCAGCTTTGCTTTCACTTTATCCTTGGCGGCAGAGCGAGCGGCAGAAACTGGAGCTGCAGCCCATCCACAGCATGAGGGATGGGAAACAGCTGAGCAGGGAGAGCCCTGATTCCCTGAGGAGCCCAGGTTAAACAAGCCTAGTGTGGGACCCACAGGCATTCACAAGCCTCCCTGCCAGCTTGGGAAAAGAGTTGAAACACGGCCAAAAATGTTCAGTCACTGTGGGCTCCACGCTTTGCAAGCGTTCTTCATGTGAAGGGGCAAAAAGATCCTGATTACATCCTTGAGAATCCTAAATATCCGTGGTAATCCCTGGTTAGCATCCTTGATGCTGTCCTGAAGATGAGTTTTCTTCCTGAGACTCCTAAGCTGTGCAGTGTGGGACAGCAGAGTGCAATGGACCAGTTGCTGGTCTGGGATCGAGGAGTTGTTGAATTGCAGCACCACTACTCAATGACTTTGTTAGAGACAGTTCATCAAGGATATTAATGTTCTTTTTTGTCATTGCAGCCTTCAGCTGGTTTCTCCCACAGCAGCTCTATATACATCACTGGGGCAAGCAGTGCTGGCAATAAAAATCCAACCTTCCCCAAAGGGAAGGGACCGTTCATCACCAGGTGCCACTGCTGTTCTGGGGACATGGGTGGCTGCCAGCAGGTCATGGTTCATCTATCTTATTCCTCCCAAAATATTGCTGAGGAGGTTTTAGAGAGAGCAATCACAGGCCTGGATTTGTCTCACCACTCTCAAAGCCTGGAGAGCTTCGGTGGGAGTCTCAATCCTCTGGGTGACCAGAGGATTTTTCCAAACAGGGCAGTGAGTGGAGAGTTCAGGGAGCAACTTCTCCAGTCCAGGAGGGAATTGCTCACCAGGATGTCCCTGCTGTCCCATGGTGAACAAACCCCACCGTCCTCCCCAGAGTGACAGAGTCCACTCCACCCCTCCAGCTTCATCTCCTGCAGCAGCACCTCTCCTTTCCACATCCACAAGTGCCAACTATTCCTCCGCTTCTGTGGGGTCATCCCAAACAACCCCCTCCTTTACTTCCTCAAGATATCCAACTCTAAAAAGACCTTCCCACTGACATCCACACTCCCTGCTCCTGTACGTGGTTAGAATCCCATCACTGTTTGCTAAGCAGCATCACCCAAACAGCCCCAAAATGGGCACCAAGAAAAGAGAGCCCAACCACCATTGCCCCTTCATTTGTCTGTAAGCATCTTCCAACCCTCCCAACCTTGGCTTTGAAGTACTTGGCTTGGAAAGCTTGGCCAGATCTTGGTTTTCATACTGATCCTGTTGGTCCATTTTAGGCTTCCTTTTAATTTAAAAAATTCAATGATATTTTGCTTTTTTTTTTTTATTTCCCAGGTTGCTAATATTCCTTTCAGTGGACCTTGATTAATGGCTGAAAGCTCAGGAATACTCCTGGTATTCACTTAGCCAGAGCAATTACACTGCAAAAAGCAGCATGAGGACCCTGGGTTGACATGGAAATAGCCATGTTACACAATTAGTTGATGCACAATTAATTGGAATAATGACAAATATAGTCAAATAAGGCTGGATTTAGGCTGTGTAAATCTGAGGCATACCTTGGGGTTATACAATTAAGAGACTTAAGGAGACAACAGCAGAATCCTTCAAGGACGAAAAGCCTATTCCTGAGAAAAATTATTTTCTCTTTAGATCCAACCTGGAAAAAACTGGTGAAGCAAAAGGCAAAGTGACCTGAATGTGACAAGGACTAGACAGGCACATGTCCCTTACCCTTAAGTGTGGGCTTGCACTGAGAATTACCAACATCAGTCAGGGCACCTCACCCTGCTTCCATCAAGTCTTCAAAATTGGAAAAGGCCAATCACCCCCAAAGCTGCCCAAGCCTCACAGGATACCTTTGTTTCCGCTTCTCATCAATTTTTATAACCCAAGAACCACCAAACTTTCTTGGAAGAAAAAGGGAAAAACAATCACACTAACAACTTGCACAGCATTGCCACAATGGTCTCCACTACAACCCACTAAAAAGGAGGATAAACTTTGAATGTTCATCTGTCAGTTTTATTTCCCTCCCATCTGTTTCTCGCTAGTTTGTAAGCCCAGAAATGGGGAGAGAAGGTGGGATGCAGACTCTTTTTTTTCTGCAGCTGCTTCAGAGCTTTTCTTCTTGTTGTCCAGGCTGGCAGTGGTCTGTGATCCACACAATGACCAAACCTGCACTGGCCCATGGTAACAAAATAATTACCCAGCAGGCAGGGAGCACTGAGGGCTTCCTGCAGCCCAAGAAACAGGACACGCTCGTCACTGGAATGTGCAGAGGACGATCATGCCTCAGGGTCCTTGCAACGTTCATTTTATTTTATTACTACTTTATTTTCCTGTCCTTTAGGAAACTGCTACATTAACCCCCAGATCTTAGATATTGAGCCTAGCCGGTGTTAAAAGTTTAATTACTCTTACTGTTAATTATGATGCTTGCAGACAGCGCTCGCCATCCAGGCCTGGCGAGCTTTGATTCCCTGCACGGTTTTAATGGCGGGATGTATTTTGGGGGTAATTTTATGTTCTCTGGTGATAGAAACCCCTGATGGATTCTGGGTGTAGAGACAGGTCTGAGAGCATCCCAGGATGACCCCAAGCAAGGGCTTTCAAATGTGCAAGTAAGACAAGAGAACCTGGAGGGAGGTGTCCTGATCCAGTCTGCACTTGTTTCCTATTCCCTGTACCTTGGTCTGTGGGTCTCAACAACCACTTCAGTTTTCTCCCTGATCTATTTTATTCCCGCTCTTCTTGCTCACCTTCCCAAACACTCCTATTCTCTGAGTTCTCAGTGGATGGGTCTGCAGAATGGTCCCCAACACAGCTGAAGCAAATTCATTTAAGAATTGACTTGATTTACAGAGAAATGTGATATTCTGTATATTTTCAAGGCTTTAGATGTCCGCTTCTCCTGTCTTGATCAGTAGCCTTACTCCATTGGTTGAAGAGGGAATTAATCAAACACTATGAAATATTCTCCATGCTCAGTCTCTTACTGGGGTTCTATTGAGAAATAAATGATGCTTTAGGACTTAAATCAATGTTCCTTGAGCCAACGCCCTTCACGTGATTTCAGTGGGCATTGGATCAGCTCTTTAGCATACACATGATTACAGTAAGTGTTCCTTATCTAGAGAAGATATTTAGCCTTGAAAAACCATCAGGAACATTTTAAGCAGCCAAAGACAAATTCTGCTTGATCCCACATACAATAATGATTGATGGTAGTGGAAAAAAACAAATGCTATCATGATGATTTACTCGCCTGTCAAAAAAAATTAGTCATCTCAGAATTCTGCCAGGCTCACGCGTGTGTGGGGATGTGCACGAACACACGTGTGGAGGAACACAGGCCAGGTTACATCTGTGACAGCAGCATGAGCACATGCTCTGGGGCTGGGCAACACAGCCACAAAGAGCCTCTTGCACAGTGGAAAATATAATTCACAAGGGTGGCAGCAGTGCTTTGCTGAGGGATGATGAGAGGAAGCATCTAATTACCAGCATGTGCCACGCGAGCTACGGCTGGTGTGCAGGGAAACATGCAAAACACGTGTGCTGAGGCCTCATTCCACACTGCAAGGTAAACCAATCTGGTTTTAAGCATGGGCAGTTTGAACATATTTCATCCTAGGGATTTTTGGTGATATGGAATGGAGGTGATTTTGCAGGACCCCAGTGCCATGTATACGCTGTCACATATTTGAAATAAATGTGCCGTGTATTTCATCCGGTATTTATTTTTGCCAGCTGGGCAGGAGGGGTGGCTGCTATCAAACATTTGGGTTCCTTGCTGCTGATCAGGGAGGAGGGCTCTTTGTGGGGTTTTATTTGTTGGGGGTTTTTCCCTCCCCCAGCACAATTTCAAGTAGTTTCATGTCATTAATACTGGTCGTGAACCTCCCCTCACATCTGAAACCAGCACGAGGGCACGAGAGTGAACAAGACCATCCCAAGATCTCTGTTTCTTTACATAAATCAAATTCTTTTACAATCCTTCAACATAACACATTAAAATATGCCTGTCTCGCCCACTCTCTCCCGGCAGCTCTCCCGGATTGCCTGCGAGAGGAGTGGAGACCCCTGGGAATTGTTTAGCAGCGATTCACTGGGTCAGTGTATTAGAACAGACTCAAGTCTATCAGCCAGATGGTGACTTCAGAAAAAAATTGACACACCATTTCAAACTGATTTCACGCAAACCCTCCTGAGGGGAGCCAGTGGGAATCCAGCAATCAGATCTGTTGTGAATAAATATTACAAAATTGTCAATTACAAAAGGGATGTTTAAAATGTTTGACTGATTTAGAATCTATTCATTCCTTGCCTTATACTTTGATGATGGATCTTTCAATATCACTGACTGATTGCTTCCCTTGGCCAGAGAAATCTGAGATTTTAATTTTTTTTATTGGAAAAAGTTACTGTGCTGCCTTTCCAGGCTTTTATGGTAAGCAGGCATCTGAGATAAAAGCTAAGCCAGGTACAATATGGAGCATGATGTCTTCTACAGATAGTGGCTTAAAAATGAGCATTGGACTTAATAAGGCAGTCAGGTCTGAATGCTTTCAAAGCTACACAGAACCAAGATTTCTCATGAGTAAATTTAATCAATGTACATGCAAATGTCTGCCTTTGCAGGGAGGAGAAGTTGGAATATTCTTCCAAGCACCGGTTATGCAGGCTCATCAAGTCATGTATTCAGCTGAAAAAGTTATTTGCCTTGTGTTGGAACTCACAGTGGAGTCAATTTTTGTGCTTCTGCTCGCCATGTGACTGCTCTGGATCCATCACTTCCTCTGGCTTTGGTTCTTTGTCTCAAACTGCACATCCAGACAGGCCAGCCCCACCTTGTCAGGGCTCGCTGAGCCTTCCCCATCCTAGGCCACGCTCTCCCTCCTTCAGACCAGGGCACACTGGTGGTGCCTCTGGGCCACCCGAGTCCATTCCGTGACAGTTCAGCCTCCCCACAACAGATACCAACAGATACTCCTGTTTCCAAGGGATCTCTGATTTTACCAGCACTCCTGGACCACTCTCTGCTTCCCTCTGATGGAGACCTGATCCCTGAGGTGGTCACTGTTCACTCCTCTTCTTTTTTTTTTTTTTNTTAATTTATTGTCTCAGGGTGGTATCACCAATTGTCTCTCTCTCTTTAGATCTTCATATAGTAAACAGTAAAGCTCACCTCTGAGCAAAACTCTTGTTCCCGCAGGTCTTTTAGCTGGTCTGTGCAGGTCAATCTTACCAGTCCTTCACTCCCACCAGATGGAGATATGATCACTAGAAAGGACAATGAGGCATAAATCAAAGTTATTCCACAAACAAAATTTCAAAAGGTTTCTAAGGATGAAAACTAAATATATAAAGCTTCATTAGTGCAGTATTATCTAATTGTATCCAGATTGTAGTAAATTTATAGATTTATAGAAATTAATATACTATGTTTTCATCCTGAATTTGTCTCAGTTTCTGAGGGATTACAGCACTTTCTAGTTGTTCTAAAATTTCTTCAATAAACAGATAAATCTCTCTTCTAAATAATCCGGATTCCAGGCCTTGTCTCTCCAGATTAAATCCACAATTCAGTCATCAGCCTGAACCTGATCTGGGCCTGGAAGAATCTTTCTTAGCAAATATTTGTCCACCTTTTTAGAGACTTGATTTGCCTGACTCAGAGGCGCTCTGGAAGCGAGCAGCGATGTGGTATTTATATTGCCTTTCCCTGCGCCCTTGCTCCCTGGGCAATGGTCATAGGCAGCTCCAAAGAGGAAAGAGCCATAAAAGCTGATGTCTCTGCCCAGAAGTGATGAAAGATGATCTCACATTTGGGCGACACCTGTGGTCTCTGTCCCTCCTGCTCTAAATACCTGCTGTTTATCTGCTCTCCTGCCTCTTGCTGGAGAGGCCCATGCTGCTGGGTTCATGAAAAACCCTCACTGAGCTCCCTCTTGCCTTGGGCTCACACCACCCTCCCCAGTGCGGCTGCAATCCAGTGCTCTCCTCACATCTCCCCAGCCCAGAGACAGTGTCACTGACCCACCAGTACCCCCAGCCCTGGCTTTGCCTCTCCTGGAAGTTGTATCTGGCTGTCCCTTCAGCAAGGCCTGGGACGTCTCATGCCTTGCAATGGCAGCCCCAGGCAGCCCTGGGAAGCTGAGAAGGGCCTCAAGTCCCCCTGGCACCGGGTGACAACTCCTTCCCACTCCCTCCTTAGCTCTTTGTCCCTGTCCCTGTGGTCCCCCAGCACCTGCCCCTGATGTTTCCTTAGGACAGAGAAACAACCCAAGGACAAAAGTGCGCGTGATCCACAAGGCTGTGAGCAGTTTCTTTGCTGAGGCCTGAGACTCCTCCAGCGTGTCCCTGGCCACCCTTAACGCCCTTCCCAGGCGCTGGAGAAACTCAGTCGGTGGCACCACAACCCTGACATCAATCTTCTGCAGAACTCTCCCTTGCCAGGCCTCTCGGTGCTTTCCCGAACTCCAGGCCCCCCTGTGGCCCTCGAGATCTGTCCCCACGCCCTGCTGCCATCCCAGCACTCAGCACTTCAGTCAGCATCCAAGCTGCCCGCCTGGGAAACTGCCTGCTGGGGGGAGCCGCTGCAAACAGATCCCGGGGCAGCAGATAGAGTTGCACGGTCATTATTTCCAGGAGCCTCTTGATCAGTGGTATGAAAGGCAACAACAAAGGTCATCCTGAACTTTAAACTCAACACCGTTTCCCATCCCCCCAGCAAAGCACTTTTTACCCAGGCAGTAAATCTTTGTGTGATGAGGGAGAGAGCGCCATTCCCAAAGAGCAGGTCCTTCCCAGACGTCGGCTTCAGCAGCTGAGTCTGTGCTCATGTGAGGGAGAGACACAAAGGTTGGGTTCTGAAATGTTTAGCTCAGCCTCTACGTCCCATTTCTACACCACCACAAGACTTTGGAAGACCTGGTCTGGCACTGGGCTGTCCCTGCAGTGCAGCAGGGCTCGGGAATGGGGCTGACAAGCTTGGATGGGGTGTGCTAGAGCCAGCCCAGACAGAGGAAGACTCAAGGGACCTGGCTCTGCCTGCCGCCTCAGAAGTTGGGAGATGTGGAAGCAGCATCAGTTTTATCACCTCCGGGCTCAAGGGGATTTTCCATCCCAGGGAGCATTTAAGGCTTGTTGGGGCTTCAGAGTTCCCAAAACACTGTCATGCTTTCAAAGAAGCGTCTTTCCCTGTGGTGAGATTTTTACAATAACTGCTCATTGCACACCAAGAGGCATCACTTGTAACAAAGAAAAACACCCAGAGAACAAGAAAATATGTCCTGGCTCCAGAAACAGTTCCACACAAAACATTCAGATTTGAGTCAATATTATTGAGAATTTTTAATAAAATTGCCAGAAATTTCCCTCTGAATGACAATCAGAAGCCACTTCTGTCAGCCATTGAAACTGCCTTATACCCTCCTAGGTTGTCTCTGAGGTTCCACACTCTTCCATGCTCTTGCCTTTTTTTTTTTTTTTTCCTTCCTTCCCTATAATAAGATTCCTTATTGGGTTATTCTTCATGGTATATTAGCCCTTAGCCAGAGTCAGTGCTGACAGAAATGTTAGTCATTTGGGCTCTGCTTAACCTGCTAAGAAGAACTGAATTTACAGAATGGGACGAGGCTTTTTATGATTTCATTCCAGAGCCAAATCAGATAAGAATAATTATCCTCTCCTGGGATATTAGGCAGCACCTCCCCAGGACCGGCAGCTGACAGCTGTTTTATTGGTTGAGTCACTTGGGTCTGGAGTCGAGGATTAATTGTTCATGTGTCCGGGTGGCTCCAGGAACAACAGTAAAAGGTTCTTTCTGGAGATGGGAGATAATTTATTTTCAATTGTTTTTATGCACATGATTTCAGTAGACAAGGTGAATTAAAAATAAAATCACATAAATAACCCTGCTCCCACCACTCTCTGCATTCATTGTTAAACATTGGCTTGTGCATTTCAGATCTAGGGGTCTTTAGCAGAAAAAACTGTGTAACGTCAAAGGAAATACAGTCCTTCCAAAGCAAGTTCAAGTCCACTTTGTCACCAAATGTCCTCTCTGCCCAACCCACGAAGGCAGTGCCCGATGCCCGCCCCTGCCCTTCCTTAGCATCCACCCCCAAATGCTTTTATTCAGAATTAATTTACTCCTGCCTATCACCTGCTTGAGATTATTCTAATGATAATGGCCTCGTTCCAAAGCAAATTAAAAACCAGTGGTGAGGCTTTCCCTGACTCGAGCAGCCTCGAACTCGGCTGAGCGCGGCTTTGCTGCAGCCACCGTCTCTCCCGGGTGGCAGGGTCTGGCTGTCCCCTGGCAGGGACACACGCTGTGCCTCTGTGGCGGGCAGAAGGGGCCCAGGAGCGGGCAGGGGAGGCGGTTGCCTGGAGCAGCAGGGGCCCAGCAGCTCAACACCCAGCGCCCAGCTTGTCTGCACGGCTCTGCCAGCTCCGGGCAAGCCAGGGAGGATTCCTCGCCCAGCCTTCCCTGGGATGCAAGTGGCAGCAGGAACAAAAGTTGCCCGTTCTCCAAGGGTGTGCTGTCAGCTTGCTGCTCAACGTCCCTCCTCCTCCAGCTCGTGGAAGCTGCCTGTCCGTGGGTTGTGTTTTGCCTGTGTGCTGAGGAGGGGGAGCAGCTCCAAGGGGCTTTTTGCTCTGGGGTTTGCAGTTTGAGTGGAAAGGGGCAGGCCTCCAAGTCCTCTTGCAGGGCTCACATCGGTGCTCCCACAGTTCAGCAATCACTGTGCCTCAAAACAGGGAAGGTGTTCTGGCAGAAACAGCCTGGCTGTGTGGGGGAAGAATTTATAACAGCTGCTTCCCACCCTTCCCCTTCTCAACATCTTCATGTTGTGTCCATATCTGTGGTACAATTAGATTGCAAGGAGAGTTTTAAGTTCCTCACAAGAAGAGGAAAAATAAGGAGTCAGGGCAAACCATCCCTGGGTCTGGCTGAATGAACAGGAGTCTTAGGGCTTTGGAGCAGGGTGGGTCCTTGCAGTGCTGCACCTCAAACCCAGGGAGCAGAGCCCTCCAGCACATAAAGGACATGAGGTCTTTGTGTGCATGCAAGAGACGTTGGACAGCTTTCAGGCTTGGCACAGAGTGAGCAAAAGTCTCACTGAAGCCAATAAGCGTCTTTGCCCACTTCTGCCAGGGCTAACTTTGTCCCTGAGGCCATTACCCGGGGGCTTTCAGGCGCTTCGGGTGCACATTGCTGATCTGTCAGATGAGGAAGTTATGAGGAGGCAATGGAGTGGCACGAAGGGATTGAAGAGAATTGATACGTGAGCCTGGATAATTATGAGGTTGCCAGTCCAGTGTCATTTCACGGCTGGGCTGGCTCTTTGTGGTGTATGATACCCATCAATGCAAAAATGGAAATGAAGATAAATGGGGCAATGGCAGCAGCAGTTAGATCTGTCTTGCAGGCTGACTGCCGAAGTTCCCTGTTGATTTGGGAGCAGCATCCTCCATCATCAGCAAGAGGTGAATTTGGAAAGTGTGACTTGCCACAGACAGCTATGGGATCCAGCACAAGCCATTGAGTACTACCAGATCACCAGGCTGGGCAATTTTAATAAAGTTCTTGGGCAATCTGTGCTTTTTCAGGTTAAATTGTCACTCTGCTGTATCTGCTTTGCCTGTTAAGGTGAACATCACAGGCAAGGTTGAGGTAGGACAGTGATGCAGCTGGGCTAGGAGGGCATCGGAGAGTGACAAAGACACGGGGTGGAAATTTTAAGTTAGATAAGAAATAACAGGAACTAAGACAGAGGGTCTTGAAAGATGTCCATGCAATAGAAAAAATGTAAGACAAGCAAAGGCTTAACTTCAGAAGAAGAGAAGAAAAAATTGTTTTCACGCAGGAGAGAGCTGTCTGAGATGTACCTGACCAGAGTCCCAGCGGACAGGACACTGAGGCTCAGCTGGGCAGTGTGGCTTTCTCAAGGTCACACCAGTATCTCCCTCCTTGGGAGGGAAGTGTGGACTATGAGAAAATGAAACTTGTGATTTGCACCAGCACAATGTTGCGTCATCCTGAGGCTGACCTAGGCTCACTCAATATGACCCCAGAGTACTTACAGAAAGAAATCCCTGAAAAGCCAGAGATGCAATATTTTAGAGGAGATAGGATGATTCCTACAGAAATAAATCTGTAGGAATTACAAGAAGAGGAGGAACAGCAGAAGATGCTGCACGTTAAAAAAATTATGTTGGCTAAAAATGGATTTAGTTAGGGAAATTTTTGTTCTGTGTAGCAGCTACTCATATCCTGATTGTGTCTACAGAGAGGTGCCAGAAACCCCAAGGTGGTGGTGGAGGGTGGAGAGGAGGAAGCTCCAAGGATGGTTTTGAGAAACCAAGTGTTTTGATTGTGATCCCCAGCCCTCTGCAATGAAGAGCGATGCCAAACAGATGATGACATGATTTATTTGCAGAAGGTGCTGCCCTCACCATGCATGAGATGTCCAGGAAATAAAGGCTCTCAGACCTCAATTAGCAATGAGATCCCAGTGATAACGAAACTCTGATTGCTGCCTGGGATGGAGGAGAGCGAGACCTGATTAAGGGAGTAGTGGAGGGTGTCTCTGTAAACATGGCCAAATCCAGGGCTCAAGTTCTGGGCTGACATTCTCTGTCACCCTCTGTATTTTCCCCATTTCCATGGGCTGAGAACACATGGGAGCTTCAGCCCGTACTTGCTGCATGGTCTCCACAGAGAGGACACCTTTCTGGACTCAGGAGATGGAGATTTGGGTCAGAGGCACTCGCAGTGACTGTGCACAGTGTTTTGCAGATCAGTGGGGAAGCTGCTCTGCATCCATTTTAGCCAGGAGAGAAGTATTGGGTCAAGCAGAGGAGCACTGCATGAACTACAATGGCACTGAAAGCACCCCTTCACCCCACGTCCTGCTCAGGAGGGGAAATCTGAACATCTCCAAGTTTAGGACACTAAAATTTAAAGTGAGGAGCATTTGGGATCCCATCCCACCCCTGCAAAGAGGAGAATTATTGAGAACAGAAGACAGAGTGTCCCTATTACCGGCCTAGCAAACATTTAATGCGAAGTCCAGCAGCTCTAGATAGTTCCTTCGTGAAGCATAACTAAGACGTTGACAAGAGATTTAAAAACTTTGTCGCATCAATGCAAGAAATTGGAACTGGATGCAGTTTTATTGGAAATGTAAGGACTTTTTTCCATTTCTATGTTCAATAGAAAGCTTAAATATTGAAAGGAAAGCTCTCTGGGGATGGAAAATCTCCTCCAGTTCACCCCACGGCGGACAAGAGGGATGATAGCTTTTCAAACCAAGGCTGAGACCTCTCCTGGGAGGAAAACAGCAGGAAAAAGGTCAAAAGGTTAAAGCTTAAATTTAGGGAACTTGTTTCCTTCATTTCTTTTAAATTTTACCCTTTAAGATAAGAATTTAATAGCACAAATTTGGGCAGTATTTCCATTTTCCCCATTAGGAGATAGCTGCATGCAGCAGATGCAGTCAGGGCTGCAGAGTTTTTTCCTGGCAGAGTGGTGGTGGGAGGTTGGTGGGTTGAGGATGAAGAGACCTCAGCAGTGAAGAGACCTCGAACTCACCCCATAACCTGGAAGCAGGTTATTCACCATTTTCTGATTTTTTTCTCCCATGTAAGAAAAGGTGAAACCAAGCAGCTGGGGCTGAAAAAGGCTCGCAATTACTTGGCATCGTCCTCATCAGCAGAACTCAGACATCTCTGGGAAGTGATAGGACAGTGATGCCCGTGCCTCAGTTTCCCCGGCTGTGTCAAAGCTGTGCTGTCCCCCAAACCAGGCTGGAGCTGTATCCATAAATCAGCCACTTAGCAGGACTTAGAACTGCTGTAACAAAATCAAGCAGGAGAAAGTTGATACCTTTCCTCTTTTTTTTCTCTCCTCCAAATCAGATGCAAACCTACTCTGCTCAAATCCTCCGCTCTTAATGTGGGACTCTGCCAGTTTAAGAGGGGGGCAGAGCGGGGATTTCCGATGCAAAATTCAGGACAGTGGAGAAGCAATGTAATAATTGTCAGTCCAGAGAGCATCCCGGTGCACATGTTCGGAGGATAAGAGTGTCACCAGAGTCTATTGTCTGTCCCCTCTCTGTTAAAGTAGAGATAAGGCTGGGATAAATCTCACTGGGACATTCTGCCCTATGATGTTATTTCATGCCACATCACCTAATAGGTGTATTTTCACACTGCTTGCTACTGCTGTGAGGCTCTGCAGCTCCTAGCCAGGCTGACAATCTCACTATATGGAGAATGGAATAGTGACGGCTAATTGATTTTACAGCAGTACCGAAGGACAGACAATGAAAGTACCATCAATTTAATCCACTATTTAATGGTTCCAATTTAGCCTCTGTAAATGCTCACTAAACTAATTTCTCTGGGTTCAGCAATCTGAAAAGCTATCATATCTCTAATCTCCTTCAATATATTCATCTGGAAAAGGGAATTTAGCCAATTCTGATGTGCGGAGATGATCTGTTAGCACAGTGTAAATGTTTATAACACGGCAATCTAGTTCGTTTATAAGGATATGAAAAGTTTTATTGGGGAGGGCACTGAAGTGGAACCACGGGATAATAGGCAGTTACCCAGCAGTCTCTGGGAGCCAGGGAGCGGGCAGGCATGCAGAAAAATACTAGGATTTACTTTAATCCCAAATTGTAAGCTAAAGTTCTGCCCAGTACATGATGCACCTGGGACTACTGGAACAAAGGATTGTCTCCCGTCCCCCCATGACCCAGGCTTTCACGCTGCACCATGATAGCAACAGTCATTTTATTTCCTCCAAGAGGCTGAAAATTAGTTTAGTTTTAGCACATACATATCTCCTTGTCCAACCAAGTTGCTAGAGGGGAGCTAGTCTTGAGGGTGCTTTCTCTCCTCTAAGGTTTGGGAGATTTGAAGTTTGACTTTTGGGTTTTTTTTACAGAGGTTGGGTTTTTCAGGGTGAAATCTGGTTGCCCCTAAGTCCTGGACCCCACCCCGATCTCCAGCTGCCGGGATACTTCTGCTGTTCAGGCTGGAGATTTTTTCCCCAACTGCAGTAGGAACAGGACCTGGTGACCTGTCTGTGGAGGGGAAAGTTCCCTTGAGGTTTAAAGTTCTTCTCCAGCACTTCAAGCCTACTTCCGCTCTCTTGGAGGAGAGCTTATCCTTGGTCCAAATCCAGAATTGAAATCTGCCACCAATCCAGGGCAAAATATATCAGGTTTAGGTTTTGGACCCCGTGCAAGCATCATCCCTCCCTCTCTATTGCCTGTATCCTGAGGAGAACAGAGACTGGTATGTGCTGGTCCTACACCCAGAAATTGGGGGCTGTTCCTTAAGCTGCTGTGGACACTGGAAACATGCAACAAACCATTTTTTGTATTTAGAAATTTTTAAGATTAATTTGCAAGATTACACTTGCAGGAGGACATTCAGTTTTGGAGGCAGTTCGCAGCCTCGGAGTTTTGATGGTAAGAAGGAAGAGATAAAGCCTTTTAAGCCATCACAAGAGAGGGGGATGACAGTGAAATAGTCTCTGTGTGTAGGTTTTTATTTTAAATATAATACCATTATAAATAAAAGAGCTGCCACATGCTAACATACCTACAGGAGAGAATCTACCCATGTAGACACAGACCTGACTCTGTGCAGGGACACGTGGGAGCAGCTCACAGCTCATGGAGGAGCTCTTCATCCCCAGTTATCACCACCATGCCTGGTTTGTCACTTCCTGCCCTTTTGAGAGGACCTGGCAAATCTATCCGGTCACCCAGGACTGGAGCTGGCATTAACTGGCCTGGGCTGGCAAATGTCTTTCATGGAGAGAGCACTTCTGGACTGCAGTGGCTTTGTAGTCCAACCATCTTTTTTTTTTTTCCCTTTTAAATTCAAAGACAATTCCACAAATGAGCTTCTGCTTGATTAGTGTTTTAATGAATATATCTGGATACAGCAGCAGTCCACCAGCCGTGACTCCGGAGCCACAGGCGATGCTATCCAGATGCTGCCTTTGTGTGTCGGTTCGGGGCGTTAATGTCGGCCACGCCAGGGGAGCGAGAAGGGCAATAGTCGAGGAATAAGTGGCATGTGAGACCATGATTTTCCCTGGACCGACCTCTCCGGCCCCGGTGCAGGCCCTGCAGGTCCAGATGGGCGATGAAAGGCGCTGGGCCGTGCTCCTGCCCGCCTGGGACCCTGCTCTGGGGCAGCTGGGACCGCGAGCCGGTGCTCCCGCTCTGGGCAGCCCCTCTGCTGGAGCTGCGGCACAGATTACTTGGCTCCCGTTTTTTGGCTGCGCTGCAGATGGAGAAAGGGCTGCTCGCTCACCGAGTGTGCTCATGATCACTTTGGATGGGGAAATCCTGAGCAAGGGCAGGTTTCCTTCTGCTCCCCTGGACTGGTCCCTGGAAAGGGACACCGCACAAGATGCTTTATGGCAGCAGGGCACATTTTTTTCCCTTGTAAATTATATTTAACATTCCAGAGAACTTTATTGCATTTGGTGTTAGGGTTTATGAAAAAATCTGTATTTAACTTCAAGCCCTGGTAAACATCTTTGCTTATGTTGTTATGTGATTCTTTATTTGAGTATTTCGATTTAATTTCACAGTTCATATACCTTAAAGTTTTGATTTTTTTTTCCCCTCCCCTCTCATTCAGGGAGAGCCAGGGCTGGCCAGGGGCTTGTTGGTCTCTGGTGAGCTCTACTCTCCCACGGGGTGGGTGATCCTGGGCTGCCACCTCCATCCCTCATCCCTAGAGAGATGCCTGGGCATGGGGAGAAGGCAGGAGACCCTCTGAAGGTGGGGAAATGCTGCATCTCAGCCTGCTGCCACCCTCAGCTCAGCAGCTTTCAAGAATCCACTCTTCTGAAGTTAATCATCCCTGGGAGCTCTCAGGGCTTTCCCAAACTGGGAATGCGTAGGGCTGAATGTAGGTCAGCACAGTGGGGCTGTCCCTAACACCACGTCTGAGCCGGGTGTCAAGAGTCCATCCCAAAATCCGGTGAAGTCTAGGGAAGGCTTTCTGCTGGCACCAGTGGACTCTGAATCGAGCCAACAAATGCACCTGTCACAGCTCCAGCCTCCACAGAGGGAGGAAGGGGAGGATGAAGAACCAAAAGGATGGCAGCCATAAAGACTGCAGGAAAATGTAAATATGGAGCTCAGTGGCAAACCTTGTTGGGCTCCAGGTGCCAAGAGTTGGCTGCCAAGTGTACAGATTATTTTGATAGCATGACACAGCTCACTGCCTTGGGTTTGTGCTGCTTCCACCAGCTCCATCCTCCTGGGCTCATCAGGGACACTGAGTGTTCACCACCAGGGAATTGCAGGCCCAAATTCTCCTGCAGTTCTGTGGCAAAAGGAAAAGATGTGCAAGGCTTTGTCCCACATGGATAATTTATTGGAATCTGGTGACGCTGCTGCCCAGAAGACAAGAAATGGTGAACTTGGATAATGATGGGGATTTCTGTAGTGCTGTTTAAAAGATCTGTGTGTAAGACCTTGCTTCCCTGTTTATGCACTCTTCCTGCAGGATTGTCTCCCCCCAGACCCAAATCCAGCAGCATTTTGGCAGCTCAGTTGGCCACGGCTGTATGTCCAGTTCCCACTGCTATTTACAGAACACCATTTTTAACCTGAGCCTGTGATTAAATTGTCTGATTGATGTTATTGGGAAAAAAAACCCCAAACCAACAGGATGTAGAGTTTTTGGAGAGCTTTCCTTTTCACACTTAGATTTATGGTCCAATTTTTTCTTAGACAAAACCCAGTGCAACATTGCTGAATAAACACCTATTTCAGGAAGACCTTGTGGAGAAGTGACTTTGTGGGCAACCCCCCTCCCCCAAAAGACCACACCAACATGACTCAACACTTTGGTATTTCTGAAGAGACGGATTTTTTTTCCAATCCTGTTCATGATTGCTGTGTACTGGAGATTTCCTATTCACTTCAGCCTGCCTGGCTCACCAAATAATCGCTATTTGCATTTCGAAGGACTTTCCCACAAATGCGTGTGTCATACTGATACACAGCTTCATTTCCTTTGGATGCTCTAGGCCGTATGTTCCAGTCTTGAATATGAAAATCCTGTCTTGGAATGCCAAAGGTCTCAATAAATCCACCAAAAGGAAAACATTTTTTATTTTTCTTGAGTAAAATCAAAACAGACATAACTCTTTGTCAGGAAATGCACCTCTCCAACGAGGGGGAGGTTAAACTACATCCAGAAAGGGTGAAATAAATTGTATCTTTGCCTTTCTAAATGAAGAGTCATACTCTACTGCACATCTTTGTACAAAATTCCCATTGACACCAATTCCACTTATTTATTGATTGTTTTTTTATGTGCTCAATGCCATAGCAACGGGCTACATTCCATAAATTAAATGCAACATTGCATTAAGTTAAACTTCTCGCGATGGAGAACACACACAGCACCCAACCCTGTGCTGCTTCTGAGCGCTGATAAATAAACCAGCAATTACCCCAGGCTGAGCAAACGCCAGCAAGGCATTGTGAAAGGCAGTCAGCTTGCGCTTCTCTCGGTGGATGGGCACAGGCACCTCCACGTGCACGCAGAATCACACAGAGTGTGGCACACCGCAGAGCGCGGCGCTCGGCCTGCCGTCAGCGGGAACATTGCTTGGCTTGCTGATGGTGTGATACTGTTTAGCTCCAAGCTACTCCTCACATGTGTAAAATTAAGCAAATGAGCAAAGAGAGAAGTCCTGGATCATCAGAATAACTACAGCTCGTCTGCATTTATGGGTGTCATTCATTTTAGTGACATCATTGCTCCATGGTAACGAGTATATTTTAGATTGGAGAAATAGATGGCATGAAAAATAGATTAGTTTTATTTAGACAGATTATATCATTATATAAATAGATAGACCACTCTATTTCTACTCATCTTCCACCTCCTGGTTAATAGGACACAGTTTTATTTATAGATAGGGATGCAGGAAATGTTTCCATGTAAATGTTTCATAATTCTGTTGTATTTCTGTGTTTTATTTTAACGGGTCACCCCGATGGTACCAATCTGAGCTAGGTAATATGTTCGTGCAAAGAGGAGAGTACTTCAGGGTTGTCTGGATGGACCCAAAATGGGAAATGCTCAGAGAGCAGATCTACATCATGTATTGAGTGTGAGAGAGTAAGGACTAAAGCTGGGTCCTGGAGGGACACCAAGGGGACTTGGAGCAGGGAATTACTCGTTTGGGTTACATTAATTTTTTTGCAAAACACAGGAATTGGGAAGAGAGGGCATGAGGGAGCACATGCATTTTTCTGTCCAACCTGGGGCCACCAAGCAGCCAGGAAATGCCACACTGTCCCCCCTGCACGAGCACAAATAGAGAGACACCAGGTGCTGCTGGAGGAAAGGTCCTGCCCCACCTGCACATCCTGTCCAGGGACTGGCACCCACAAGCTTCATCTGGTAGTGACACCCCAACGGTTCCTGGTTCCCATATGGCATTTTGGGTGTCCAGGCATTTCGGGTGTCCAGGCATTTCGGGTGTCCTGTGAACGGGCCCGTCTCACTTTCCCCAGGATAGCACGGGCAGCCCAAACCCCTTTCCCATGCAGCCTCCCACCCCAAACCTTCCCTCGCCAAGACAAAACAGCACCACAACAACCCCACAGAGACTGAAACCACCGCTCAGGTGGGACAGGGCCTTCACTCTCTACATAAAGGAGCAAACCCCAGCACCCAGGCAGCGCGGGCTCATCCTGCTCCTTGCAGGGTGCCGGGCGAGGCGCGGCTGTCGCGGCACTGGCGCCTTCCCCACGCGGCTCAATTACAAGCAGACAAGGCAGTGTCACATGTGATTCACAATGTCGATTTCATGCTCGCGGTAACCATTTACGAAAGAGCTGTGGAGGTTTTACATTTGATAAGAAATCAACAGTGTTTGTGTTTGTAAAAGACCGATCACGGAGTGTGACAGCTCCGAGAGATTGCTGCGGAGCACTGACTGCACGTCTGTAGTCTGTCATGGACCCATAAGTATTTATTTCAAATGCTGGTGGGTTGTGTTGTGATGGTGGCGTGGTTTTTTTTTTTTTTTTTTTTTTAAACCAGGATGTTTGAAAATAAACTGTCAGTCTCTATTTACAGCTGAACAAGTAGAAAATACGAGAGATTTTAGGTTAAATTGTCAGTTAACAGAATTCAAAATAGAAAAAAATATGTACAGCGCTTGCTGGTTTATTACCTGCTGGAAAGAGAGTATAGTTTCTAAATTTAGAGATACAGATGTCTCTCTTTCAGGAAACACAGATTGACTGTAGAGCCTATTTCAGGTGCCTTTATCTTCCTGAACCCCCCACCTTGCCTACCCCAGCACATTTGCATCCAGTTATGGGAGCATTAACTGGTAGGTGCCTGGTGCAATCCTAGCTATGCTGGTGTAGATCTCAGCCTCTTGATAGAAGTGTTCTGGATTTACCAGCGGAGCTGAGTTTGCAGCCTCAGCATCCAAGGTCTGACAGGGTTTTGGAGCCAGGTGACCAGGACCAGATCCTCATTTTGGAGACATCTGGTTTTCTTGAGAAAGCGCAGGTACAAAAGCAATCCTCACTTTTATGCCAAGTAGCAGCCTCTTGCACACTTATTCAATAACTTGTCCCTGCCTGAATTCCCATACCTCTTCTCCAAAGGCAAGAAGATCCTACACCAGTTCTTGGTGATTTTCTTGGCAGCTTCATGAAGCAAATTCAAGCACCTGAAGCAGACAGACAGTTTTCCGGGCAAATTCTCCTGCATCCATACCTGACTCCCCCCCTTTTCTAAATTCAGGTTTGCTGAACTTTAGCTAAATGAGTCCAAAAAACTTCCCACTCTGCAAGAAGCCAGGACAGGAAGCACTGAGCTATACTGGGACTAAGGGATTTCCCAGCAGTGTAAATAAGATTAGTCAGGAGTTCTCCCAACTGTGAGTATCCAGCTCTTAAACACAATTAGGAGCCAGCTTTGAACTCTTAACAGTCAGGTGTTGCCTCTAACTCAACCTTTGGCTGCATTTCAAGCATGAACTTTCTCAAAAACACAAGAGAACAGATGCTATCCTACACTAATAAGTGCTTCATTTCTTGACGGATGCTCTGGGTAGTGAACAGCATCAGAGGAAAGAGGAGAAGAAAAAAAAGAAATATAGTATGGAATATAAATATTGGGCCAGGACTTGGCCGGAATAAATCTGAGCATCTCACAGTTCAGTGGAGCGATGTTGGTGAGCCTTGACTGAGGATGTCTCTCTTTTAACACATGTAACAGTCTGCAACTGTGCTAGGAGAAAATCATAGACCCAGAAGTAAATAATCCTGTGCTCCATCAAGTCATAGAGGTCTTGGATACCACTCTGGAAAGCCTTGGCTTTGTCTGAATTCCTCCAGTTTTCCACCCAAAATGCTGCCTTATACAGTCTGGCACAATATTTCTGTTTCAGCTTCCATGCCTTTGGTAGAAAAAAGCGACACTGCATGAGAGCCAGGTTGCAGTCCCATGGTCAGACTCATGCCATGGATGGAAAATTAATTCAGATGGGTCAAAGACTCATTTTTGATGGAACAAAACTGCAACAAACACCTTCCTTGGGCTTGTTTTGGGATCCGGTGCTTGCTGTGCTGCAGGGTGGTGGATTTTTCTGCAAGGCTCTGGGAGTCCGTGCTGTGGTGCTGCTCAGCTGTGCTTCTGGTCTGGTGGCTCCTGGGACTCTACCATGAGTGCTGTAATGACAGAGATGTTTTTTCCTCAAAGCTCCAGCTCTTGAAATCTTGTGCATAAGAGAACAGTTTGGATTTCTCCCAAGCGAATTTCTAGTTCATGGTTGTGGCGATGATCTGAAGATCTGAAGCCTGCAGGCTGAGAAGAAAAAAAAAATCCAAAAACNCTCATCACAGGGCTGTGTCATGAGTTTCTGACTGCAGCTGTTGTCTGCTGGAGGTTCATAGCCTGGTAAATGCCTCTGTAAGCTAAGATGCCTCTGCCTTTCTGCCTGAGATTTTGCTAAGCCACTGCTGAGAGCACTTCATGCATTTCCTGATGCGTTCTGCCCCAGGCACGCTCCCAGCTTAGCTGGGGCATCCCAGCCTGGGCACTGCTCCTCCTTTCCTTTCCCCACAGGAGTGCCAAAGCCAGCAGCGCTCGATGCTCCGCTCCAGGAAGGGATGTTAGCCTGAGTTATCGTGCTCATCCTCCTTGCAGGGTGCTCCCAAGACCCTTCCCCTCCTCTCCAGGGCTCCCAAGTGCACAGCTCCAGCCTGCAGCCCCCCTGGCCAGCCCTCTCCCAACAGGCCTGCCCCTCGCTGGCCTCCCTGTGACCAAAAGACACCAGCACATTTACCGTGACCGCCTTGTCAAAGGCCAGCACGGAGCCTGCCTGTTTGCAAGCTGAGAATTTTCTCCATGTTTATCCCTTGGAGGGGTTGTTTTGTGGGTTTATTGACTAAATAAGGGTATTGATTTGTTAAGAGCCTTTCTTCCTCCTTTCAGTGGGAAATATTGCTATCTCTTTCCTCCTCTCTGTACTCCAGGTGAGAAGTTCTTTTAGTGACACCATAAATTTCCATCTCTGCTTTACTCTGCTCTGTAAACAAGTGTTTGCCTGTCCACAGGGGTTAATTTGGTCATGTTAAACACTCTGCAGATCCCTCTTGGGCTCTGCACTCACAGATTTGCTCTGAAGGAGATCCCCACGCTCGCCGTGCGGGCACCCTCCATCACCCTCTGTGTTTCTCCTGACACCCATTGAGAGCTCCATCCACAGCTGCTTCCAGAGCAGGGTGTTGCAACTGCCCACACCAAAGCAGTGCTCCCAAAAACAGCTGACCAGGATTTCCACTGGGAAAAAGGATGTGATGGCTAACGCCTGATAATCCCTTTTGAGAATGAAGGAAGGTCACAGTACCATTCCCTCACATCTGTTTTATAAGGCGAGACACCGGTTATTGCTTGCCATTGTCATGCAGCACTTGGGTGTGCTGGTGTCCATAAATGCAGAAGATTTTGCTTTCCAGAAATTCATGGTCTCTGAAAGGTTCCCAGTTTTTCTAGATGAGCTCAGCTTGGACTCAGTGAACCTTTCTTCCTAAGGAGAAAGTGCAGGTCTCAGGGAGAGTGCACAGAAAAGTCATCTGTTTCTCAGCTTTCCTGAGGTGTCTCCAGTTTATAGACTCCTACTGCCCATGGATAGATTTCATCTGGCTTTTATTTCCATGAAATTCATCCAAAGTCCCAGTCACAAGGAGGAAAGAGGAGTAAGTGGTTCGGTTCACAGTGTATTTTCAGTTAGAGTAGGATCATCAGTATCCTGGGTCAGATGAACTTCCTTAACCACACTGTTAGACACCTTTCACTGTGATCCTCCTTAGACTAAGTCTTTCCTTCTTGAGATTATGCTCCAGCAGTGAAACAAACTATTTTAATCTCTTGGGATGCCGGAAGAGATTACAGCAAGTCCCATTAATCTTTTCCTTGGCTTAACTGTGAGCCATAGTAAGCTGTGGAGGGCTGGGCAAGAGCTGCACCATCAGCAAGGCTGCTTGGCTGGCTGCTTGTAGCAGCAGCAGGTCCTGCAACCAGTCCCACTGAGCTGGGTTCATCCCATCCTCCCCTGGGCCGCACGATTTGAGCGTTGTGCCATAAAGGAGTTAATTCTCAGAGTATTGCATGAGCCTGAGGAGTCAGCAGGGAGCAATACAACCCCAAGCCCAGGCAATACTTGGGAAATTCACTCTTGTATGCCCATACCCCTCAAAAGCCTCCTGAGCTGTCAGTGTTACGGATCACCAGGAGGCCGGTGGTGCCGAGGCACCGTGGCAGCCACTGAAGGTCTTGTGGAGCTGTAGGAAACGGAATCCCAGAAGGTGCTGTGTCAGCCCCATTGTTTATACAGCAGCAGAGCTCCGTGGGCAGTGTCAGCACAGCTAATGCACGCAGAGGCTGCGCTGCCTCCTGGGCACCGGCGCCTTGGCCGTGATCTCTGCTCCACCGATCTGAGGGAGGAGAGGGTGCCCTCGCCTTTGCAATGCCAAGACACAATCCAGTGACTCCATTCAGAGAGTCCCTGGGACAACGTCAGCACAGTGCACCATCATCAGGTGAGAGGCATTGGAATTGAATGAAAATACTGCAGAAGAGGAAGGAGGTCTGGCCTGGGCACCAGGCTGTGCTGTAGGAAACACCAGGGCTATATTTTCATGATTAGAACAGACAGAAGTGCCAACACACTCCTGCAAAGTATTTATCCTCGAGTGCTCCATAGCAGGCACTCTACCAGGACTGATTTGGACTCAGCCCAAATGCCTTTACACTAGAATTTGAATCAGTAACCCAAAGGTTTGAACCATCCAGTTGAGTGGCATAAAACATCGATTATGCAGCCAGCGATTTCCACCCCACTGCCCCAAGAGAAGCCCTGATGTCTGATCCCGTGGGTCACTGTGGGAAACAGCAGGTAAAAGCAAGCTCAGGAATACTGCCTGCAACAGCAACACAACATCTGCTGCACCAAAGCTGCCTCTGGATGCTGGAGCCCGCTGCTGAGCTGACTTACTCCTGCCTTACGCTGGTGCGAGAGATGAATCAGACCCTCGGTGTGCGCGGTGAACATATGTCCCAGCAGCTGCTGTGGAGCTCTGCTCGAACCCAGTTGTGCGAGCAGCAGGTTCGGCTGGGTTTCCTGAAACCCAGAGTGCCACAGAAGGCATTAATAGGCTGTTTGGTGCATGTTGGGAGGCACCCAGAGGATAACCGAACCACGAGCAATAAACACTGCTTCACAAAGAACAGGTCACGCCAGACCAGCTAGATAGCTTCTTTTCTTCTTTCTTTTTTTTTTTTTTGTTTGGATCAAATTACAAAATTAGTGGATGAAAAGTCTTACAGAAGATGTAATGCATCCAGACTTCAGCGGAGCGTTTGATATTGATCCTTGCAAAATGCTACTTGAGAAACTCATCCAGACTGCCTTAGATATGGCAATAACAACAGTGCAGATTGAAAACATCAGCCAGGCTGCAAGCAGAGAGGAAACACCAAGGGCCAGCAGAACCCTGAGGTACAGGAGCTGCATTACAGGGCCTGTCTTGGCTCACCTCCACAGAAATATGGGACATGGGGTGATGAGAACAGGGCAATTCAAGCACAGATTGACCTGGAAGGACCCAAACAGGAACCTTCCTAAAAGATATGCCCATAGGGAGTGGTGCCATCATTGTTGAGGTGCTGGTCTCCTCTCTGCCTTGGAAATAAGGTGATCCTGCCCCAAGGCTGATTTGGGCCTAAGACAAGAGATGGAGGTCACCAAGACTATTTTTGAAGCAAAGAGTTGGTCATCCTGGCGAAATCCCCACTGCAAAACCCACAATCAACCTCCCTTGGCCTGAGGACTGCTCTTTCAAATATATATATCTTTTAATGCTGCTTCATTTTTACAGTAACTTCTGTTAATGAGGACCACGGGCAGAGGAAACTTTGAGAAGTTTTGCTGTAAGAGGGAGCGGCAGCTGAGGCAGCCATGCTGGCTGGGGCTGACAGCGGCTGCCGCTTGGCCCTGGTGCAGTTTGGCAGCTGTCACATCTCCCTGCCAGACAAGGCTGACCTCGAGCCTGGGACCCTGTAGCAGGAAGCAAAACACATCTGGCACATGAGCTGTAGGAAAAGGCCCACTTTTGTTGTCACCGGCAGAAAAACTGACACTTTCAGGAGGCTGACATCCTCCTGAGCATCCAGGCAGATCCATGGTCACGAACCCAGGCTTTGGCATCCCGGCAAAGGCACCAGTCTTTCACATGAGGTGCAGACTTGCTGCCCAGATTTTCATTGAAGGAGCAAATTGCAAAGAGGAGTTTGACCATCAATCCTTTTTAAGATCACCGTTCTTGCTCCCTTCTCTCATCAAACAAGGACAACCCTCCACAAAATCCCCCCCGCCAAGTAAAGCCCATGAGGGAAGAGAGCAGACATTTTAACCACGAGCCTCTCAGTTGTTTACCCTCCTGCTCAACCTCTGATTAAACATCAGACTCTTGGTGTCTCAACCCTGTTCACCCCCTTTTACCCTGCTCTTCCAGCCAATCTCCCAAAGAGGAGCAGCCCTTCCCTGCATCCCCCTCCAGCAGCAACTGCCCCACCCAGAGCTGGTCTCACTCAGCGCAATCCATTGCCATCAAGTCATGTCTGATCATGCCATTAATCTGATTATTTACCATGTATGTGCTTAAATCCTTTGATTGTTTCTGCACCAACAGAGATGTTGATATGCGTGTTGCTAAAAAGGCAGAAGGAAAAATTCCAGCCACATTGAATCGAATAAATAAATAAATTCTTCTGCATCCTGTTGGAAAAGTGTTTGATCTAGGCACACAAGCACACTTAGCAGGTCAAGCCCTCAATCAGCATCCACCCTTCATGCTGGAAGCCAGCAGCCAGGGCAAGGCTTTGCCAAGCTGGCATGGGTGGGATGGCACCTCTTGGAGAGGAATGGCCAGCTGGAAGCAGCTGTGAGCTGCATCTCCTGGGTCCCACCAGCCTCTCTACCGACCTCCACCTGGAGAAGCCTTCCCTGCATCCAATGAGGCTTTTCAACTCCAAAAATATGTCCTTTATTTAATCCAAGTGATGGAGAACTTCAATAAACTCCCAGTTCTCAACATTCCCCATCCTCATGGTCCTTCTCAGGCACGTGCCAGCTCCTCATCTACGCAAATACCCTCTTTGCATGGCCATTTTGCATGGCAGCACCCTTTGGACACGCGTCCATCCTAAAGCCAAGGAGTCAGAGCGGCTGTGCCAGCCTTCCAGCAGCACCCTATCCCTTGTGGGGTTCGTGTGACACACCGTGGTTCCTGCACCCTTCACATGTGTGCTTCCCTCTGCTGCCCTGCTCTCCCACTCAGGAGCCTGTGCTCCCATCACTGGGACAGGCAAACATCACCTGATTGCTGGACCAGAGGCAGAGGGCAGCGTGTGGGGAGCAGGGAGGGCCAAACGAGGTTTGTTTCCCTGATAAAGCCTGGGAAGGATTATGGTCTCTTTAAGCCTGTCTCCACAGCCTTCCAGCTCCCCGTGCGCTGACCCAGTCGTGTGCTGTATTAGAATTGTAGAGTAATAAATGAACAGTGGAGGGGTTTGTAATGATGATTAGGGACTGAAATTGGTTCAGATTTACAGTGTCACTCAGGAGCGGAGGCAGAGGGGGAAGGCATTCTGCGCGGCCTAATGGATCCATCAACTCGTTTTGGCTGCTCGGTGGGCCGCGCAGGGTCACCAGGCTTTCCGCTGGCAGCACAAAGCACTTCAATTTTGTTAGGAAATGTATCAATTTAACTGACTTGAGCAGTGCACGGCGGAAAAAAAAAAAAAAAGAAAAAAAAAAAGGGGGGGGGGGGGGAGCAGGGAGGAAAAAAAAAAAAAAAACTAATGAATCTGGACTCAATTTTCCGCCACACTGCCTCTGCGAACTGTCGGAAACAATGTCTGCGGTCGGGGTGAAGGCAGCGCGGATAGGCTGCCCGCGAGCCGCGGAGACGCGCTGCCTCCCGCCAGCCACCGGCCAGGGCTGCCACTCTCCTAACAATGATGTCATTAAAGGTAAATTGGCCTCTATTTCAGCAGGATGATAGTGCTAATTGAGTGGGAAAATATAATATAGGGAGCTGTTGTCTGCAGTTAAAGGGAGGAGGGGGACAGATTAAATGGCCTACAATAGTGGGTGTCAGGCACGGCAGATGTTGCTTTCCGCTGATAACTGCGCTGACATATCTCGAGCTTGTCAAGGCTGAGGTTTTCAGAGAGACTTACAGCAAAAGGCAGCAGATGGCCCTCCTGAATGGGAATGAAGTGCTTAAACAGCCTGGCTGCTGAAGGCAGCTAGTTTGTAAATAGAGGAGTCGGAGGTGTCTTATTGATCCCACTCACTGCCCGCCAGCACGGAGGAGCGGCGGGCGGCGGGGAGCCGCGGGACGGGGCTGCCAGCGGCGGTGGCCGCGCTGGTGACACGGCCGGGGCTGGCAGATGCTGCTGGATGGCGGCCCGGGGTGGCGGGGCCGAGCAGGGCTCCGTGCTGGCGATGTGTCGCCTTAAAAAGTCACAGATGTCAAACGGCAGGACAAAAGTCAGGGCGGTGTCCGAGCGAGAGGGTGGCGGCACTCGGGCGCGGGAGCTGCGCAGTGCAGACCGAGATCTCTGCCCCAAAACACAGCAACACCCACACCGAGGCCAGCCCACGGTGGCCAGGGAGGTCAGCCCATGGTGGCCAGGGAGGCCAGCCCATGACAGACCCCATTTGCAGCCCCGCTGGACCACCGTGTGCAAAAAGCCCTGAGGTGAGCACAGGTATTTCTAATACAGACAGACAGGCCTGTAAATGTGTGTCTGAGAGTGCAACACACCTGCTGCAAGGTGACGGTGTGAAACCATGTGCAGCATTAACCAGACTCTGCTGTCTGCGGCCACAAACGGGCCTTGGTGCACATCAGGCTGGCTGTGGAACACCTCGGTGAGATGCAGCTCTGCTTGACTCCATGAGTTGTGCCTCAGCTATGGTGGGATGTGCTGGGAAGTGCCCTCAGCATCACTTACTGGGATGTGTGGGGCAGCACTCTGCACCGGGGACGTGCTGCCTGCTGCAGGAACAGGTCAGAAATGGCACAAAAATCACACACGTGTTGGCTCTGTATAGATCAGTAATGCACACTGAGCTGTGCACTTTTGGCCACATTGTCCATGCTAAACTGGATTTTGGAGGACATGAAGGATGCTGTTACGGCTCCATAAGCATCGCCCTTCTCTATCTGCCCTTTGGAAATCTTGCAAATGCAACTTCCCAAGGCACCCACCAAAATGAAATGGCACATGCACGGGTCTCACTTCCACTGCCAAAACCACACACACAGATCCTTTCCCTCCATGTATGAGACCATCATCAGCCACTCAAGCAGGCACCCAGGGTCAGGAATGTCACACACATGGGCAGGAGCCGACCATCCAGAAGCTTCCAGAAACCTTCCTCAGCCAGGACATCCTGATGCTGTTCTGTGGGTGCTAAGCCTGTCTAAATACAAACACACACACACGTGTGCTGTTATTAAATCTATCCAAACATGTAAGCATGCTTCTCACAAAACCACACGGAGGCTGGCACAAACACTTACCTGCTTACAAAATTACATAAATTGAGTCTGTGTACACAAACATACACTGACTCAGCTGGGGAAACACACTGCTAATATCCACATCGACACAGGTTTCCCACTCCTGAGGTTACGGCCACGCTCCCTCTCCCACACATCCTCACGAGCAAAATCCTCCAGCCTGGGATGGATTCTGCTCTCCCTGAACTCAGTGGAGCTGCTCTGGTTGGGGGTCCTTGGCGTCTCTGTGGTTCAGACCCTGTTCTCTCTGTCTCTGCTGACTGGCATGAAATTAAATTGAGGTTCAGTTGTCGTTTAGGGATGTGATGAGCTCACATTCCCAGGCTGCCCAAAACTGAATGAACCAGCACCAGCACCAAAACTCCCTACAGAGACCCAGCAAAGCATCAGGCCTGGAGGCTGTCTGGGGACAGGCACCAAGAGCTCTTACATATCACAAGCATGTCCTACCTTCACACCCATCCTGCAAAACTGGTCCTGTGGAGAGCAGGCACGGGGTGGCCCCCAACCCTGCATGGGCTCCCCACTGTGCCCAAGCATCTGTGCATGGAACAGGATGTTTCCTCCTTGGGAAGGAACTCGCTGTATCCAAATGTGCTCTGCTGCATGGGATCAAGGTGATGCTGCACCAGTCCTTGCTCTCTTCCGTCACCAACTGCAAGAACAAACATGGAGCAAACACCATCAAACCAAGGCATTAACCAGTTTAAGGCATTTCTAGTTTGAGGGCTGCCGGCAGTCAGATAGATGGGAGTGATGTCTTACACAGACACCCAGCACCTCTCTCCGCAGGCCCAAGCTTCTGCCCTCAGCTCACGCCAGGGGCTGCAGGCCAGGGGATGCATTTTATACAGCTCAAAAAGGGAGCACTGGCTGCTGGCCAGACCACTGCCTGAGCAGGGGAAGGTGACAGTAAGGCCTTGTTCTTGGCCTGGGTCTAGAACAGTCCTTTTGGTGCCCCCTGCACTCCCTATCCTCAAGCACTTTACAGCAATTTCCTTCTCTCCCTGCTGTGTCCCCTCTACATTTTCCTAGATCACATGCTCTCTTTGCTCTGTTATCTCTTGACAGTCAATTTTCTCCCTCCTTTAATGCATTTTTTGCCTTCTCTTCTGTTGTTTCAAAGTCACTGTTATTGGCACAAATCAGCAGCTTCTGGCCCTCTCAGGTGTCTCCTCTCTGTGCTTCTCCACTACCCACCTTCACTCAATTTGCCCTTAAACCCCTGTTTCTTTGCTGCTCAGGCAGCTTGGTCATCTGGAGCCCTCCCACACGCTCACTCCAGAGCGCCACTCACCCAGAGGTGGGGCAGGCAGACAGCCTCAGCTGAATTTTGCCACGGCTTTGCCTGCAGTCAGGGATTTGGCTGCCATCCACCCTCGGGAGGAGGTCAATCATTTCACACAGCAGGCTTGAACACACCATCAAAGCTCAAGTACAAAACCCAACATCGGACAGACAGATGTTGAGCCAAGACCTTCTGCTTCTCACCCTGTGCCCTGATTGTTGTATGATGTCTACAGGCCTCTGTAAGCTGCTGTTCTCAGTACCAGGAGCTCTCCTGCCTTCAGTGCAATGTGTTTGCAGCTCTCTCATCTCCACAAAGGTGATTTCGGCCCCCAGCGTACTCCTGCCAAGTGGGAAATGGCTGCTGTATGTGAGATCTCCTGGATTTTGATCCACTCAGCAGCCACGCTGTTTCCCAGGAGAAGCCTCCAAATGGAAAAAGAGGGAGACGTGCCTGGATAATAGAAGCTTTGACTACACCCAAAAAACTCATGAGCCCTTTGGAAGCCTGAAGAACCTTCAGAGATGTGAGGAAGCCATCTTGGACACCTCCACCACTTCAAACTCATTCATCTGAGTGGATTTCTCCCACGGATCCTAAGGGACCCTCTGTCCAGAGCATGGGGTGTCACCGCCCTGGTTACACACTCAGGGATAAAGAAACTCCCTCTGCACAGAGGGAGAAGCTCCTTAATGGGTAGCCCCGCATTTACAGTAATCAAGAATGATTCAATTGACAGGTTTGTGTGGTGTTTGTTAATTTACTTGAGATTCATTCCTGGGAACAGCTGGCTGTATCCCAGCAGGACTGTGACTCTCACTAGCCCACCTGCTGCTAGACAGACGGGCTTTGGGTACAGTTGTAGTTAAAGTTTAGCAGGCAGATATTTCTGGCCATTAAAAATGGAAAAGTTCTTCAAAGATTCACGTGCAGAGGAGATTTTGGAGGCAAAGACATTGGCTCTGGGCTTTGCCAAATGGCTTTGCTTGATTTCCAGAGTGGTCAAGTTGCTGAGCGCTTGTTTTGTCATTTGAGCATTACCAGTTGAATTAACATGAAAAACTAATGAAAAAGTCACTTAATATTCAATTACAGGGTGTGTTCTGGAAGCTTTATATAAGGAGTTTGACTCACAAGGCATTAGACACCCAACTCCTCTGGGTAATCGAGGGAATGGGCATCTACCTCTCTGCTTCGGTAACCTCTGATAAATCAATTTATATAACATTAATATTTATCTTCCTTAAATTGACTGTATTCTTTTAAGAGATAATTACATTTTCTTTCTAGTGTCTATGTGGATGCGAATCTTAAAGTCTATGATGTAAAGATGTATTAAAAAAATACAGAGCTATTCCTCAGAAGAATCTTTTAAAAAATCATAACTATGTTTCAACAAAATATATTCTTCGTGTACAAATACAGATCTCTCCCAGAAATTCCAGCAGGTAATGAGATGCTCAGAAAGGACCACTTGGCCCCACAGGGTTACTGGACCGTGTACCACAGCCCCCTTGGGGGTTTAGGGGTCAGGAGGGGCTGTGTTCCCCAGTGAGCCCCCCTGGTTGCCATGTGGGTTACTCACAGCCCAGCCCAGCTCCTCCATGCCCAGAGGGCACCTAAAAGAGACGGAGAAGTGCTGCATCCCCCCACAGTCAACAGCGCTGGTCCCAGCCCAGAGCAAGGGTCAAACATCGCCAAACCACAGCAAAACACCCACAACGCTTGGGGCAGTCCCCACTGCTGGGCTTTCCTGTCACTAAACTATTGATTAGTTATTGATTAAAACATCTATTAATCTTTATAAACTATTTATAAGCGGAACCTTAACATAAAGGGTGACCTGTACAATATTGAAATAGAAATTGTACTTAATATGGATTTTAAGTAAATTAGATACATGAGTGAAACCCCACATCACATCCCCTGTGCTTGTGTGTGTCAGGTGTGGAGCATTCCACTCAGTTCAATACTTTAGGCTTTCCTTCAAGTCTGCCCACTTTGATAAAATTAAGTAACAGCATGAATTAAGCATCTGCCCTGACCCCTGTTCCACACCTGTGTTTGCTTTGATCCTCCAGCAGCCCTGCCCAAGCTCACACCAAGCCCAGGGCCGGTGAGGTGGCTGCTGGAGGAGGTGATGGCAGCACTGGCTGTGGTTGTGAGCTCAAACCACCAGCACTGCCTGGCTAAAAATCAAACAAGGAGCTCGCAACTGTGAGATCTCCGCCGGCTCCATTTGTTACATGGCACATCCGGGGGGGGTAACCAGCTTGCAATATATTAAACAATTAATCATTTAGATTGTGATGCTCTTAATGCTGCAGGCATTTCCCGCTAAATGTGTGGCACAGGTGCAGGTGCCCTGCAGAGGGATCCTGCCTGCAAACTTTGGGAAACAAGGGCAGAACAGACAGCCAGGCTGGAAGAGGTGTGTCCTCCAGGCTCACAGGGCTTTCCTGATGACCCCCCCTTCTCCGTGCCCTGCGTGTTTCCACGTGTGTTGACCAATAACCCCCAAAAGCACCACTGTCACTGTGACTGGCACAGCTCAGAGGGAGCAGCAGAGCTCATATTGAACAGAAGCTGGGCTGGGCTGAGCCTGGCCTGGCTCATTTGTGCTAATGATGCTGTTCACCTCCAGCCTCTCCTCTGCCAGGGTCTGCAGAGAGTACCTCTCTTTGCACCTATTTCATCAGCGGCTTTTGGAGCTCTTGACATCACTTACTTCGTGGCATTTGCGTCCTTGTTTCCAGCTGAGGGATCAGGTGACATGGCAGAGGAGATATTGCTGCTGCATAGAGTTGTAACTAACGGGTTTTCAATATTTACATTGCTGCTTTCCCTGTCCATTGTGGATTACAGCTGCCCTTTGAGAAATGGGTTCGGGAAGGGAAGGACATGGCCTGCTGCAATGGGCAGGAGCTGGGGCTCTGCAGCCTGTCCTCTCCAGGTAATGCTGCAGCAGCTGAGCGGGGAAACCCTGTCTGGTGGGACTGATTCCACAGCCTGAGGCAAATTGCAGTGCTCCAATTTTGGTACCTCAGTTTTCTCACCTAAGAAGGATTTTGGGCAGTGCTGGGAAGGCCAGGCACAGGTTTGAGGATTAACAGGAGGTTTGAGGGATGGAAAAAGGCTTTGTGCCAAGTCACTCCCCTCTGTCACCCTGTGCCTCACCCTGGGCTGCTGGCTGCTTCCAGCACAAATGGCACAAGAGGCTCCTGTACCTGTGGCCCTGCCATGGCTTGTAACAGATTTACTGGGTCGGGTGAATTCCTGAGTGGTTTTGGAGGGGACCCTGCAGGGGTAATACCCTCAGGAAGTGGTCGTACTAAGAGAGTAATGAAACCACAGGAGGAGCTGAGGCACTTTAAAATGTGCAAGGCACAGGGACATGCCCCACGTACTGCTTTCCTCTTAATAATGCATCAGGAGCTCCTGCTCTACCTGCGAAATGCCCAGCACACATTCAGGCTCCTGGACACCTCGCCTCAGCAGTGTCCAACAGGATTCTGCTCCTCTGCAACCACAAAAAAATTGGAGAAGTCTTTCTCTGTCACAGAGATGCTCCAGATGTGCACTCTGCAGACCTAGGAGCAGGATTTGGCCCTGTGATTTCAGCTGATGTCTCATGAGCCTTGGGCTGAATAGGAACTGTAATTGGTGCAATTCTACAACTTCAAGGCTATTAGATCCTTGTAGCTCCCCATCATGCTGTGTTTGGAGTAAATAGAGAGTGTTTAGCCAAGCTGAGAGATCCTCTAATGGAACAGACAGTTCTTCCTCTCTTCATCTGCTTGTCCCCACAGCTTTGTTATTTAAAGTCAGATTAAAAAAAAAAAATCAGTAGACAGGTTTGGTTTGGAAGCTGGAGGACAGGAAAAGTTAGAGATATTTATTTGACAGGGTCAAGGTTGCTGCTTTTCTTTTCTCTTTCCCCAGGTCCCATAGGTGTTAGACTGAGAGACATTTAATCGAGGGAGTAGCGGTTTCATATCTATAACAAAAATCAAATAATGCAAGATGATTTACTCCCCCTAGCAACCAGGGAGCTTACCCTTAGCAACCAGCCTAGCCTCAGGCAGCGGTGTAATCAGCTTGAAAATATTTCAATTATTGTGTTGATTTTAGTGGATTTGAGAAGCGCTGTGCGGAGAGACCAGGCACATTCTGCCCACGACCTGGAGAGGAAGATATTGATTTAAACAGGTGTCAGAAAGGAAAAGTGGAGTAAATTTAAATGCAATAGGAGAACAGCGCATTGAGTGTGGTTCAGTGTGGGGGTGACATTTTGCTCATCGCCTTGAATGAAAGTGACTCAACTGAACTAGAAATTTCACCTTGAAAATCATCTCCCATCGACACAATCAAGAGAAAGCCGTTCGCCATCTCTTTTCCCTGGTCGGGGGAAGAAGCGGGGGGGAACTGGCACCTGGGTTTCTGAGACAGCTTTGGAGAAAGTAACTATCAGAGAAATATGGGATTAGTGTATCCCACTCAAGAAATTAGCCAAGTGGTGCTGGGGGAGAAGCAGAGGAGACGGGAAGAAGAACGTCTGCAGAGGGTGGGATGCAGAATTCAGGAGGACTCAGCTACAAGAAGTGATGCCATCCTCAGACTCCAGGCTGCTACTCCTGAAGTGAGGAATTTGGTAGCAGCACCAGACTGAGGTGCTGCTGGAGCAATGGTCCAGCCAGTCTCAGACCTCAGGCTGCGTTTGTCCTTGCATGGACAACCCATGGGTCCAACCCTGTTCCTGGTAACATCACCACTACCCACAGAGCAGCACATTGGGGTGTCTCTGGCCACCTTCAGCCTCCACAGTGTACTTTGTCCAGGTTTAGCCACCTGATCTGGCACAAAAGAGGTGACCAAATCCTGATCTTTAGGAAATTGTCCCATTCCCTTCCACCTTTTGCTGCCTGTCCCCCCCAAACATCAGCTTCTCCCAGCAGAGCCCCAGCTTGGCCGCAGGCTGCTCCCTCACCTGCTGCTCCCAGGTTTTGTACTCATCAGGCAGCTGCAGGGACAGCCTGTGTGCAGTTCAGCAGAAACCAGCGACATCTTTGTACACACAGCACTGACGAGCTGCTTTCTGATGCAGCAGAAGTCTGTAGACAGTGTACTGATAATAGGGTTTCACCTGTTCCCAGTGAAGTGACAACTGACATGCCATGTTCTGATGAGCCGCTTTCCAGTAGGGTGACACCGTGCACAGAGTGCATTATAACCCTGGTTCTCCACAGTCTGTGCTCAACACCAGCAACACCCGGAGCTGCAGCAGAGCTGAAACTTCGTCCATTTCACAGGGAAGCTGCAATCCATGTGCCTCTGACAGTTTGTGTGCAAGGCACTTCTCACCTGTTGCCGTGTGAGGAGTGAGGGCTGTGCAGTGCAGAGATGCCCAGTGTGGGGACCAATACCTGGCACAGCTGAGCACAGATTTGTGCCTTGCCCTGGACACTGCTGCTGCATCCTGAGCTCTTCCTGCCCAGAGCCATCCTTCCCATCAGTGGGGGAAACAGCCAAGGCAGGAGCGAGGGCTCAGCAGAGGCAGTGGGGGCCAGGAGGGCTCCTTCTCCCCTGGAGCTTTTGGGGAGCCTGGCAGGCTGGCGCTGCTTCGGTTTTCTTCCTGTCGCCAGAAATTCCTTCTGCACTTGTCAAGTGACCAAGGCGAATCACTTTTGTTTGAGATAGTTCACACTTCTCTGGGTTCAATTTCAAAGTGGCATTTTTAGAGCTTATCACATGCCATTTATAAATGTATCAGTGCCTGCTCAAAAGCTCGGTGGAAAGAGGAATGCTGCATCCCTCCTCCGTCTGACAAGAACACAAGCCCTGCACAATCTTCAGACAGCAAAGGGCACTGCCTTATCTCTGGCTAGTAAAGGGTGTATCTTGACATTGCTACAATCACTCTCGTGGTGTAAGAAGAGCAAAAATCCCTTCTCCTCGATTTTGAACCATTTTGAAGGTTTTCTCTTTGCCATAAACCAAACTGGTTCTTGGATCGTGGCTGTTAGAACAGACATCTCCAGCTAAAATGGGCTTTGGACTGCAACTGTGGCAATCCCTCTCCATACTCATGTACCCAATTCTGCCTTACAGCTGAAACAAGGTGGGTTATTCAGCTGCCACAGGGGAAGGGGCCGTACATTTATCCCAGGGAAAGAACCCCCCCACAGGCCGCTGCTACCAGGCAGCCGCCATGTTACAAACCTCAGCTTTAGCTTTTCCTCACAGTGAATTTCTAGCAAATCCTAAAAAGGAAAAGGGTTTCCAAAACATCTTCCTTTGGCTTATTTAGGAATTCAAAATGACCAGAGGACTGCTGAGATAATATCCACTGCAACCAGAAAATGTAGCAAGGCCAAGGAGGAGACAACAGCGATGTGCCTGGAGGAGATGCTGTGCAGACCCAAAGCCAAACACCCCCACACCACCAGGGCCAGCTCGGTAAGAGCGCACATTTTAACTCATTGACTCACCCCAAGCCAGCAGGATCCTTCCCTCAGCGCTGCCAGCAGCGCCAGCAGAGCCTGTTTGATGTGCTGACCTGCCCTCCACAAGCATCTTACACTCTCTATCTTTGCTGGATTGGGAGGGAAAGAAAAAATTCAGATTATTTTTAAGCCCATTTGCTGCCTTGCCCTGGAATGTGCAGCCTCTTCCCTGGAACGTACCTTCAGTGTAATCCTCTCTTTACCAGGGTCTGTAGTCGCTCATTCACGCGTTCCCCTGCCTTCCTTCATTATAACCTGTTGCTTGTCAGAAACCCTAGCAGCTTAAACTGGACTGCTTCTTTGCTTGATAACAGTAATCAGGGCTTTAGCAGGCAGCTTTGCAGAATCAGCCTGCCCTGCACCCCTCCCACTCCCAATTTTCTGATGGATAGGTGATCACTCAGGGAAAAAAAAAGTACATGTTCACCTGGAGAGCAGAACAATTTGCATTTTGGGGGGTGGTTACTGAAAAATGAGGTATTTAGGCACTGCCACATGAGATTTCCAAAGGAATTCCTGACTTGAATTTGCAGCAACACTGTCCTGGCATTTTGCCTTGTTACTGTCTGTAGAGTTATTAAAAGTCAATAACCAAATCAGAGTAGGTAAATACATGGGGGCATCTCCTGCCATTGATTTTTGGGCAGAATACCCCTCTGAAATCAATGGAGAGCTTTGTTTAAAAACAAAGGTGGCATGGTAAGGGCCACATTTCTTAAATAGAAAGAAGCTCAAATCCAATATGAGTTTATCTACCAGGTCTGTCTCCAAAACCTCACATTTTTGTCTTCTCAATCCCATTTTCCTGCAGAACAATCCAAGTAATTCCCACTGACTTCTCATCAAAAATAAAGTCTTATTTTGTCTAGATCTGTTCTTTAAAGAACAGTTTATGGCTGTTCTTTAAAGAGAATTAGGCAGTTGCTGTTATTGTGTATTTGGAGGTACAGATCCAGAGGTTCAGGTTATTCTGCCTTTTGCCTTTGCACTACTGAGTTGGACACTCAGTCTCTATGAGTGACAGATCAATTCATCCACTTTTTGAAACTTATTTGCTTTGAATATTAAAGGCTTCAGTTTAGTAATGATGGTATCGAGCCAGTCGGTGTTTGTAATTGAAATCAGAAACTGAAATAGGAAATGCATCATCCGGCTAAACTGTATTTACAGCTCAATGCCAACACTTTAAACTGCAATGGCCATCCTAAATCACATAGCCTTCCTCAACTACCCAGCAGCTTAGGGATCAGCGCTGCTCTGACTCTGGACCCCATCCAAGGCCTCTGGAAGTCAGCTAGTGGCTTTTTTTTGACCTGGCAGGTGCCCGAGAGTCGCTCTAAAGCTCTTCCCTTTGTTACCTTAGCACACAGCGCTTCCTTTCTCTGCCCAGTTTCCTTAAGCTGCCATGGGCAATGACAGCTTTCCTCATGTCTGAATTGCTACTTGCATTTTTGGCTTGAAAAACAGCATAATAATCCCTTTTATGTTTTTTATTTTTTTTTTCAAGCATCCCAATCAAGCGTAAAGCTGGAGACCCATTTCTCAGTCCTGCAGCATCTCTGCTTCCAAGGCTGCCAGCTCCTGTACCCCCGTTGCAAACACTGCTGCAGGTCTGCTTTGCAGCAGAAACTTTCCAGGTGGAAGCAGATCTTTGAGCATGAAGCCGAGATTTAGACTTACAACGTTCAGGAGAGGTGACATCCATCCTCCTCACGGGTGCTGGTCCCTGTGTCTGCTGCAGTGCTGTGCGAGGCAGCTGGGCAGGGAGAAACCAGACAGATCAGCGCAGCCACCAGCCACAACAACTTTGTTTGGCACAGGGAAGAGATCTTTATCCCCTTAGATGGGCTGCAGCTTTTTCAGACGTGAGGCTGAGGCTCATCTGAGATACGGAGGGTTCATTCTCCACCTGAACTCCTGATCATGACCCCGGGCTACACCTGGAGGGGAAACCCATCCCAGAGCTGAGATACCGACCTGGTGCTTGCATCCTGCTGGATCCTGCTGCCACATCTTCCCAGCCTCAGTCTGTGCCAGGGACACTCAGCTAGCTCAGGTGTGCTTGCTTGCATTAGACCTCTATTTCCTTTCCTAATAAATTTTGTGGCAGCTGCCGAGCGGGATCCACTTAAGCTTGGTGCTAAAGGCAATCTGCACCGTGCCTTCTCTCCTGGAAAAGATCTGTACATGGAGCAGAGAGGAACAGCAGGAACTTTCATCTCAAACGTGCAGAGAGCACAAAAGCAGCATCCTCCCCTGCGCTCCCTCCCTCTCCGAGAGAAGACAGCCGTCTTCAGGGGAAGGAAAATACAGAAACCACAAGCTGGAGCCTCGGGCACGGCCAAAGGAAGCTGGTGGAAATATTCCAGCTAGGAAATAGATCGAGCCAAGCCATAAAATGCTTCACTCAGACACATTCCCTGACAACACTGGGGGCCCCTACTCTCTACCCCACTGCCAGACTTGCCACATATAAAATCAAGGCAAGTGACCACAAGCATAAAAAAGAGTTATGCTCTGCCACAGTGCATTTTGAGCACTCCAACAGCCCAGCACCACAGGGAGAAACAGGGTTTCTCTCCCTTTCCTTCAGGAAGAGGTTTCAACCAGCAAAAATTCCACATTGCAGCCACGGCAGAAGTGGCCACTACACAACAAGAGGAGCCCAGGGGATCTGTCACAGAGCAAGACCTTGAGGAGAGCTCTTTGTACACCAGCCTTGCCCAGGATGTCTGGCTCACCTTGCTTTCCACTTGTTTTTGAAGGGTTTGTGTGTTGGGGAACCCCATCCACGTTTGCTCTGGATGTAATGGCACTCTTATCCACTACTTCTCTGAGGTTTTCTTCCTGGCCTCCCACCAAGAGTAGGGGCATTCCCTGGGGTGTGAGAAAAAGCTGAGCCAAATCTAGCTTCACCTTTGTGGTTCATGGATGGCAAGAGGATCCCTGTGGCATTTCCAACTGGCCTGAACCATCCTAGGGAAGATTCCCCAGCAATATCTGGAAGAACTGGAAGGGTTCTGTAGAGATTCAAACTCAGCCTCAGAAAAGAAAAAAGCACACTCAAACAAACCCCCACAAACCCACCTCTGTTGGTTTCAAATTATAAATGTACCCACTTTGTGTTTACAATATATGCCCCTCTTCACTCTGCAGCTGTAGCAAAGCATGAGAGGCAGGCTTGAACACAGCAATGACCTTACAAAATCCAAGATGAGAACAGTTTCGCAGTTATGTGTCAGCAACAGACCTTTCCAAATAACTGATATATCTCAGACCACTCATGTACGCACCTGAAGCTGCTCAGAAAAAAGCCCTTGCTGCCTTTTTGCTACATCACACCATCATCTCAGAACATATAAACAAAGCACACAAAGCTCCAGAAACTTATTGCAAATAATCTCACTGCCAGAAGAAAGGCAGAGTGGAGTTTATCACAAAACTGGGTTCATGTGTAGGACCTTTAACATCTTCAGATGAGGGCAATCACTCCACAAAAAACAGCAAGCCTTGGGTGTGAGGAAGAATTCACCTTCAGCACAGCACCACGCCGGCAGCCTGCCCAACGACGCAAAACTCAAAACACTCTGTGCTCAGAGTTTCCAGCTGCTTCTGCTGAGGTTTTCCTTGTTTCAGAAAGGAATTTGAGATCATTCAATGAAAGAAAGAGCCATCCCTGCTTCTCTAGGTCCAGCAGAAACTTAGCAAGGAATAGAGAAACTTTTTTTAACCTGAAGAATTTAGGAAATGAAGGCCAGTTCTGGCAGAGCTATGCCATGGGATCCAGGAAGCATCCACCTCCTGTGTGCTGGTATGAAGTTTAAAAAATAATCAGTCCTCACAGGTGGATCAAACCCAGACATTCTCCCGCAGCCATCAGGAAAATAACACTTTGTTTTCTTAGGAACCAGATGTTCCCCACACAGCAAACGCTCCAAATTTATGACAGCTATGTCAGACTCTGCAGACCTGTAATGGTCTTTGGTCAGAGGGAACGCAGAGAAAACAGAAAATATACAGGAGGAAGCAGAGGGGAAAAAAAAGCTTCATTCCACATCCTCAGCTCTGGAAATGTGTTTGGAGTCAGCGTTGGAGGCTGCAGCTCCTGGAGGAGGCTGCACTGTCTCTCATTGAAAATGAGACTGAAATTATGTTCCACGTCAGCTGTCAAGTAATGGTTTTGAAACCTTAAACAGAGAATACATTTGCAGCTATTAGCATGGTATGGTCATGGTTTGTGTTTGAAGGTGAAAACAGTGTGTAAGGAGAGAAAGAAAACATTAATTCTATTCATCTTGAAAGTTACTTTAACTTCTCAAAATGCTACGGTAAATTTTGAAAGTTTAAAATTAGTTTCAAGATGAATAGAATTAATGAGTGAATTAGAACTGGTACTGAATTGCAATAAATAATATTCAAAACCTTTTAATAATCTTTGCAGTGATTAAAATGAATGGATTTTTTTTTCTTTTTGCTATAAAACTGGGGCTCTTTTAAGTATAAATTGTGATAATGACTCGAGAATTTCCAGCATCAGGTTTTTCCATTACATCTCAGCCTCCACAGTTGATCTAAGGCTTAAAGAACAACATTCAAGCCTCACTTTCTAATGATGAGGTGTTTGACACAGAAAGTAATCCTAACAGAGGAGGCTGCCTGCCCAGTGATTGCTGCCAAGTGGAGCTGACAGAGACAAAGAAACATTTTTCTACCGAGTCTCATAACAAAACCTCCTCCTTGGACCAACTGAGTGATGAGCAGGGATCTTTTTGTGAGAAGCACTTAGCAGATCAGACCTGTGTTTGTAATTCTGGCAGCATTTGTTATAAGTCTTGCATTTAACAAAAAAAAAAAAAAAAGACAAAAAATATAGGACAAGATTTTTAGTAATGCTGAGTGATGGAACACAAATACAATTAGCTCAGTCATAACAGTTTGTGATACCTCAGTCTGGTTCAACACATGAAAATCCTCCTAAGAAACCAGGTTTGAAAAATTTAAAACTTCTTTGCCCACATCTCCTGCCAGGCCTTTTAACCTCACAGCCTTTCTGAGTTTTTCTGAGATGTTTCCATCACTGCTGAGAAGGCTGCTGGTGTCCTGTGAGGGGTTCTTCAAAAGTCTTGCCCCGAGTTATGCCTGGATAATTTCCTGTAAATTCATCATTCTAAATTTTGGGGAAAAATTCATCTTGGGATCAAAAAGCACTGTAGCACAAATATTTTTTTCCTGTTTGTTCAGCCATTCTCCCTGTGTGCTTTGGGGAAAAGCTTTGCTCACAGACGTTCCCACTGGGACAGCTGCCCCAATTCATCTGCAAACACAGCCCCAACCACGGCTGGTTGGCACCCTCTGGGATTGTTTCCGTGTTTCTCTTGGTAACCCTCGTTCCTGCTCCTCCAGGTAGCTCCGTAGGCCTCATTTACCCCAATTTACCCCAATTTACCCCAATATCACTGTACTGCACATGGCCAGCTGGGTTTTTCCCTGCTGCTGCCCCTCTGGCCCCTTGTGCCAGCTTCACAGTGCAGCTGCAGGGATGCAGATGCCCCAGGCTGGGCATGGCCTGGGCTGACCCCTGCTCCCTCCTGAGCTCCTCCTTTCCCTGTGGCAGCGAGGTCAGGCCTGGAGCCTGCTCTCTGCAGAGAGGCCTGGTTTCTCTCTGCTGTCCGTCAGGAGAGTTTGACCTGCCAGCGGCCTCCCTCAGCATCCTCCCAGGCAGCAGCTTTCCCCTGAGGGTCGCTGCTGCCCAGGGAGCACAGCACGGCCCCTCTCCCACCCCTGCTGGCCTTTGCTCAGTGGGTGCCTCTGCCTGGCAGGGACCACAACTCCTGGGCACCCACCACATTCTAATGAGCATTCTGTGGTGCTGAGGTTCATTTTCAGGATCCATCACGTCTCCATGGCTGGTTTCTCCTGTTCTCTCCAGCAAGACACCACAGGCTCCTCCCCAAATCCTCCACTTTCTGCTTTATCAATCATTCCTCCATCATAGCAAGATACAACCCTCTCGCCTGGCTTCCAGTTCTGCTTCCCCTCTACAGATGTGAGGGTGCAGCCTGAAATGTGCTTTCTTTATTTCTTAGTTTTTCATGAGAGCCCATAATCCACCCAGAAGTAGTTTGTAATAATTCTGCATGGGAGACACCACCCATAATAAATTGTGTTGTGTGAACTTCCCGGTGCTCCTGTGCTGGCAGCCAGGCAGGGGGAAGGACAGAGCCATCTTCCAGGTGTATTTATTTCCCCAGCCAGGACAGCTCGTAATCGCAGACAAACTGTTTGTCCTTGACTCCTGTCTCAGCAAAGGAAGACTGAACTTCCCACAACACGATCCATATCACATCAGATTTGATATATTTCATAACAGCCTTTTATTCTCCTGTCTTTGTTCATTTATTTATCAATCTGACACTTTGCTAGATACCTCGCTGTCTTTCTTTTTATTCACCTGTCATTATCTCCTGCTCACATGTTATAATACTCAACTTTTTTATGTATATTAAACATAAAAAGGCTCTTGGCCTGTGCCTTTTCACTGTGGATTTTCTCTGTTACACTTAAATAGCAATAGAACGGATGCTTTGCAAATCCTTTCTGACTTTTAGTGATATAAATCGTCGCTGCTTGGTGCTTCCAGCCTGCCTTGAAGCATTGAAAGGGCCCTCTGCCACACGTGTCTGCACAGCCCAAGGCACGCCTGGGATGCTCCCCGGGCTTCGAGACCAGCTCTGTGGAGAGGGAACTCAGGAGCAGAGCAGAGGAGCCCCATAATCACCCAGGCACCGTAAATAAACTTTTACCAGCTTTCCATGATCTAATCCCCTGTGGTAAATCCCATGGGAGGGAGTCCAAGGGGTTTTCCCCACCACAAATCCCAGGAGTTCAAAGCCTGGCGTGGCTTGCTGGGCCTCAGGTGCAGAGCTCAGCTTAATCCTCTAGAAGGAAAGTTGGCTCGCAACTTACAGCCAAATAAAATCATCTTCTGCTCTTCCTCAAGCATCTCACAAAAGCAGTTAGATTACTCCATCCTGAATTTTTACTACCATCAGAGAAACAACTAAAAATATTTAACTTGTTCGTTAAAATATTTAACGTGGTTTTGACAGTTCACCAGCTGTTTAAAAGTAGCTGAAAAGGATGGCAAAGGCTGTTGCTGAATTTAATAAATATGTGTGTGTGTAATGTTTGTTATCTGAGAAGTACATTTAGATGTCTGCTTAGGTTAGTATCACATATGCTGGAACACATGTTCCTTTTCTGGTACACATCTATAATTGTGCCCATTTATCTTATTGCAGTTTAAAGTACCAACAGGATAAATAAAGGCACTGTCTATTCTACTTTGAGAAAGAGAGAGACCAGGCTATTTAAGTCAGTGAGAAAATATAAAACGCTGCAGATAAAAACTTTCAAGGGTGGGGAAAATTACTTTTTAAAATAGCACAATCAAGGACATCTTTGCTGTGGAAAGATTTTAGTCAGAAGGAAGCAATTCAAAAGCTCCTACAAAATGGATGTAGGCAGAGAACAGTGCAGAAGCAGGGAGGCATTCTGCCTGTGTCCCTTTTTATGGTAATCTCTAGGCATTAATTTTCCATGTCTATTAAAATAAAATGCTCTCACAGATTTACTTTCCCATGGCATAGGGTCCAAGCAGGAGTGAAGGACGCTGGTGCTGCAGGTGAGGGTGATGAAGGGGTGGAGGAGGCACAGGTGGGGCTCCACCTGCAGTATGGCAATATCCACACTCAACTAACCCAGCAGGAGAGTTCCCTGCAGCCAGAGCACAAGTGACACCCACACTGCCATTCCAGCTGAGGATCCTCTGGGATGCCTACACGGATCAGGGCTGGGCACCCACCCACCCACAGGATCACGAAAACCCTGCCAGAACTTGGCCTTTCTCCACATTTGGGTGGCCTTTGTCCAACCTGGGGCAGGAAGATTTGCTGGACCAAGTCCATAAGCATCCTGAAGACAAACAGAATGAGGGTGCAGGTTTGGACCTTTCAAAGTAAATGTCCTTTATATGAGATCTACCTACCCCAGACTGAACTCCCACACCTGGTTCCTCTAATCACTCACGTGCTAGTCCAGATGTGGAAGCAAACAATCAGCTCCCACTACAGCCAGAAATGACTGTCCCAGCCCTTGACACCCAGCCACGATGTGCAGAGCGAGGAAATAGAACAGCTCAGGAATTCAGCACTCTGTGGCTTGGATTTGTGAAAGCAATGATAAATTTAAAAGGATTTAGGGAAACTCTAATTGCAGGAATCAGTCTTGAGAGACAGAGCGGGACTCACAGACTTCTTTGATGTTCAATTCATAAAAGTCCTCAAATTACAGAAGGGGAATCACTTTGCAGCTTGGAACAAACTGACAGTCCAGGAATACACTGCAAACCAGTCACTGAGCTCCAGTGAGCCGCAAAGACAAACTGCCAGGGGCAAAATGAACATTAAAACCAAGATCACCAGACACACATAAAATGTGTTCTGAAGGAGAAGCCAAAGAGTTTGATTATATTTGTGACTGGACACGAGAGCTCACCAACCAGCCTGGTGGCGCTGGATTTTCCAGGGGTGATTTTTCTTTGTGTCTCTTGTTCTTGCAGATAAGGCTGATAGAGGGAGACTTGGTGTGACAACTGAGGCGACTGAGATTCCCCAGTTCTGGTGAAAACTATTTGAAATAAAACAGAAATGCCAGTGAAGGGTTTTAGGGTGCTGGTTTGTCAGCCTGAGGTGAACTGTGACACTTGATTTCAAACATCTCACCTAAACACAATTTAAGAGAGCAAAAGGGATGAAATGAACAGTGAAGATCTAGTAGCTGGATCTGCTTAAGAATTGTAATGTCTCCATAATCCTTTCCTACCTAAACAGGTCAAAAAAAGATCAAGTGTAACATGAAGGTTATTTTCACCACACACGGAGGCAGCATCAGTCAATTCAAGAGCCTTTCTGGAGCACTCTGTGTGCTCCAAGAGCATCAGAGCCATTTTATGTGGAATAAAACATGATCCTGCAGGAGCTTCTTGCAGCCAGAGTTATGCACCAAACCCAGTTGACAATTCAAATAACACTGGGAAAAGTCATCCTAGTGTGGGGTTTGAATTCCTGGGTGTAGCAGGAGCTGGCAGCCTGAGGAATGTTTCTGAGCCACCCATGTGTTATGGATCATCACAAACGCACCAGCATTGCTGGAAATCTTGCAAATGACAAGAGGCTCAAATGAGGACTCTATCCTGCAAAACAGAGAGCGGTGCCAGGACCGCAGCTATTTAGATGCCTTGCCAGAACAAACCACCTTGTGAGAGCGAGCCCGTGGCTGCCAAGAGAAGAGCAGCTCCTGGAGATGCAGGGATGGGGGAGAGGCGGCTGCGCCGAAAGCGCTGCTGGAGGCTCCAGCTCCTTCCAAAATGAACAGGCGTTGCTAAAAAGAGAGATAGGCTTATCGAGCACATTATTCTGGGGAGAAAGAGAACAGCCCCAGTGCCTCCAGCTGTCTCCAAGGCTTTGGGAGGGTGCAGGGAGGGCAGGGTTGGCTCTGTGGGTCTGCAGGTGCCTGCTGGGGGTGGCACGTGCTGCACGAGCAGCCTGGGGGGAGCAGAGGGGAAGGAGGAGGGAGCAGGGAAGGAGAAGGAAATTGTGCCACGTCCTTCTCCTATGCCAAAAAATGAAAAGAAACTATAAACCCCCTGTTTTCAGAATATAAAAAGGTTGGGAAAATAGGACTCCAAGGGCTCTGCAAATGATTATGCTAATTAGATCTAGGGCTATTCAATAGCTCTGAAGTGATGCTCAGGAATTTTGAACTACAGTTTTTAGTGTGATTACAGATCATATTAAAATTCTATTAGTCTTCACCTAAGTTGCAAATAAGTGGGATGGAACAAGGGGTCCATAATTTCTTCAACCCAAATACTTTTAATGTAGCAGATATTTTAGAGTAAATATATTCCCCTTTTTGAAATTAAAAGAAGCTTTACTTATGCAATTGCACAGAGTGAAACTACAAACTGAAATTTTTAAAGATTACTGATTTTTCCACATGGGCCCAAGTTTTGAGTGTTGTTGTAAAACAGTATTTGTAATTGTTTCAGCCTTGCTATACAGTATAATTGAGACGCTCAGTAGAGAAAACTTGGTAGCAAAATCTCTTTTTGTTTCTGCCTAGCAAATGATAAATTGTTAATGACCACCTGTTACAATGTTAATGAAAGTGAGATCTGTATGTAAATAAAGAAAATTTAATAACTTAACAAGGTGGATTAAAATTCCCAACCTGCTCCTTGCTAATCTAATGCCAAACACCAAATAGTTGCTATCTAAGCAAGAAACTAGTTAATGTATTCACCTCCATGTACTTTTCAAACTATAATTAATATTTTAAAAATTTATAAAACCAAAATCATAGGTTTGATTGTTACAAACAAAATATCTGCCTTTAATCTACTACAAAAGGTTGGCGCAAATCCCCTTAAACGATACTAAAATGTAAACCACAAGGCAGCACTGAGGAATTGATTATGTTTAACTTCTTTTGCATTTGTCCTAATCACATTCCTTATAATTGTATTTAAAATTACTCCAAAACAGTTGATTGGTAATTCTGTAGCACAGAAGAAATATGGAATGAGAACACTGTTTCCTTGCAAGAAAAAAAGAGTCTTGTTATAAATAACTTTCAAGGTATGTCCTCTGGACATTGGGTGAATATTAACACTTGACAAATGGACATTTGTTGGTTTAAATAAAGTGAAAGTTATTGAAAGGGAATAAGTGAGGCTCTTACTTCTTGGAGAAGAAACTCAGGTGTTTTTTTTTTTCTCTTCTCCAAACGCCACATAGGGTTTTACAGCACTGATTTTCTCTCCCTTCCTCCTGATTTACACCCCACCAAGCCCACCCCACCCCAAAGGGGCAGCTAAAGAGGGCCGGGGCTGCTGGTGGAGCCCCAGTTTAACCCCAGCTCTGCAGGTGTGGCTTCAGCAGGAGACCTGCCTTGGCAGCAACTTCCTTGACCCAACCTCCTGCCCCAGGCAAGGTCAGCTTCAAAAACCTCAAAACCCCAAGGGTGGAGACTCCACAGCCTGTCTGGGGTGCTGTGCCAGGGCTGCGCCATTCTCGTGGGGAAACGTTGGAGTCTGGGGGCTTTCTCCTTAAAACCCGAGGGGATTTCCCATTGCAAGCCACCCATTGCCCTCCTACTGAGCACCTCAGTGGCTTCAGCAGGGAGATGAGGGAGGGGAGGGAGATGAGGGAGGGGAGGGAAAAGGAGAGAGGGAAGGTGCGTCTTCCCCTTCCATTCCACCATGGCCACACACAGTTTGTCCATAAAATCAATTGATGCCTGAGTCCTTCCTACCACTTGTCTCCAGTGCTTTCTCCCTGTTTTAGAAAGCTGGCCTGAGACACAGAGAACAAGAAGAGCAGTTCCTGGAGACACAGGGATGGGGGAGAGGCGGCTGCTAAAAAGAGAGATAGGCTTACTAAAGAGAGAGCATAGAGAACAAGAGGTTTTGCCAATGCCCCAGTGGGAGCCCACGGTCAAGCCATGATACAAAGGCTGAACAGATAAGGAGGAATGACACCTGCATCTGCCTGGGCTCTCCTCCACTGCACCTTCTCCTTCAGCTGCTCTGGGTTTGGAGACCTGGACACAAACGTGGGTGCTGCCAGTCCATGACCACCTGTGATGGGCCTGATCAGCATCATCCCACACCAAAGCAAACACTGTCCTTGTCCGTGGGGAGGTGAGCCTCAGAGGAGATTCCACAAATAACTATTTCCAAAAAAAAAAAAAAAAAATTTTTGGAGAATGTATGTTCATATTCTGTCCTTTAATTGGGAAGCACTTCACGGGTCTGCACTTAATCAAGATGGATACCTCATTAGGACATCTCCCAGGGAACCAGTTTAGCCTAACAACAGCAAATCGCAACACTGCTGCTTAATTGGGACAATTTTTGCAAAGTCTCCTCTTAATGGAGACATATTGGGCCAGTGCCAGGAGTTAAGTGGTGTTAAATGAAATAGGTGCAAAATTCCAACTTCCTGTCTTTTTATATAAAGATTGTCAGCTAAGAATGTAAATAAATAAAGGCTAAATATTTAGAAGAAGGGACTTGAAGTTTCCTAGTTTTTTGGTTGCATGGAGTACTGTAATGAAATGTGAGCTTCTCGGGTCCATACTTAACCCAACCTGCACTTCTAGCAGAAGTGATTCTCCTGTTGTGCTTGGACAGCAAAAGCACCTCTGGCTCCATATGTTTGGTGGAACATCCTGGGTTTGCTTACCATGAGCAAGACAAATGGTCACCCTCTACTTCAGCCTCATGTGAAGGTGTCTGTAAACCACAAGAGCAGGTCCACAGAGGAGCCCATGCCTCAGCCCTGGAAACAGAAGCCAAGGTTCCCAGTGGAGCACCCCAGACATGCAATCACAAACATTTCTGTGTTCCTGCCATTCAAGGACTTTAGTGCCCTGACTTTGAGTTAGAAATATAAAATTTCCTCTTAGATTACCTGGAGAATCTATGAAATGATACATTCATGCCTGCAGTGGGTGACCTGCCCTCACTTCCTCGAAGTCAGGCCTCTCCCACTGACAGGATGTTGCACAATTTGCCCTGAACAGAGCCAGTGCACCCCACCTTGGTGAGGTGGAAGGCTGGCCAGGGGGCTCAGGCCCCCGCTGGGCACTGGGCATCCCTGGTTTTGGCAAGAGTCATGGCAGCGGGTTCAATATCTGCTTATTTGCTCACTTTATTCCTGGGACCTGCTCCCATGAGACTCAGAGTCCTCCTTCTCTCAGGTTCCCTCCCTACACACAGTGAGCTGAAGTGTTGTTCTCTTCCCCATTTTTCTTCGGAAGAGCAGCTGCTGGGGCAGCACGGTGCTGTTCAGTACAGGGTTAGCCTCTGGGCAAGGCTGCTGACAAATAAAGTACTCAAACTAATGGCAGGTACTTTCCCAAAATCACTCAGGGCAGTAGCAGCCACCAGCATGCTGGGAACAGACACCCAGAGCATCTTCCAGAACATAAAAAACAAGCTCCCTTCAAAATACCTCTCCCACGATGTCTTAGATCCCCTTAGATATTTCTGAGTGTTAACATTAACTGATGAACCAGCCTGAGAGGCATCAAAGAAGGTTTTTATTCCTCCCTTCGTCATTAAGAGAAGCTGTTTTACAAGTAGCTGAGCAATTTGAAGGATATAAAAGGTGTGCAAAAATTGTCTCTTTAAGACATTGACTCAGTAACCTGTAAAAGATGTTAGTTAAATACAGTTCCTCGGGACTCCTACAGTCTTTGACTGAAAGTGTTTTGTACATAAACAAACAACAACGCTCCTTCCATCCATTAAAACCCACCAGGCACTTTAATACATCACAGCATAACCATTTAGCTCAGTCATTTTTCATTGTTTGACCTCACTTTTAATTAGAGACTAAATTATTAATGCCATTTGATAGGAGACAAACTACTTGGGAGTGCTGCTGTTCTCTAGGCCAGCTCTCAGGAACTACACACTCAGATTTTGTACATTTCAAATAAAACATAAGTGGCCAGAAGAAAAACAATTTACATTTACAGCTCCTACAAACCCAGCATCCATCAAGAGTTTGGTGCTTAAAAAAAAAAATCTCATGTGGTGTTATCAGCAGACTTTTAAAATTCAGCAAGAAAATATAAAGTGCCCCCGGAGAGAAACTCCCTGGAGATTTTCCAAGAAGTTCACAGGCTCTGGAAAAGCAGTTGCCAGATCCTGTAATCAAAACGCCCAGGATTGTTTAAAGAAGTTAGCAGTGTATTTTTCCCTGCTCAGCTTTGATGTAGAGGTTCCCAAGGAGGGAAGATGAGCCCACAGAAACAGGAAAGCGAGAGGTGATTTAAAGCCAGAGAGCAAGAGGGCATGGCTGCAGCGCAGACCGGAGTCTGAGCCAGCTTAGCTGATATCAACAGGCCCCAAATCGTTCCCAAGCAGGCCAGGTCAGGGTGCAACTTGCCCCTCACCAGGGCATTTGGTCCCTTGTAAGCACTGGCCTGGGTTCCCCACTCCTGGCACTTTCTCTCTGAGGGCACAGAGCACTGTAAAACAGGTTCTCTAACACCAGGGCAAACGCCACATCCTGCTCATGGAGAGGAAGATCTGTTGTGAGGTCCTCCTGCAGGGAAATAAACACCAGGCTGGCAGTCATTGTCATGAAGGAGATGACAAATCTGGGATCCTGGGCAGAGCTGGAGGGACTGGGTTTGGCCTCCCTTCCTCACAAAGTGCCTGAGGCCAGGCCCTTTCCATCCTACTAAAGCCAGGCCTGGGTGACCCCTGTAAAACACTTGGCACTGCTGGGTTGGATAAAGAGCATCAGTCCCCACCTGTGGGTGTCTGGTGAACTCACCCCAGGGTGTGTTTAGCCACTACCTCTTTAGTTTGGGGTTTTTTGTGTTTCCAAGGGCGGAATCACCTTCATCCCTCAGTGACAGTCAGTGTATGAGGGCTGAGGGCCTCCCAGAGCAGGCACCCAGCCCTGCACTGCCCGGGGATCCACATCTGCCCTTGGAGGGCTTTGAGGAGCCACCAGCACCGGGCTGCCTGGAGCTGGTCCTGCCACCGTCAGGTGTTAGAAAAACCACACCAAAACCTTCCAAAAACTGCAACTCCAGAAGCTAGATAAGGAACTGGGGACACATTGAGGGAACAATTTCTCCAGCAAGGTTCATCATCAGCAAGATCCCTTGCTGTGTTAGACAACTGTTCAGCTGTTTCCCGCACGACTGTGGTGATGCCAGACAAGGATGTAAGTTTGCTGTACTGCTGGGAACAGGCAAAGCCATCAGCCCCTCCTCACCAGCCCCTGTGTCCCCTCGGACTCAGACCCAAACCCCTCCTGGCCCTGCCCTGCTGCGGGTGGGCGGCAGGAGCCCCGTGCCCCTCACACCGAGGGAGTGAGGCTCTCCTCAGCTGTTACTCAGCTGTCTGTACCAAAGGCACAGAGTGACAATAATCTTTCTGCTGATTTGATGGAGCAGAAAATACAATCTCCATGTCATTCTTTAAAAACAGAGCAAGAAATCAGTTTTTCAGCTGGACTGGCCTTTCTGCAAAGGATGATGCCTGCCAAGCCCTTTTGTTTGGACTCAGCTTTTCCCTGGCAGAAATCTGAAGAGTCTTGTGTCCTGTTGTTCCACTTAAGCCATGAGGTTTCAAGATCTTTGCCATCCAAACTCAGGCTACAAAAATTCACTGAGATAGATTTTAGCCTGCAATGCTCTTGCTGTGGTTTTATTTCTTAGACATGTGTCTTTTTCTGTTTTAGTAGGTTTCAAGCAGTTATTTTCACTGACTCCTAAGACACAGAAAAATTGGTGTTTCTTCTCCCCCCTACCCCAAAAATGACATAATCTCCCCTGTATGCTTTCAGTGTAAAATAACCAAGTGCATATGAGGACTAATGGCCCTAAAGGAGCTGGCTAGATCTACTCACTCAATAATCCATGCTTTCAAAAGGCCTGATTTCACAGTTACAGAGACACCCCTGAGCAGTTTTGCTGCGAGAGTGAGCACTCGTAGCCTCTCCTCTTCTCTCGATATGCTTCAGCAGCTCCCTCTAATGTCAGTGGGGACCCCCGTGTACAGCTCCAAGAAAATTAGACAGCATCAGGCCACATCCTGCCCTTGCATGCACATCCACAGCTTCCAGGGGAGGTAATGAGACCATCACAGCATCCCAAGGGACGGACGCTGGAGGGGAGGATGAGGATGCTCCTGGGACCCAGCACGTCCATCTCACCCTGAGCTCCATCTGCGGACAGGGTGATGCATCCGTGCAAGATGCGGCTGCATGAGAGGCACTCCAGGGATGGAAGCCCCTTCCTGCTCATCAGCTCTGGTCCTAATGCCAGGAGAGAGAGCTGTGGGACAGAGGCTCGGAGCATAAAGCATCCAGAGTCCTTGAACGAACCCCATTCACATTCATTTTCTAATCTGCTGATGCCCTGTGTCCAGCAGTCAGTATTTTAAATTGTTATTAAATGTCTTTGGGGGGATTATAATTTGTATGCCTGATTATACAACGGATATACCTATCTATCTCATGGTATCACAAATAGCCATACCATAATGATGATTGAAATATATAATCCCCCCAAAGATGGTCAGAACAATTTAAACTTCCCTCTGCTTAATTAAGAGAGTTAGGGGATTAGGTACATGAATTAAATGGAGGGGAAGGTTTGGTTTATGCTTTTAAAACCCAGTGGAGTCACAGGGAACTGGTGAGGGAGAAGTTAGACTGCCTTGTCCATCCTTCTACTGTCTTGTGTCAGGCAGACCAGCCTTTCTGTCTGCCTGCCTGGCCCTGGGAGTTTTCCTCCTTCAATGAGGATAGGAAAACTCTTCTCTTCCATTTTTCAACCTTCCAACATCTCCAATGTCTTCTCAGTGCCTCCTAGGGAAAACACCTCTGCATGCAGCCTGATTCCACCGCAGGTCACATTGCTGTGACTGCAGAGTGCTCATGGTGTGCATTGCTGAGATCCCCAGACCTCACCTGGCTGTACCAACCCCCTGTGTCCTGCTGCCTCCAGCCCCTCTCCTAAGCACAGAGTGACAACAGCTCCCTCACCTCTGGGGGACGAGGTTTATTTGGGTGAGCTCCAAAGCCCCGTGCACGGAGGAGAAACACTTCACAAGAGGTTTAAACAAACAAACCCACCTCTCCTGAGTTTCCCTTCCTTCAGGAGATCTCGGACTTGCCAATACTCTGCCAAGCAGAGGTGATCTGTTTGTCTTCTCCATGCTGACAATAAATCCAATCACACCTTGGACGGCTAAATGGAATCAATGGAGTCCCTGCAGCACCGTGCTCCCCTCGGCTGGGCACCGGCCCCCCTCTCCCTCATCAGCCATGCTAACAGGGAAAACTGGGTGGATTTCACTCCCCACATCTACCTGCTCATTACAGAGCCAGCTTTGTCATTAGGGCTAAATTAATCAAGAGAGGTGAATGTTTTCGACAAACTGCACTGTTTACTTCAAAAAAACAGAAACAAAATTAGTGCGATGCAGGGAGAGCCAGACGCTTGCTGGGCAGAGCAGAGGAGCCCAATCCGTCGGGAAGCAAAATCACTGAGTTGTTATTGCTGACTCTGAGCACAGCCTGGGGACGGCGATCCCTGAGCAGGCTGAGAGCTCCGTGGGGTGCCAGGGAAGGACTCCCTGTGCTCCTTCTACCTGGTCCCTGCTGCCAAAACCCCCTGCCAAGGAAGATCGGGGCTATTGTGCACCACATGCACAAGTGCCAGGGCAGCTTTGACACGCTGGTGCTCACCTCTCTCCCCTGAAAAATGTCAGGCCGGGATGTTCCAAGTTCCTTCACACCCTTCAGTCACCCCGAGGAAGAGCCCTTCACTCCAGTCCTAGCCAACCCTTTTAGCCTGGGAAAAGGGCACAGAGACTTTTGCAGCCATCCATAACTCTCTCGGTGGGTCTGACCAGATGCAGCTGAACCATTGTCTAGTTAAGAGGAAAAGATCAACCTGGATTTAAGAGGCAGCAAGGCCTCCATAACTCTTCCTTGAAGCACAGGCTGGCTGGATTTATGCTCTGCAGCGTGGCAGCAGGAAACAGATACAACTCGTGGTGATGGTGCTGCTCCTTCTGAGAGGAAGGCTCTTGCCCCAGCCCCTCACGGGAAAGTTTTGGGGCCACACCTGAACTTCGGGCAGGGTGTCCCAAGGTGTTGCATGTGGCTCCTGTTCAGATCTGCAGGGCCTGTAGCAGGGAAGATATTTTTTTCCCCTTTCTTCTTTTCTTTTTTGTCTTTGAAATCTTGTCAGTATATCAACACACTTGATAAGGGCAGTGTTGTAGTTACACTTCTTTAATTAAGTGAATAATTAAAAAGAAGTTGATCATCAATTAGTTAATTAAATAATTAATCCATTTTACTTTCATACCCTTTTTTGTTAATCACTGTGGCTTCGGTAATGAGCCTCCTATGGGTTGCTAGGCAACCGCCTCCTGGTTTAAACAATCAGCAGCTGCCGCCCGCCCGCCCAGCCCGTGTGAAGGGATGCGCGGGGCCGGGGCCCTTCTGGGACCGCAGGTTCGAGCCCCGCCTCTGCCGCGACCCCCACCCCAGCCGCTGCCTCGGGACCCGGCGGGGAAAGCAGGAATTCCCCCCCAAAGCCGCCGGGAAACCAAAGGCCGTGCGCTCTGCCGGGCCCGGGCCGCAGACACGGACTGGCGCTGCCGGTGGCAGGGAGGGAGGCAGGGGACGTGGTGCCACTCCCGACGGGCGGCGGCAGCGCTGGCACGGCTTCCCTCGCCCGCGCCCGGTGCCTTCCTGGAGGCACAGCCAGCCCTCGTCCCTCAGCGGCCCCCCCGTGCCTCAGTTTCTCCGGAACAGCGATGCCCCTGCGGTCATTTCGCAGATGGTCCCTGCCCCGTGGGGAAAACGGAGGGAGCCAATGCTCCCCTGCAGCTTTCCTTCCCTCTGCTCTCCCTCCTTATTCTCCCCAGTTATTTTTAATTTTTTT
>VXBU01003960.1:0-69218 GCA_013400315.1 Bombycilla garrulus
GGCGGGGTGGGAGCGGCCCCTCAGGCCGTGAGGGCGGGCGGGGGCTCAGCAGGTCCCTGAGGCGCTCGGGAGTGTGGCTGTCGCCGTCCCCGCCCTGCAGAGCGGTCCCGAAAGAAACACCCGGGAAAAAGGGAGGGGACGAAAGGGACGTGTGGCCAGTATGAAGCGGATCAAGCTGATGGGGTGATCAGACACGCCAAGCCTTCTGGGTGCCCACTGGACACCGATGAACACTATCAGAAAAGGAGTAAACTATAAGAATAAACACTATGCTAAAAGAAGTAAAAGAATTGGTGATGGAAATGGCAGGGGGAATTTTACAATAATGTAAAATTAAAATGAAATAAAAATTGTCCATAAAATGGCCTGTTGGCCCTGTGCAACCAGCAGCTGTGCGTGTCTGGAGGGCAGGGTGGAGATCAGGGCACTGTCTGTGGTCTGATGGTCTCTGCTCTCGGAGAGGGGATTTGTGATATTGTCAAGCCTTTTTGATGTCATAAAGCATATTTTTTAGTTACAAAACAGCAGTGTCCAGCTTCTCCAGTGGTGTGACTGACCTTAACTTGATCCCCTGTCAGTGGAAGCACAATTCCTGCCTGCTAGCAGGACTGGATACCACAGAAGAGCTGATAAAAAAAACCAAAAAAAAACCAAAAAAACCCCCAAAAAGTAACTTTGGTTTCTTTGTGAGCAATTAGAAGGTCAATACTCAGTTTAAGCACATCTCACAGACACAGCAGTGCTCCCCTCACACCTGCACAGGTTCCTCTGGAGGAACATGATCCCCTGTCAGTTCACTAGCATCATACCAACAACTGTATCAAAGATACCATATCACCTCTGCTTTTCCTGTCTTCTTGAAAAAGTCTTCATCCAGTTTAATTTTGGCAGTCTCTATGAACAAATAGTTACACCATCTGAAGAGCTGACTATGACATAAAGGTTCTCTGAGGTAAACCATGCATTTGTACAAGGCAAGAAGTACTTTCACAAGAAGCCACAAGACAGTAATTTTGACAATAATTTTATGCATTAGTTTTAGGTGTCACCTTTACTATCAACAATTTACATCTGAAATTCCAAAAACTTTAGAAAATCAAAACCAGAAAACCACAAGGGAACTGGGCTGGTGCCTCTTACGACAGAAAAAAATATTTCTGGAGTGAAGAATATTTTTCTACAATAAGCATAGAACTATGTTTTACATTAATAAGCAGTAGGAGTAAGCAGTGAGCAAAAAAAGATGAAAGGTTCACCTCCCTCACACAAGCAGTCTTGTCTGTTGTCTTCTGGTATGATATACCTTTGCCTCTGACATTATCTTCTCAGTAAAGATTAGCTAAAAATCTACTGAGGCTGTTTTGAAGTCTAGCTGTGATGTATTCCAGTGTGGTATTTCCAATCATAAATCATCTATTGTTTCATACATATATATGTATGTATGTATGTACAGGGTTACATACATACATGTGCATGTATGTACAGGGTTACATACATACATGTGTACACACACAGAGGATCCTTGATCATTCCTTCAAGGTTTCATTCAAATCACTTTTTAAAACTTTTTCTCTCTCATCATGAGAACTAGAACTCATTTCTGACACTTCATGACTCAGATCACTAAAAGTGCTCTCCCCAAATGTTCTCATAAATTTATTTCCATCAGTTTTGTCCTAGATTTTTTCCAGCCTAGCTTTATGTCCTTTGCATTTCTTTCAGAAGACAAAATCTCAAAGAACCTCTTGCTCATATGACCTATAATGATCACAACTATTATTCCACCTGAATCTGTCAAGTGAAATACTCTCCACCCCTGTTCAGTGACTGACCTGTCCCTTTTTTTTCCTCCTACATTTCTAAGACACCTACTGGCACATTTTTGAGGGACTGTTTCTTACGTGCCTTCTGGCTTGCAGTCAGTATCAACCAGACCTTTCTCCTTGGGTCACTGCTCTAGCCACTCCACGCTTTATCCCCAGATAATATGTACTATGGCCACAGCTCAAATGACCTTTTCCACTCTTTTTTTTCTCCAGCTATGCCTCCTCAGTGCAGACTGACTTCCTTTCCTAAAAAAAACTTTAGCTTGTATCTCTAATACCTTCTTATGGTTCTTCTGTGTGACTTCACCTTCTGCTGCACTCACTCAGTCCTGTGAATCCCACACCTGCATGGTCAGGCACCCAAAGGTGATGTGAACTGGAAGAAATGTGCTTAGTCCCCAATTGATGATTCACCCAATAGCTCCTTGGATCTGCAAGAGCATAAATGATTAACATTTTGTTAATAGTGTGGGACATGAGTGGGGTGTGGGGATGTTTAGGTTCTCCGTGTATTTCTGAGCCTGGTCCTTGCACTGTTGAATTGCAGGATATGGTGCCTTGGTTATAATCAGCCCAGACAGCACACAAATACTACAGCCTCCAATCCCTGGACCATCTGGATACAAAAATGGTTAATTGACAATGCTAATGTCATTTTCAGCTCAGTTAAAATAGTGTCAAGCCTTCTCCCACAAGTACTCTCTACTTTATCTATTACACTATTATCTGCCTGTATGTAATCATCTTTGACTCAGACCTTTCCCTAGCCCTTTATGGTCAGACTATGTCTAAATCTGTCCATAGAGCTAAAACTCCCATCTTCTCAAATCTCAATTACTGCAGCATCCTTTCCTGTGGCCTTGAAAAATACAACCTTGTCTTGCTCATATTTATTGAGAACACTACTACGGTGACCATTTTTCTTTGTCATTCTCACTGTGTTATTCCATTCTTTTCATCCCTGCGCTGGCTCAACCTACTCTATCATGTGGATCCTTACCTGCCTGTCTTCACTTTGGAAGGCCTTGGCAGCCTGTCTACTTGCCATTTCCATTCCCTGCTGACATCTAACTGCAGCTCCAATCAGCTCATGATGCCAGTTTTCACAGCCCACTTGTAATACATTTAAACGTGTTATTGCGTGCATTCTTTTCACTGCTTTTTGTTTCCAGGGATCCTATAAACAGCCTAAAAGTTCCTGGCAATTTTCCTTAAGACGTCTCCTTCAAACTTTTCCTTCCTGGAATGTCTACAACAGAGGGTCACAGTTCATTGTGGTGCCTCTCCTGCCTGTATTCCTCAGTTCTCTAATTTCATACTTTGTAAAGTATAAAAAGTATTGACTCTGATACACACCAGGCTCTTGTAGCACTGTGGTAATGCAAATCATAAATACACATGTAGACTCAGATGCCAGGGGGAACTAAGGTATTATGAGATTGATGATATCAAAGTGCAATTTGAGAGCACAACAATACCTGATAATAATATTAACTTGTTTTCCTACTATTCTGGAGAAAAAACTAAGTGGATGTGGGGAGTCTGCATCTTTAAATCAAGCCCATAGGTCAAGTTAAAGATGATTTATGTCCATGTGCCACACAATAATTTTCTCTTGCTGTTTTCAGTTCCTGTCATGACAGATAAAATAGAGAGGAGAATGCAGTATTAAACATCACAAATCCATAGATGTGTCAGTATGTTCACATGTGTACAATTTTTTTCCTTTGAGTTAGAAATTAGAAAAGGTATGGAATACCAGTGATTCTTTTGCTTTTCTAGCACAGTGCCACTTACACCCTTTGTTTCCTGTCATTGTCCTTTGTTTGCTAACCTGATGTTTATTTTTGTCTCTGCTAAATAAAGACCTCCAGATTTAATTCTTTTAAGCTGTACTTTAAGACCTCTTTAACCTATTTCTGCCTAGCTTTCCCCTCAATTAGCCTAATTGTTTCTTTATCAAGTAACATGTCACCAAATAAAACACATATAGCACCCTAAAAAAAATCTGCCCCTTGCTGCTTGACTCACAATAGCAATAAGGTGAGTTATATAAGAGGCTTCTTGTATTTCTGGATCCTGCGACTCCCAAGGGCTGGAAATAGCAATTGTATTTTGGGAAGCATTTTCTGAAACACTGACTGAATACTTGTTATTGTGATTTCAGGCAGATGATAGCTGGCTTTTGGATATCTGGGTTTGCATACACAGCACTGCTGTCACCAAAACCTGGCACTTGGCAACTGATGCATACAATACATACCTGTCTGTGTGTATGTACATAAACACACACATCTGCTGTCACCACTAGACACATAATGATTCCTTGTCTTCTAAGACGGAGAAAATTAGCATCAGGTATTTGCTGATCATATATTTAGGTAGGAAAAACCCCTCTTACTTTCTCTCTGCAAATATTAGAAGCAGTTAGTATGTTTTATTTGAGAAATAGCTGTATTTCACAGGAAGGCAAACTCATTCTCACATGTATCATACCTAATTTGCATAGTACATAAAGGTTTTAAGAGAACTGGAGTATTTGGATTAGAAGAACCAAACAAATGGAAGTTAGTAATATCCACTGAATTACCCATCTGTTAGTGGAATTAATTCTAATAGAACAATGCCACAAATTAGGAGAAATAGAAGAAAATCTTCTTAAAGCAAATAGCACACAAAAGCATAAGCTTCCAGTACACTTTCTATTGCAAACTGCAATAGAAAATTGTCTGTTCAATGTATAAATATAGCTTGTAAAAGAGAAGGACCCTTTAGACTAATATCTGTTAAGTGCTTTGCTTTTGCTCTGTGCTCTGAAGTTCTCTGAAGGGCTGAGGTTTCATTCAAATTCTGAAAGAACTCCAGTGACACAACTCAGGCAGCTGAGACTGCAGGAGTGAAGTGGTTGAAGTTGAAACACTTTGTAAAAGCAAAAGCATCTTGGCATCAAACAGTTTCATCAGCGAAAAGAAAACTGTGCAAGATGGACCCCCAAACACCCTCCTCCTATTGTCAAGGTCCACACATGTGAAGCTTTAACTACAGTAGTGTCTGAATCACTTAAAATTCAGCATGTAAGAATTATTTTAAGCATCATTTTAAGTATGTGAAGGAGCATGACAGAAACAGGCTGTTTCAGCAGAGTTAATACATGCTCCATTCAGAAATACTCTTTGTTTTATAGTTCAAGAGTCACAGGAGCTGATGGGGCAGGACAGGAAGCCAGCATTTCCTACTCACAGTGGAATATCTGTGAATTTTGAAAAGACAGCACAGCCCCTTTCAGCTCTCATCCCACAACAAAGAGGAGGTAGCTTCAAAATCCAGACAGCAGACTGCAGTTGCTGAATGGCAAAGAGTCCCAAGGTCACAGTGCAGCTAGAGGGCCTGCAAAAGGACCAACATTTTGTGAGCCTTTCCTCTTTAGAATAGTGCATCTATTTAGATCACATCATATTTTTGGTTGATTTCTATGATAGTATTTGCTGTCATATTGTCAGCAGCAGCGAGTGCTTGTGCACAATGGGCAACCAATGAGTGGGCAAGCTGTTTCAGGCACCACTGCTCACCAGTGCTTTACTGATTTCTGTTTCTCTAAAGCCCAGTTGATCCAATAATTTGGAAGAAATTCTTCACTATCAGGTGTTAGTGATGACCTTCTTGTTAGATTCAAGCCTCTGTCAGCAGAGGCTGCCAGTGCATAGCTCAAGAAGCTGAGAGGAGCTTAGAGCTCTCCAAAATTCATGCTTTATTGATTCTGGTTTAATTTAAATTTCCCTTGACCCTATTTTGTAGGCAAAATGGATCTAATCTTGTTATTCTGAGGTGTTAATCTTTATAATGAAAAAGAAAACACACCATCATAGTCAGTTTGCCTAAATAGGTCATGGTGGGAAGAAGAAAAACTGGGTTTCAAATGCCGTTTTCTTTCCCATTGTTAGAGAAAATTGCCATTTATGGGCAGGATTAAAACCCACTGGCATTCATGGTGTTAGCAGGAACCTTCACTGCAGCAAGCAATGAAGATCTTTCTCTTACCTCCTGTGGGACCAAGGATCATTCCTGTGGGACTGAAAGAGCCATACTGTTGTGGATCATTTGGCCTGGCACATCTTTACACTCTGGTGAATAGGAGAAAATAATTTTATTATGAAGCAGAATTTCTTTGGTTGCTCTAATGAGTGAAACAAACCCTCCCTCAGCTCTGCAAAATAACTGAGACGAAGTGGGGTCTCAGCAGCCCTGAATGATCACATCAGGTGCTGATATAGGTTCTTCAGACAATTAGCAAATCTTCAAGCAGCCACCTGAAAGAAATAAAGGCTTTTATTGGAGCTAATGCAGTCATTTCTTCCATGAAGCTTCTTGTGAATAATTCTTGCTGGAAAAATTGTACATGGTTTCTTTTCATTTATATTTTAATGCAATTTATTATACAACAGTGACCCTCATTCAGGGTTCAGAAGATCAGAGCACTTACAGTAATCTTCACAGCACTTTTTATCTCCAGCTACAGCTTACATTCACAGCATGAAAAGAATAAGAAGTTAATGTACCAAATCAGAAGGTCTCTGTGTGGCACTGTTAATCTCAGTGTTGAGCTATTATTTATTAGTAGACTTATGGCAGCATCTAGAGACGAGGGCCTCATTGTTTGGGCATTGCATAAAATACACAAAGAATATATTTGCTCTCTAGGATAGCTCAGAGTTTAAGTTTGAGGATGATTTCAGGATGTGGACAAGAGGTACTACAGCTATAAATACTGCCAGAAGCAAAACTTCTCATGCTTATTGTGGATGCTGACAAGAGGAATAAAATTACCAATTGACAGGCAATTAAAATGGAAACATTATTCTGGGATCAGACTTCTAGGTGCAAGAAGATGAAAAGAGTCTCCCTGCCTGATTTCATGCCAGGACAAGCATGGATGCAGATGGTGTCTCACTACATCTTGGGTACATAAACCATCCATTAGAAGCTCAAGAGGTGTCAGGCTTGATTTTCTAAATCAGCTGGTCATGGAGTTGTCTGCAAGATGAAGCAGTTTCATACCCCTGTGAATTAGATTTCTGGAAAAGCATGTTCTTGTGGTGATAGATATACACATGGCTTAGCATGTTAGCTTTTGGCATAGCAGCTGGAATTGGGGGCATCTTTTCTGGCTTGTACACTGGTAACCATTCCAGGACAAAATGACCTTTTTTGCTTTCTCTAGTAAATAACATTTGTCTCCTCTCTGTTGAATGCTGTATCCATATCACAGCTCACTTCCAGCCAGGTCCCTCTGAGAATGAGAATTCTTGTGTGTCTAAGCACATTCCCGCTCATCCTCCTCCCCTAAACAGATGACTTTGCACTGTTGGTTAATTGTACCAAATTCAAAATACAATAGGTCTAATGTTAAACAGCTACCCCTCAAAGATCTGTGGATGAGGGACTATCTGAATGTTATGCGTAGGTAAGATGAGGCACAGCGCCTTATTTACAGTGACAAGCTCACCACTGGGCTAGAAAGCCTCCCCAAAGGAAGGAAAGGGCTCTACAGACAGCAAGGGAATATTCCACAACAATCAGCCGTGTAAACTCACTCCCACACTCCCAGCTCTCACTAACAAAGACACATGATTACATTTCTGCAGGCTACACTCTGAGTGCAGGCTCCAGGGGAGGTGGCTGATTTGGGGAAAGGTTGTCCCTATTCACTTCGGGCTGCACGTGAAGGCTAGCCAAGCTGTTCCCAGCACATTTATGCACCCTCTTTCCCTCCCTCTCTTCCTCTGTCCTTCCTTCACTGCAGGCTTGCCCCAGGTGATGTTACAAGCCCAGCAGTCCCTCCCTGGCCACAGCCAGCCGGGCACTGGAGGGGGAGGCTGCTCCCTGTCACCCAGAGCAGCAGCCCTCTTCCAGCCTGGGCTGAGGGAGCTGTGCTGCACAGAGGGTAAGCCAGCCTGCTTCCCATCTGAACGCCTGGCCAGCCTCCCCACTGCAAACAGCAACCTCCTGCTTCCTCTGGAGGTGCATCAAAACTCAAATCTGCCCCTTTTCTCCTGCTGTCTTTCCACGAATCTTCTTTCCCCTGCTATCTGAGTACTTGCTGCATTAGTATGAGCAGTGTACCACAGATTGTAGGCCAAAAATCTTAGCTGAGTGAATAACTGGAGGTTTGAAGCAGGAGTAGGACTCCACCTGCTCTTCAAGATGCACAGGTGACACTTCTGAAGAGTTTGTTAGCACAAATATTGGCCAAGAACGGTGACCTGCCCATGTTTTATGTGTGAGCCCAAGCCCTATGGCAGGGACAGGTGTGCCACATCACAGAGGTGAACAAGGTATTGAGTAAAGCAAAGAACTTGCACAGAGGAGAGGTGGAATCCATGGCTCATCCTCCACTGCCTACCTGCCAGGCTACATGCTATCCCTGCTGGAATTAGCCAGCTGGCTCTTAAGGTTGGAAAATTAAGACACCAAGGGCCCTTACTCATAGCCCCTTTTTGCCCACAAACCATACAGGAACAACAAGTTTATCCTCCTGGATCTGCACAGCTACTGGTGGTAACACAACCTACTGCCCATGAGATGTGGCTGCTGGTCGTGCTTAACTAAACTTGAAAAATCCTACTGGTGTCTGCCTGCCTCATTAGGCACCTAAATATCTTTGGGATTTGAGTCCTGAGCCTTTTGTGCCTCATGGTCCTCAACTGCTAATGGGCATCATCAACTATCCTGAAAGAGCACAGGAAAACATATATATTTATTAAAGATTTTAAGGCTCAAACGGGGGTTAATGGGAACTGCTTAGGCAAATAGTGCAGTCAGCTAATAGGTGGGAGAGAATAGTAATTTATGGGCTGAGAAGAGGAAAGGAGCAAAGGGCTGCCAGGTAATTCTGTTTCCCTGGCTGCCACACAAAGCCAGCAGGGTTGACAAGGAGCAGTCTGTAAACTTGAAACAAAGCATGTTTCTGCAGCTGGATAGGATAGTCAAGCACAGCTCTATATCAACAAAACAAAAAAAGAGATTTCACAACTTTATAGCTTTGGGCTGGTTTCCCCTCAGGGAGTGAAAATAGGCCAGTCTCAGCACCCCTGCCAGTGCCCCGGGGTCTTGTCTGTCCCAGTCATCCATCAAACACAGCACAGCTCCAGGACAGGGAACCCAGCAGGGTCAGCTCTCATGTCTTTTCACTCCTTGAAAAGGGATTAAGGCAACATCAGAACAATTAAAATGTCCTTTTTTAATACAAATCCAACTTTAAGCTTGAAAGGGCATTTCTTTTTTCTTCTCCAGCCAAATTTTTTAAAGACATTAAATTGCAGCATCAAAAACCTTGATAAGGAAAAAAGCAACATGATGCACAAACCTCAGGAGCTTCTCAGTGGTTTTTGGCTTTGACACAGGTTGAGACTGGCAGCAGAGTTCAGCCATGGGCCCTTTGGGCTGTGGGAACAAATCACTGCTGTGGCAGTGGGTTGTTTTAATTGGCACATAGCCGTGATGCAACCCAGACCACTGTCATGCCAAACCTGGGAAAATGAATAAAAATCCAACCATAGCTCCAAAAAGTGAAGAAATCAGGCTCCATGGCCACATCATGTTCATGGTCATGATCACTTCACTACACAGGGGCACACAGCCCAGCACCAGCACCCACAGCCCAGCACCAACACACAGAACCTGGCACAGCACAAGCCCTTGTCAGGTGAATGAACTCAGGCAGAGCAGGGATGAAAGCCAAGCCCCAGACCTGCCATGTAATGGGAAAGGGATCAAGAAATATATAAAACAGTGTATTTGTTATATGAAGTGCTAAAACCCCATCGAGTGAGTGGGGACAGAGCAGCCATGGCTGTGATTAACTACAGCTCCAGTGGTTTCAGCCCAAGTGCTTTAATAAGGTGCCTGTCCCTGGCTTCATGCAGGAGGCTTCTTGTCCAGCCAGTCTGAAGTTCTCAGCAACTCCTGCATCTGCCCACCAGTACCTCTGTTTTAGCTTGCCCTGGAGAGACCCTAACTGGTATTTAAAACATCTCACTCTTTTCCAGACTTTTTAACTATTATTTTTTAAAATTTTCTTTCTTTCTTTCTATCTATCTATCTATCTATCTATCTATCTATCTATCTATCTATCTATCTATCTATCTATCTAATCTATATCTATATACCTGTATCTATATATCTCTATATATCTGTCTTTATATCTATATCAGGGAACAGAAGGAAACAGGCATTAATTTGAAGTTTAGCACCAAAACCTGAGCTCAGCCTGAATACCTGTCTGGGCAGGTGTGCCAGAGCCAAGTGTCCTCCAGGAGCACGTGCCACCTGCCCGTCTGTGCAGCAGCAGCAGAAGAGAGGCAGAGCTGGAGTTTGCCTCATGCCTCCCTGTGTCCTCGCTACCCTGCAGTGCCAGCAGTGAGCAAGTCCTCCCTTGGGGCCACCCTGCACATCTGTGGCACCTCTCCCACTGTGAGGGTCATCCAGGCAGGACCATGAGACAAGTGCCAGCTTCTTGCCAGGTGCTTGCTCTGCTCCCAGAGAGGTGTAAATCAGGGGTTACCCTGCGGCAGGTGGTGGAATAGCTCCTGATTTACAACATCCTACACAAGAGGAGAGCTTGACCTTACACTTCAACATCAGCGCAGCTTCCTTTGTTGAAAGCTTCTTAAGACAGACAAGTAATCAATCCTGGAGAGCCACTGAGCAGCAGGGCTCAGGTTCTGCATAAGTCAGGGCTATGCTTCCCAGGGAAATCGTCTGATCCAGGCTCCCATGACATCTATTCCTAGGTGCCCCCTGCCTACTATCTAATAGCAATGAGTGTGTTTTTCTGTTTTTCCTTTGTTATATTGTTATAAATGGGCTGCTTTAGATTGATACAATCCACAAAGAGAATTTTTCCGTACTAAGTCTGGCTTACCTTTGCTACTAATCTTTCAGTGTGAGAGGCTTTCAGTGAGCTCAGGCCTTTGGAAATTGTGGACTTTATAGGCATTTGATGTTATTTTAGAATCCGAGAGGAAAAGCTTACTGCATGGCCTCTGTGTTTTCATAGCCATAATTATGAGGGCAGTCTGGTGACATAACTTGTATGGAAAATAAATGATGGCTTTCAACAGTGAGTGCTGTCAGACACTTCGTTCCTTGTAACTATTTTAGAAATCCAAATTCAGTTTGCACTGCCAGAGCACCACATGCTGCTCTTGTTTATGTTTGTATAAATCCTGTAGTATACCACTGCCTTTAGGAGATCTACTGTGTGTTTACACTGCACGGTGGCAGAATTTGGCTCATGGTGTAAGTCCATGTACATCTTGTGGGGTGATCTGCTGGTCCAGTAAACACAGCAGGAGAACCGTGCAGATATGTTTAGTCCTACCACTCACCAGCTCTTACTAGCTGTAACTATTTGCCTTAATGACACAGACTGTGAGAGTGAAAGCAGGATGACACTTTAAACAGAGAGAAAAAAATCCAAGGCAAAGTACAGACAAAGGTAGTTTGTTTTTTTTTTGTTTTTTTTTTTTTTTCAGAAATGACAAGATAAGTATGTTACAGCCTGACACCAAGCAGGACTGCAGTGCTGGCACTCCAGCTGCTGGAATGTTGGTCCGTGATCATCATGCCTTTGCCCTGCACTTCCCTGTGCCTGTGCTCCAAGCTCCTGGCAGCCCCAGGGACAGGCAGCAGCCGTGTGCTCAGGCTGCACCCCAAGCAGGGCATTGGTCACTGTGGTTATGTGCCAACTCCCCAAAAGACGTTTACTAAAGAGTAGTTACAAATGCAACCAGCAAGATAATAATAATTGTACTTAGTCCGGTTCTTCCTCCAACAACACCTCTGTGGCAAGAAAGGATCGTGATTTCCTCTTGAGGCATGAGGAATGGAATACAGAGGGGTGAAAAGCTCTACCAGCTCAAGAGGTAGACAAAAAAACTGAGCGAAAACAAGTGTGTACATAACAGAGGTACAAGATAAACTGTTCTCCAGAAATTCTGTTGGAAACAGTTGGCTTTTGAAGACATACTCCCCACGGTGTTTGTAACTCAAATAATGCAGAACTGAAAAGATGAAGTGTGTATTGACACAAACAAAATGAAGAATGAAAAGGGGACATTTTTGCTGTTTTTATTAATATCCCAGGGAGGAGCATGCAGGCAGTAGCCTTCTCTGCCATCAGCGGCTGCTGTGCTGCTGGCCTGGCAGGCTTGAGTGCCTGTGGATCCCAGACCTGTGTCAGACCTGCCACTCCACTCCCTGAAGCTCCCTGTGCCCTGGCAGGACACAGCTCACAACAGAAAAGCTGCTGAAATGGTGCCAGTTTTCACAGCCAAACAAACTCACCTTTGTCCTCACCACAGACTCACTCATAGGCATTTCTCCCCCTCTCTGCTGTCCAGAGGCAAGTCAGCATTTCTGCCTTACTCAGACACTTGCTGAGTTCTACAGCATGTTTTGAGCAATTGTTAGGTTTCTTTTGCTGGAAAAACTGGCTTTTTTCTTCCTCACACCGGTTTCCTACAAGTACCCGTCAAACTCGAGATGAAGCTGGTTAGGGATCATTCCCCTCAAAACCTCTGGCTCTGTGGGATTTGCCTTTGCCATCAGGAAGCCACAAGGATCTCTGACAAGCCTGGAGTGGTTGTACCTAGGGAGGTCTCCTGCCCATCTATGCAGCAGCAGCAGAGCATGTGCCTGGCTGCTTTAAACCCTGACTGTCCCCTCTCATTTTTGACTTCAGGAGCTGTTTTCTGCCGTTCAGCTCTGGAGAACAGCTCCTAGCAGGACCCACTCCAGGACAGGAACATCCTTGCGAAGCCCCTCCCTCCAGCAAGGAATCCCCCCAGGAGATTTCCTCAGGCTTTCTGTGTTCACAGTGTGCCTGGGACAAAGGGCAGCAACAACACATCTCCACCAGGAAGCTGGGCTGGTGTCTGGCTCAGTTAAATGGAGGCAATTTTAGCTCCAGATTCTGTTTGTACATTGGTAAAGTTTTCCTGTTCTTTCCCACCCCTCCTCTCAGCCTGGCCTCCCCCAGGACAGGCACCAGCTCTCCCGTAAGTCAATTTCTGTGCCAAAGGAGTGACATTCTGTACCCACCACTGCCCTTTCAGGTGTCACAGAATGAGCAAGGTCCCCATCTCACTGCCTCACACTTGGCATTTACACACAAGAGCTGTCACTTAAATAAACATGGTGCTATGTAAAAAAAAAAACAACAGAGAGTAATTTCACATTCACCTATAATTCCACTTGAAAAGGACAGCGGGCCTCAGCAATCCCACCTTAAAATAAAATTAAAGCCTGCTTAAATTCTCTGTCTGGCCCAATGCTCCTACCAACAGCACACATGCATTTGTACATGTTATTAGATTGACGTTGTAGCATCCTGGACAAATCAAATTAATTCCAATATCTGCGGGTACAAAACACTGCAGCTGAAAAATGAACACATAAAGATATGCAATTTTCCCCTGGCAGTTTATTATGGTATGAAGAAAAAAACATTCTGTGCTTGAAGCTGACGTTATATTACAAATGTATTGCGAAGTATGACGTGACTATTAAAATATGATTACACAAAGTATGAACATTTTAAGAAGTTTACAGTACAGCGAATCTTTTATAAACAGACTCTTAAATATACAGAGGACAATAGTAGCTGACAGGAAAACATCAAAAATTAACTATTAATGTTTGTAGACTTTTCCCCTGAAAAAAAGTCTTACATTAAAACAGAAATTATGAAAAGCCTTAAAACCAGGAACAAATCACCTGTACACTACAAATATACATGGTAGAGGTGCACAAACCAGAGCTACCTTTTTGCTGAAGGGTTCAGTGGCTGGAAGCTGGGCTGTGCCTGCCCAGCACCTCCTGTCCAGTGCGGCCACCGTGGGCCACACCACGCTGAGCCTGCGGCCCCAGGCACACACCAGTCAGCAGCTGGAGGGTGACGAGCAGGACACACTCCCTGCAGGACAGCGCTGGCACCTTGTCAGAGCACAGCCACCTGCTGGAGTGCATCGGGCTGAGAAAGTGCCCAGGATCTGGCAAATGGATCTCTGCGAGCAGATCCCTGAATGCACTGGGTGCCAGGATGGGACCTATGTACTAGGTTTGGTCTGCAAGACTAAGTGACGACGGAATCAGCAGCTCCTTTTAGGGACTTTATTTCTTTTTAATGCAACTTTTCAATCTTTCTACTTGATATGGGAGAATAGATGCCACATTTAATTTCTGCTTAGTCTGGTTGCAATGACACCCCTAGATCATGTGTTAAGTTATGTCAAAAACATAAGTATTTTATGCTGTAATACACAGTATTACTGAAACTAACAATATTATTTGCATATTTATAACAAGGTATAATGAAATCCCTATAATAAAACCAAAAGTTATGCTATAGATTTATTTACAAAGAGTCCAGCAAAGAAGTATAAATACTTCTACATTTAAGGTTTAGGAAAACATAATTTACAAAATATTCAAATATATACAGTCATCTGAAAAACCGCCAATATTAAACTTTGATGCAGGCAAAGAATTGGCCGAGTCTTTTCCCTCTGTATTGAACAAGGCAGTGGCTTTCACGGGTTGTCTGTTCTGTTCAAAGCCATATGTGTGTTATTTACAACGAGGCTGCTTCTCTCTGAGCTAAACGTGTCCAGAGCTTTGAGCGTGCTGTCCCAAAATGTCATCTATCATTGTCAGATTGTTCAACCACTCCTCGTCGTTGCTGCTGCTGTTCTTCATGAGGGAGTCGAGGAAGTCGGTGTCGCTGCAGTTGGCAGGCATGCCGGAGTTGCTGTGCTGGGACACGAAGTCGTACTGGGGCAGCTCGGCGGCGGCGCTCATCCTGCCGAAGGGCTCGGGCTGGCCTGGGGAAGGGTAGCTCGGCGGGCCCAGGCCCGGGGCAGGATTGAGGTGGTTAAAACTGGACACTCCCTGGGGCACCGATTTCATAACATTCATAGCTGGCAACGGTCCCCTGGTTAAATTGTGTCTCAAGTTCTGATTACTCATTGAGCTCAAGCCCTGGCCAGACTGTGCCATGCTCAGTTTCTGCATCTGCCTGACCTGGATGCCGGGAGCGATCTGGTTCGGTGGCACCACGGCCTGCTGGGAGAATGCCTGACCCGGTGTGCTCGGCCTCACGCTCTGCTTGGAGAACACCGTGTTCCCGGAAAACTGCTGCATGCCGGTATCCATTTGGCTTTGATTTGGCATTCTTGGCACAGTAGTCGGCGTCCACATCTGGGCAGATGAGTTGGGGTAGACATTGGGGATTCTTGGCACGCTCGGCTGCCTCAAGTGTTGCTGCGTCGCAGAGTGATTTGCTAAGGAGGCAGAACTGAAGCCTCCCATTGGCATTCCCGGCCTCACAGTGGAGTGGCTGTGAGCAGTCTGGCACCCCGAGTTCATGCCTAGTGAGTTCTGGCTTGGCCGCAGCGGGATGTTAAAGTCAGAATTAGGTGGAAAAATCCCCTGCTGCTTGCCAGGGTTGTGTGGAATCATCACCATGGTCCCGCTGCTCTGGCTGGCGGTGGCTGAGGCCATGGCAGAGCCCAAGGTGCTCTGCAGCATGGCTGGGTTTGACGGCAGCATGCGGTGGTTGGGTGGAGGAGCTGGGATCACCTGGTTGCAGTCAGCAGGAATGGACTGCTGCACGGCTGTGGACAAAGAGACACGTTAGCTGGCGAGCACTGACTCGCCCTGGAAACGTGGCAAGACCTTTAAAAACTGCTGCTCTTACTTTCATGTCATGGGAGCTTCTCCTTTGTGTTCTTTATAACCAAGTTATGCTGGAGCCACAAGGAAATGGGAATTTCACCATATGTGATAAAATGCAAAATGCTTTTAATTCGGGGCAGAGAGTCATGAAGTGTCTCTCTTTAACCAGACACCAGGCCCTGACACCTCAAGGATTTTCAGACCATTTTCAGGCCATTTCCTTCCTTACCTTGAAACTGGTTTATCTGCTGAGCCGCAAACAAGCTCCTCTGTTCAGATGATACTCCCAGCATGTTTTGTCTCTGCTTTTCCTGGAACACAAGGGGAATAATAGTGAAGATGCAGTCTCTTGACAAGCAAAAGAGCAGCAGACACTTGAAGTGTGGCCACTATCATAAACAACCTCTCCCATACACCCTTTACCCTTGTCCTCTGATGAGACTCAACCCAGACAGTTTATTTCAGACTTTAGAATCCTAATTTCTCATATTCTCCTTCTTGCCAAGCTGTCCTGATGCCAGACCAGCACTGGGAACTGCAGCCTTCAGCAGATGCCGTGCAGGCAGCCAAAGGGGAGCTGGACAAACATGGGGACTCCTGCGTTCACCAGCCTGAGTGAAGGGTGCTCTGCTCATGTGCACCATCCCCTTGTGTGCTGGTTGCCTCTTCCAACCAGAACACAGGAGCCAGAGATCCACAGCAGGTGCTCCCTGAGCAAGGCATTGCTGGGCTACTCCAGCTGACCTGATTTGAGTCTCCCACCATTTAGCCCCAGCAGCCACCACTGCACTCACATTCCTGCTGTGGGCAGCAGCTGTGACCTGGGGAGCTCTCTGGGGATGGTGCAGCTGCCCTGTGTTAGAGTGGCCCAGAAAAAGTTGAAGCCAAGTGATGGCAGGGAGGCAGAACTGGGTTTGAAAGGGAGTTTGATCAAGGAGCAGCCCAAGACTTCACTGAAGGTTTTCCTGAGCTATTTCTCATCTCATTTCCTATCCACAGAAATGAGCCTCCCTGACTCAAATCCAGCAGCATTCCAACAACATTCAGAAAGTCAGAGGCACATGGTCTGAGCTGCTTTACCCAATTCATTTGTGGGATTTCCCCATCCCAACTTCCTCACACAGCCTGTTGCAAATCTCCTACAGGGGCTTTTGTTGCTAGAGAGACCAGTCAAATCCTGGACAAACTGGAGCCTAACATCTGCTCTGCTAAATCCCCAGGGAATCAGAGAGAAAGGCAAGCATGGAGAACATCTCTCTGGGGCTGATTCACTTTCCAAGCCTCCCTTCTCTGCATCTTCCCTCCCAACTCCGTGGCTGACCAAAAATGACGTCAGGGATATGGAGGTGACCAAATCCTTCCCTTGCACATGAGGGGAGAGGAGATCTGCACTCAACTCTGGCAGAACAGCACTTGGCCTTGGTCTCCCTTGGCCTCATCCTAGACTCACCACAGCCTTAGTGTGACTCAGCCTAGCAATTCCAGGATCACTCTTAGTGTTTGCTGACTGATGATTTCCTCATTCCAGTGAGTCCTGTCCTTCCCAGCGAGGTGGACACAGCCACCCCCAGAGGCATTGGCGTCGTACCTGCATCAGCTGCCGTTTGATGATCTGCTGCTTCAGCAGGTGGTTCCTCATGGTGTATCCATTGACCGCGGCCGGGGCCGGCACCGAGCCGCTGCTCGGCATGGAGCCCGGCTCCTGCAGCCTGGCAACGATTCCAGCGTTCTGATCCTGCCAAGGAAGAGGGAAAAAAGAAAATTAATCTCATCAGGGAGGTAACAACAGAAGCCCTTATCCTCTCTGCTGATGCCCTCTCTTCCAGTCTTCAGCTGTCCCGAGGCCAAAACACCTCACGGACTCACGTGGCCTTGTGAGCTACAGTAAGGACAGTGAGAGGTGGGGGAATGCTCTGATTTCTAAGGATCAGCACAAGAAGAAGGGAGAGAAGCTAAAGGTTAATCCAGAATTCCTCTTGAGTTGCCCAAAGCCAGGGGAACCCACTGACTACCACTGCTGCAGTAACAGGGCTGCCTGCCTGGCAGAAGGAGTGTGAGTAAAGCATCACATTTCTCACAACTTCTCCAACTGTTACACTGAAAGTCAGAAGGAAAGGAAAGTTGCATCAGGGTAGGATTTCACATCTGAATGTAAAGGAAAAACCTACAGGAAAAGAAAAAACTAGAGGTGCCATCAAACCCAGGACCTAGAGACATAAGGAAGATGTGGGCCTGGGATTGAAGTTGTTCTTGTGGGTTTCAAGATCAGATGAACTAGAAGAGATCACTGTGAAAGGAGAGAAGGACATAGAGGGCCACGTCATACCTAGGCACAAATCAGTAATAAATGCAGTGAGCCCTGCTCCTGCCTGGCACAAACCAGCCTCTTTCTAAGTCCTCAGTGAAAGCTCCAAATTGATTTTGACAGCTGAGCTCTTGCCTCCAAAGAAAGAGTATGGTGGGGAGGAGAGAAAAAAAGAATTCACCAGAACATGGTGAAGACACAACCCAAAATGGAAAAAGAATTTAAAAACTAGTGAATTCTAAACATCTTAGGAGCTGGCAGGTATTCAAGGAAATAAGAGGAAAAATGAGGGAAGAAGTCAAGGCCTCACTAAGGACAAGATCCTGTGAGTGCTGTACCCAGGAACAGCAGCACCAGCGTGTTCCCCGTTCTCCGTTTCCACATCCAGCTTCTACATTATTTATGATGTTTTGTTATTATTGGCAGGCAGAAGTATGTATATTATATCCATCATCCTTAGCTGGGCCATGCTTCCTTTGTTTTCAGAATGGAAGCCCACATCCTTTGTTTGAGAATCAATGTTATCAGGAGATAAGCAAGAAGAAAATGGTTCTTGCCTTCTGACATCTGACAATTAGAAGCATGCTCACATGGAGAAAACAGGATACGAGCCGTGTTTCAGAGTGGCCAGAAGGAAGCCTTGAAAGGCATTTGTCACCAGGAGAGCTCCTTGAGCCTGGGGCACCTTTCCACAGAGGCTTCACCATGAGGAATCATCCAACTCCTTCCAAGACATTCTTTCTAAGAGGGATTACCAAGAAGGTCACTGAAATTACTCATTTTTATGGTGCCTCCTTTTGTTATAGCACTTTGGTCTATTATGCAAAACCACAATTGATGAAATGTAAATGCCTGCTAGATAATTTACTAAAAGACACAAACCTGCAGCTCATCACTGCTCTCATTATCATTCCTATTCATGGGCAGTCTCATAAGACTAGATTTTATTACTGGTGCTTTGCTTACAATTCTGCTGGACATCTCTCCTCCTCCCCCTTCCCTCCTACCCATTTTACTCCCTCTCTCCCACAGAAAAAGAGGAGGGGAGGAAAAAGTAAATATGATTTACTACAGATGTAAATATGAAAGTTCATTTTAAGCTGGCAGTCTGCTTTCATGTCAGACAGGATTCTGCAGCCACGGTTAAGCTTTGAATAATGCAGATTGCCTCTGGGGGAATTTTTGAAAGTGGAGAGATTCAGTTTGTGTACTCTGCACATGAAAACGCTGAAATGTTCGTGCCACCAAAATCCCTGCCATCTATCCAATTTCCTCCAAACTTGTCTTGTGGTGTGCAGAGGATCTGTGCTTACTGAAGCAAAGGAGTTTTAGTGCAAGGACAATCATTCTGATGTCTTGCTCTGGGCTATTGCATTAACAAGTCATAACATTAAAGTCTCTGTTCCTAATCATGTCCACCTCATTTTAATTTCTCCTAAACATCATCAAGAAAATAATGTTGATTTTTCCATATTATTAATGGTAAAGAAGTGTAAATCACATTACTAATCGCAGCACTTGTGCTGTAGCAGTACAACTGCTTAATTATATGGGATTTTCTGCAGGCACCCTATAGCAATAATGACAATCAGCAAAGTTCATTTGCAAACACACCGAATGGGTTGCTGAGTTTTTCAGAGCAAAGTTGTATAACACTTAATTAGCCAGTAAAGAAACAATCTAGAGATATGCAGTTTGCTTTTGGGGAAATTAGGACAAAATAACATAGATGAGAAACCGAAGAGTGAATTCAAAATCCTGACTTCTACAAGTTCATATTTAGGTTAAGACGAAAAAGAAAAATAGAAAGGAAAAGAAAAAAAGTTCTCTCTTTTCACCACTAGTGGGAACTACTGTATTCCTATACAATAAAAAATAACCACTCGCACGTCATAATTAAGAATAGCTATGGTGTAGTCTAAAGGACACCGCAATCTGTACCAAAGGTTAATGAACTTTAAACATTTTTCCTTTTCATCACTTCCCAAGAAAAATCACTGTCCTTCCCCTAATAAAACCAAGCCAAAGCAGCCATAATCTTAACTCATCTGTAGATTGGATTTATCCCATTATAAATCCAGGAAGACAGCAAAGAGAGGAGGATTCTGGCGCCAAAGCTGGGCATGTTGGAAGTGGGTGTTCCCACCCAAGGGTCTGTGTGGCTGAGCTGTACAGTTACACTGCAAAGTGCAGTGAGCTATGGGAGGTTTTGACTCTTTGACTGAAAGGAAAAAAAAACGGCAAAAAAGCATTTGCATGTAGGTATCATGGTTTTTTCTCCGTTTTCCACTCCCAAAATTCATATTAAATGGGCAGAATCCCTACTTAAACAGCACAGCACACAGACCTGGAGCTGGAGAGTGTGTTTGAGAACATGAGTTCCTGTTGCCAGGCAAAGTGTCACAGCAGGTCCACAGCTCCAGCAGCACTCCCTGGGCTTCCCAATGGGGCAATTTCTGCTCAGAAAGGCCTTGGGGAAAACTACACAATTCTGACTTAATACCTCAGGCACTAATTCCAGGAGCAGAGAGAACAGAGTCAGTCTCCAGGCTTGCAGGAATGTGCCACGCTTCTGTCACTGTTCAGCCCCTGACTGCAGCTGGAAAGGGCGTTGCACAGCCCAGTGAAACCAGTGAAACCAGTGAAACCAGTGCCCGCAGCCGCCTGACCAGTGCTGGAGGGGCAGCTCTGCAGGTCACTGCCCCAGCTGTACGTAGCTGTGACTGTGGGCCTGGAACACCTTTCAGGCAGCTGCTGAATGGGAAGCGTACAGACAGTGCCACTGAGCCCTACTGTGCACATTCATGAATGGACATCCTTCCAAAAATCCACTGACGAGCTCCAGCCCCATCATCTGACTGCACAGAAAATGCACAGCTGCAGCAAATAAGTGTGGAGATGAATCGTTTTGTGTGAGTGTGGTTGATAAACTTCAGTCCTCAATACTTAGCGATATATCCAGTAATCACTCTGTGGCTTCGCTTAAGCAAGAAGGAGTAAATTTATGGCCCCTAATTCCTCTGAATCCTCATTAACAAACAGTCCAAAAAGAATTTAAAAGCAAGACTTTCTGAGGATCTGAACCAGAGCTGTAATCACTCTTTGGCAAGTACGTAAAAAACCCTCTAATTATTAATAAAGAGCATTCATTGTTTTTTAGGACTATGTGAAAACGCTAAACTCATTTATCATTATTAAACTTTCCCATCTGCTCTTACGGTGTAACTCCAAAGAATATAACAAAGAAATTGTACATGTTAAACTGTATTGACTTAAGCCCAGAGCTATTGGAGATGCACAATTTATTTCAGTGAGGGCAGGAAGGGGACTGCAGGCTGCTAGACAGTCTCATTTGTCCAGTGCTAAAAAGACAGTTGTCTGCACCAAAATGGCTCTCGGAAAGGCACATTTGCTTTATAACAAATAAGCTGCCAGGTAAGACCATTCAGCATTATGTTAAAGGCTCAGACAATAAAACTAAGTCATGAATTTGAATAGTTAACAGATGGACTAATTAGAGACTGAATTCTTTGTGGTTCTAATAGATAACCAGGTCACAGCAAGGTTACTGAGAGAGAGGCAAGCAGTGCTGCAAATTTCAGTAGATATTTGCAGAGCTGGGGAAGGGCTGCACTTCCTAACTGAAAGCATTAGCAGTGGTGGAGGAACAGAAAAGGGGCTAATTAAAGATACTTCTAGCACCTGAATTTAAAAAGTTTATTCCATTTCAAAAGACTCTGCTGATTTGAGAAATATTCCCTCTACTTCCAATGGGGCATCCATCTAAATCCAGTGATTTCAGAGCTTAAACCAGAAGGGCTGTTGAGATGAGCCACAGCATAAAAACAAAAGACCAAACGAAATGGGGCACCCAGGGTGGATGTTTGCTCCAAGTACATGAGTGGGACAAACTGCTTTTTCCACCAGGTTTGGGGGTTTTTTGGCGACCAAAGGTAACTTAGTTGGAAGCATGTACCATGATATCACATAGCAAATAAGAAACAAAAGAAACCAGCAGGAAACCATGGCTGCAGGACTTGAGCAGAGCCACTCCTGGCCTGCTCTAAGGCCCTGGCTCCTGGCTGAGGACCTGTGGGAGATCCGTGCTCGTGGCAGGGACAGCTATTCCCTAGGGGTGGGGTGAAGTTTCACGAACCAAGTTTTGTTCTGTATTTTAAGAACATCTGTTACATACAGGGAGTTCTGTACTCTGCTAAGAAAATGCAAATACTAGTTTCAAACTACTGTCCCTGCATTTCCCTGCACTCCCACCTGCCCCCTGATGCATCCTCTTCCATCCAGAAGCTGTGCTGCATCTCTTTGGTGGAGACTTTGAGCTCGGGCAGCACTTTGCTCTGAAGGCCAGGACTGAGACCCCTGGGCACAACCACACTACAAATACTACAGACTAAGCAATTAAAACACCAATAGCATGAAAGCTGTCTCACCCAACTTCATGGTTTTAAGAGTCTCATGACTTAGAGAGAAGCCACACGTAGACTCCTGGTGTGTGGTGATTTTGTGCATCCCCACAGGAAGCTTTGATGCCCCCTTTACAAAGAAGGCTCACGGCCTCCACAGCTGTTAATGCACCTAGGAGAGATCTACACATACAAATAAGACAAACAAAATCCAAGGTCAGGTTTGTCAAAAGGATCATGTCAGCCCCCTCAAAAGTGTGATGTCTGTGAGATGCCACTGCCATTTGCTTCATGTGGAAGTCTGGGGTTACCTGTGCTTCTAGCCTCTAACAAAACTCTCCATCTTCTCTTTGGAAGTTTTCTGTCTTTTTTTCTCCTCTATTCTGCTCACAATTTAGAGGTGCTCTTCAAGATAAAACAGCTTTTCAGTTCAGAAATGCTCCTAAGCTTTCTGTTTGTTTGCATGTTTGCTTTAGCACAATGTATGAACATTGATAAAACAAACTGTGCAGTTCAGTGGATCTGGGTTTTTTTTACCCATCTTTCACTCATTTACTTGATACACAAGCATGTGAAATACTGCCAGACTCAAGTTCCTAAGCTTATCTTGGTGCTGTCAGTCAGGAAAAGGCTTTGTTTGAATACTGTAAGTGATCCGTGGATATACGGTTTTGTTAAAAAAAACTTCTAAGTTTTTTTGTTCTTTTCATACAGCATGAGCATGTACATTTTCCTTGAAAGGTAGTCCTGCTTCCTTGCTAGGAGCAGTGACAAGATCACCACACCTGGCTAGCAATTTTATCAGGATCTTCTTCCTGCCTTCAAGCAAAGCAGATGAAAAACTGATTTCCCTATAGTTGTCTTCCTTTATGCTGTGCAAAACAAAGCAAAATTCCATCAAAGTATCCAAAATGCTTTTAAAATGCACCACAAGTCTAATAAGATGGAAACTGACTCCACTTCTCCGCTTAAAAAGAATATTAATTGAATTAGATAAAGCTTTTGTGCAAAGACCTTAGCAATATTTTCAGAGCTGGTTTCATCCATCAAAATATGTTCTTAAAGAGCAACAGCAACCAGAGAAACAGAAAGGCAGAAAATCCAGAGTGAATTATTGCAATAGTGATTTTTCTTTTAGACAAAAATGAATCCTTTAGCAGGCAGGGGGAAATCAAGCTGTGATGCTGTTACCAGCACCAATGCAGTTATAAGGAACATGGGAAACAGCTTTGGGAGCAGCCAAGAGCCTGAGGAATGGAAGAGCTGGTGTGTAACACACAGACACAGCCTCCCAGGGACTGCAGGGCTTGTAAAGAGGTGTGAATAAGAGTCCAGCAACAGCAGCTCCCTTGGAAATAGATCCTTTGGCCCAGATAAACTCTCAGGCCATGGGTGAAGGTCGCCTGGAGAAGAGCTTTGATCCCCCATCCCGACTGCAAGGCAAGCCTTTGAGGAAGACTCTCTGCCAGGCTCCTGATGGCCCAGGTGCCTGCAGTGTTCACATACTTTTCTTCCACCTGAGAGGAGCACTCTGGGGTCAGACTCATCCAACACCACCACTCTTTAACAGAAACTGTGTCTGTTACTGTTTTTCTGTGTATGCACCCAAAGATGCAGGGACGGGTGTTTTGTACCTCTCTGTATAACATTTAGTCACGATCCAAAATGGAATTCTCTGCACATTTATATTTGGGTTGAAGAGCTGCCATGATTCTCCAACTCTTGACACCACACTCTTGTTCCCATGGAGGGCAGCTTGCCTATAAATTGAATGAGATAATTTAAATTGTATTTATCTCACCCAATTTCAGCTGGTAGCCCTTCTGCCTGCCTCTACAAGGCTGTGCTAGTTGTGACACCAAACTACAATCTCTTGTATCTTATAAAGGGGTTTGACTCAAACAACCCTTGTGTTATGTCAAATCATGCTCTCAGAGGTGTTGATGAGATTCCAAAGGAGTCAAGTTAGCTCAACACCTGCTACAGGGAAGTGCAATGACTGGCTGGTAAATTTATGTATTAGGGAGAGAAGAGATCTGATAAAAGAGTATCCGAAGAGATCTGATAAAAGAAATACTGAAGATTTCACACTAACAAAGTGAAAGTCAGAAAATCTTGAGTTAATGGGATAAATCAGTTCTCTGCCTGAGCATTTCTGAAAAGCTCTGTGAACTGCAGTGAGGTGGTCTGGATCACTGAGATTTTGAAAATCCCGTGCTTTCTCCAAGTTAACATTTCCAATAATTTCTTTTTCCTTGTCATGCAAAGGATCAATTTGCAGAGGCAGATGCCCAAGTCTTCACTTTCAATAGTAGCTGGCTGCCTAACAGCTTCTGAGAAGCCCTTTGCACGAAAACCTCCCCACATGCAAAACCCAGCATAATTACTCCTGATTTCTCATGTAAGTGCACAAACAAAGCATGCTCTGGCACAAAGTATCACATCACTTTTTCAGTATTAAACTTCTCACACCCTTACTCTTTCCTAACAGATGAAACTAGTCCAACATCTAAAAAGGGTTTCATCAGATCCTCTGCGCAATCAGGTGTCAAAAATCACCATCATAACTTACAAAAAATTTTTCAGTGATTAATAATATGCTAAAATAATGGATACAAAGCAGGCTGTGACTAGGTGGTCGTCATGGTCAAATTTTTAAAACCAAGATATTGACACGTTAAAAATGAAAAATGTGTTAAAGTGACCTTGAGTATAGGGAACACGGAGCAATTCCATTATGTTTTTAAATGGAAATTATTATTAAAACATCTGAAGCTGAACTGTTGTAACCAAGTCAACTCAGTCTCCCCTTAAAAAAATCCCTTTTCTCCCCTTCCATTCAGATTGTATTTACAAACTCTAGATGTCTCATTTTTTTCTTGTGTCATTTCATTATTGCAGAGTTGAGACTAGCCATCTGCAGCTTCATTTCATAAAGCTCTGATTTGTCCTTGGAGGAAGGTCATCCGGAACAAGAACATAAAATGCTGCTTTCCTCAACTGACAGTTCTTTATGTCTTCCTGTAAATACTCCCTACTAATTTTAAATAATTTTACCACTTCATACTCCCCCTCATACACACTGAAAGGCTGATATACACACATATTAATAAGGATCTTGTCATTTAACCACTGCATGTCATATTAGAAGCAATTAATGGTGTTTATTTGCTGATAACACAGGCATTTCGAGCTGCAGCTCAAGAATCCCCGGTAGCTTCATGTGACTTGCAGGATATTAGCTATGGGTCAGAAGCTGGGATCCCCCATTCAACATTATCATATGCTTGGAGCAACTCTGTTTTCTATCAAGCAGGAAAAAAAATGCAGTCAATGTGCAAAAATTACCAGCTGCTATAACACCATATGATAGGTGAGTGATAATAAAACATCACTGGGTGTATGTGGGTTCATTAATCGAAACCAACAGACCGGTAAAGAAAGATTTTCAGGCGCATCGCACAATGTTCCCAGCTAAAAACAAAGAAAACTGAACATGGAATTTCTATGCAGATCAGATATGACTTGCCATAAATTCTGGAGCATCTTCTCTGAAGCAGAGACTGCTGTTCTGGATTACAGCAAAAACCAAACCAAGAAAACAAAACAAAACAAAACAGCAGGGTAAATTAAATCAAGAATCTTTAAAAGAGCCACCAACAAGAAATAGGGAATAACTGAGTGATTGAGAATAATCAGCATTGGCTCTGGGGGTCAGTCTTGTCCCCATTCTCTACCTGCAGATGCTGGCAACAGCAGACTGAAGCTCCTGGCTCTAATCTCCAGCACAAGGTGCCTATCTTTTGGCACCAGGAAAATTCATCACTGAGCGGATGTGGTGGATTCTGAGATATGCTCTGCTGTATGCAGCCATCTGCCTCACAAACAACCATGAGAGAGCTTTCACCTGGCTGTCCCTAACAGCCTCAGCAGTCCTAGTTCATGAAGGCGTGAAGAAACTGGAGGTCTGTTTGCAAACACCCCTGGCTCTGTGCTGTGCATTCGGAGGAGTTCAGCTGCACAAGCGAGTGTCCTCTGGACACACAGTGGAGGGTGAGCTCATGAGACTAAGCATGCAATTTGTCAGAAGGAGAAGTGGAAGCTGGGATCATTACAGGTGAATTCCCAAGCCTCTAAAGAAGATGATCTTGAGCTGTAAGTTTGTTTCATTACGGAGTCCCAGGACAAAAGCCATGGCCATGGGCTCACATGACCAGGTCCAGTTTCCAGTTCTGTCATACAGAGATTCTTCATGTGACAACGGGCAAACAACTTCATTGCTCCCCATTTCAGTTTCCCTCCAAAAGGAATTAAAGTTCCTCTCAGAAGAGGGGAATGAGGGAAATTTCCTGAGGCAATGTGAGAGTTTACATCTGAAACATGCCTCTCTCATGCCCTGGGGTCATGACCCCACAGACCTGGCAGAGCTGCTTTCCTTGCTGCTCACCAGTGAGAGGTGGAAGGGCTTTTCCTGCTTCACTCCACATACCAAGTTGCTGTGATGTTCTCCTCTCTGCCTCTCTCCTCCAGGTCCGGCCACAGCTGGTTGCATCTCAGAACAACACTAAACTACACAGAGCTGTAATGGTCCCCCAGGGCCTCTAGCCTGGCTTCACAGCCCAGTGGAGTGCAGCATGTTCCAGCCACACGCCTCATGATCCTGTGACTTGACCCTTAAGTCCTCAGAAAACTCTACCTGCTTTGGACATCACAGCACCTGGAGAACCCCTCAGTGCCCAGCTGGAAGCTGTGTGAAGAGAGCTCAGTGCTGGGACAAGTCAGCCCTATGTTTTATCTTTACAAAAACAAGACACCAGCTGAGGTAGTTATGTGTGAAAAATCTTGGGATCTTCCTGCAAGTCCTGCTTGATATTTTATTATGACTACTTTTACTGCAGGGAGAATGGTCCAGTATCACTCCACATCCTCTCCTACATCCCTGTCTTTGCTCTGTTCCATCCCCATTATATGTCCTTCTCCACCATTTACACGGTAGATATTTTTCATTCAAAATTTATCCATGATGAGAAAACCTTCCAAGTGCCTCCAAATACTATCTTCTCAAGTCAGCCAACATTTCCCTGAAATTCTCTGGGATTTTCGTGCCTCTGTTACTTAAGACAACAGGACTCTAGGAAACACGTGCCTTTGAACCCTTGGCCAGCCACACTTTTGCTGTAAGGAAAGAGGGAAGTGCACAAAGGAGGCTCTGAGGCTGGAGCCGGGCCACGCTCGCTGTGAGGCAGAGATGTCGCAGAGCACTCACACGTGTCTCTTCTGCCGAGACACTGCATGTCAACAGTTAACTTCCCTTTGTTCCCATCCAAATGATTAAGCTTAGAAGCTTGCCTGGTGACATCACCAGAGTTTAAACATGCTGGATATGGTCCAGGGAGCCAAAGTTATTGCTGACCCCACGGTTACTGATCCGCTCCGCAAGTAGCTGATGTCTGCTCTCACTTTATGAATTATTTAATGGGTTAAAGATTGGTCAGACCTTCTTTATGCAATATACGGCTATACATCGGGCAGGAGGACGTAAACATGCATTAACAAGGTTAAAGTCATATACTGTAACTACACTGTTTTCAGCTTGCAGCTTTATTGACTTAATCATGCCAGCACCGCAGCCAACAAATCATTAAATCCATTCCATTCTTCTGCTGGTTACCAACCACAAAAACAGAGGCAGGCAAACACGGAGCAAATCTCGGAGGGGGTGGGGAGGGCAGTGGGGTGAGGGGCTGAGGAGAACAGTGGGATCACTATGGAGTGACGCTGGCCTGTCACCGCCAGCACAAAGACGCCAAATCTGTCTTTATGGACTAAGTGGTTTCATGGTTTAAAGTGACACACTCATTTGTTCCTGTTTTGCAATGATTATAGAAAAGAAGAAGGGGGGAGTGGGGAGAGGGAATAAAAAGCAAGCTGAGCTTCTTCATACCATAATGGGGTGTGTGTGCGTGTGTGTGTGCTGTGCATCCTCACAGAGACCTCAGCTGCAAACATCCCCCAGGCCAGGGCAGAGGAGATCTGGGTGCTTGTGGCACCCGAGGGGTCTCAGGCTCTGTGCTGCACTCACTGCTAAGCTGCTGCCAAACGCAGGCATGATTTAGAGTTCAGCATAAAAGCAAGGAGACATGGAGCATTAAATCAGTCCTTCCACTGCCCTCCAGGAGCAGCTCTGACCACAGAGAGCCATGGGAGAAGTCTCTGCTCTCAGACTGAACTAACAACTTCACTTTCAGAAAAAGGCTTTCATCTTTGGCCAGGCACTTAACCATAACTTTTCAGACCTGTGTTCAGGACCCCCAGAAGCTCCCTGATTGTCAGTGGTGTGGAGAACGCAGGTGGCCCACCACAGTCAGCACATTACTAAAATACTGTTTCTAGGTGGTTAATTGAAGACATCCAGCTTTGCAAATGGAACTGACAGCCTATCAGGTTTGAACTTTTAAGATTTTTATTTGTCACTGCTGTTGTTCTTGTTCATTTTTTGGTGGAAATCATCTTCCCTATCACCAGTGGCTTGGTGCCTATGCTAGCGGAGCATCCTGTCAGGACACAGGCATATGTGTTACAAGCAGGCTACGGAGTAAGAATTCAGCATGAGCTCTTGGAAACCTTCAGACATCAGGGTGTTTTGCTTCTTTTACTGATGCCTATTTGCCAGCTTTCCTCCAGTACAGGAACATGAAATAAGCTCCCCCTGTCTAAGGAAGACTCAGCTACACCAGGAGAGATTCCTGGCCCATTTCTTTTTGTTATGAAGAGAAGAAATGGCCAACAAGCTCCATTTGCTTCATGTTCTGGGTACAAGCTGCTCAGAGCTCCCTGTGAGAATAACCCAGATTTCAGCATCCTACCAGTGCAGGGGCTTTGCAGATACATTTGCACCTTGTCCTGACATACACCACTCCAGACCTCTTTGAACACCATCATTATTTGGTTAATAGTTGTTTTCTTTAGACCTAAACAGCTCTTCTTACACTTTGAGTAGCCTTTTTTTGTTTACTAGTCTCCAGATCCCTATCACCCAGAGACGGCTCCTGGCTCCATATATTTCAAATAAACATATCATTACTGGGTGCAAGAGTCAGCCAGAATTCCTCTTGGAAACAGCCTCCAAGGAAGAGCCTGTCCCCCTGCCTCTCAACCACAGTGTGGAGGCAGTGGAACACACCATCAAAGGTGCTTCTTTCCAGACACCACGCTGGAATAACAGACAGAAACAAAAATGATTTTGGAAAGTCAGAAAGTCAAAAGTCATCTATTTAAGGCACCTGGGTGACTTTCAAAATAATTTACTTTTATATACTGGATCACCACAGCTGCTGTTGCCTCCACAGTCTGGGAATAAAGGCACCTCCAGCAGGCAAGGGCCAGGCCTCGGTGTGTTTTCCAGGCTTCCCTCACTGCAGCCCATCCACCACATCTTGGAGATGCACATTATGGTGGGATAAATTACTCTTTAAGCATCTTTTCATCCACAGGTCACAGGAGAAGTCTAAATGATGGGAGCAGAAAGATGTATCTCAACCAGTCACAGAGGAAGACTGACAATGCAGAGCACTAAGTACACGGCTCACGAGGCCCAAACCAGCACTTAACCACACAAATGTTTTGCCTTTTTTCTGGGATTCAGCACCCCCTGCTCCACAGCTTGTTCTCAACAGAACCACCGTTCTCTCTGTACTCGGCCAGCACCGCCTCCCTGCCAGCCTGCACCCACCTCCCATTGGTGTGAGCTCGAGGGCCCAAGCTGGGCATTTGGGGGCTGGACTCAGCCTGGAGAGCCCCTTATCAGTGCCCTGTGCTTATCAGAACACGGGAGTGCAGAGCAGCCTCCGCAGCTGCAGGCACCAGCGCCAGGCCGCTTCAAAGGGAAGTGACAGTTGTGCGGGTGTTTAAGGACCGGCACACCCAGCCAGGAGTAACACACAGTTGGGCTATTTATAATCCCTGATTCTCGAGTCTTAAAATAGCACTGCTTTTATTTTTATATTTTTAGGCACGCTGGTATGTTTAAGCAACTCCATTCGCAGGCTCCACATCAAACGCATCACCGGCAGTCTCGGAAATGACACTTGGGACTCTGTGCCTCCCCACGGACAGCAGAGGTGAATTTCCCTCTCCCCATCGCCCCTATCCCCTCGGCAAATGTGACTAGGTTAATTCCCATGTATTTACATACAGACTGCCTCTTCCAAAAGCACAAAGGAGGGGCCATGCAGGTTCTCTCTGCAAACACCCAAGAAAGCAGAACAGCAGAGGTGTTCCAGGCTGCAGTACACGGCCACACGTGTGCTGCTCTCACCAACAGGCACCACAAAGCCTCTGAAGGAGTTAATGGGTCCTCTAAGAAAGCAATACTGCTTGTTTGTATTTTTTCTTAAAAAACAAAGGTCAATATACAGAACTAGTCAAACAAACCAGGGCTGCAGGTCTGAAAGGAGTGCTCCCTCCAGCTGCAGCACAGCCCTAGCTATTTGTTCTTTGCTCCCTGGTGCCACAATGTACCTCGGCTGGCATTTCTTAATGACTGGAGCATCCATGTGCTCTTTGTAGAACAATTATAAAATATTCAGGGCAGGAGGAAAAATTCTTTGCACAGCCAAGGCTCCAGCAGACTGCATAGGTGTCAAATGGTAAATCGTTAGGTGTTTTAATTGCAGAGTTATTTATAACCTGGAACTTGTTATTAACATAGGAAAAAAACAGAACCTAATGTCACCTATAATTAAAGGGATTATTATGGGACTGCAAAAGCTCGGATAGCCCCAGCCAGACCACCTGTCTTCTGGCAGTGGTGACTGTCATGGGGAGGAACATTAAATAGAGGCCAAATCTTAAGGTATTTCAGCCAAGAAGTTCAGAAGGATGGTCCCAACACGTGAACCCCAATTTCTTTACTCAGTCTCACCCCCACCACCCCTCTGCTGTCTCTGGCCACAGGCTGGCATTGAGCAGAGGAGGCCTGAGGAGACGGTACCGCAGGGGTCCAAACCCACCCTTCCCTATCAGGAAAGCCCTTCTGACCAAGGGGTGCACAGATAAGACACATCCTGGATTTGGCCTGGAGTTGCATAACCAACCTGTTAAAATTCAGGATTAACAGGTTATATTTTCATTTGCGAGATCATTATCTGCCCCAAGAAAGGTTTCCGATTTCACCAGCGCTAATCAGGAGCCACAATGGATTTCCGGTCTCAGCAATGAGGCTCGAGAGCCTTTGTACCTCGTGGAGCCAGTTTCAATTCAAATCTAACTTGCAGAACTATCATAGCTGCATGTTGAACAGATTAGAGAAAGAAAAACTCACTGCCATGCTACTGTAACTTATTTCTAAATCCATTTCTTACAGACACAAATCTTTCTGAGCACCGAATCATCCTGTAGCTACACTCCCTTTCCAGGAATGACACCCTCAATCTCCTCACTGGCACTGAGCAACGATCCCCATTACAGTTCTGTGCCTTAAAAGAAACGTGTCAAAACCCTGCACTCGTGCCCACCTCAAGTTCTGGTTTAGGCTGTTAAGGATATCATAAAAAATAAGCAGCAAACAGGTCCAGAATAAAGAGATTATTGTGCCACGACAGCCTGTGCCCCCAACAACACAGAGCTGCGTGTTCTGCACCAGGCTGTGGGCTCAGCAGCATTTCCCACTGGAATGCTATCACCCAGACAGGTCATCCAGCACAGGAGGGACTGGCCTATGACAGTCAAGTACTACTGATGCCATATTTATACCTGGGAGGCCAAACAGACTCACAGGAGGCACTATCTTTGTGGACAGAGAAGTGAAAGGCTTACTGACAACTGTCTTTACCAGATAAGTAAATTAGGCCTGGGTTACAAGTCTTCGTGTTCTCTCACTGCCTCTACTCCCTGGACTGCATGAGTCAGTAGAACTGGAGGGAAAATATTCACAAAATTCTACAAGTTCAGGAATTAAAGAGACATCTCCAAAGCTTGCCCGTGGCACTCAATACCAGCCGAAAAATTGGGTTAGCTTGACATTGCTGCTGGAGGTGAACAGAGCTGGGAAGGCTGGCTGAGTAGGGGGTAAGCAGAGCCCCTCTCTGCAGAGCAGGTGAGCACAGAGCTGCCCACAGCCTCTTTGCTCCAGCATGGAAACACCTTTTAAATTTTTTAATCCAGGAATGAGAGCAATTAAGAAAACAAACTCTGTTTCCTGAACAAACATGAGTTTCAGACAGTTTGGGATTATGAGATACATGCAAATCTGCAACTCTGGCCTGAGCAGGTTTTGAGGGTTGGAGAACTCTGCAAGTTCTCCAAGGTTCAAAAGAGCTTTGCCTTGAATAATCATGGCAAGACCATTGTGGTGTCGAGGCTTTTCTAGCATCACCAAACCAGCCCCAGCTGACAGTCCCAGTGCCTGGCAGGAGGCTGGGAGAGCTCTGTGAAGGGAGCGGCAGCTCTGGAGAGCAAACCCCAAAAGTCTTGTAGATCCTGCTGCAGGGAGTGCCACATCACAGGGGGCTCCCTCGAAGGCTCTCCCGGTTTGTCTGCTCAGACAGGATGCCAGGCCCTGCTGCTGATGACACCCTGCTGCCACCTGAGCCACCTGCCTGCTGCTGCCCTGCCCCTGTCCTGGCAGCTTCCAGCAACCAGGGCACCAACTAACCCAGGGAAAAAACAACAAACCACCAGGTTACACCAATCTTTTCCTTAATACTTTTCTTTCTGGGCTTGAGGAAAGAGTATAAAGACCGATAAAAATGAGTCCACACACCTCTGATACTCTGCCCCCAAGTTGGGGAGGTTTCCAGGGGCTGCCTCCAGAGTCAGCTGGGAGGAGGGAGAGGAGGCGGGGGGGTGGAGAAGGGGAAAAAATGAACAGCTGCAAAGCAATTAAGCCTGCCTCCCTGCCGTACTGTCCAAAGCAGGAGGCAATCTAATTCAGCCTGGTGCCTCTCTTCCTTCAGCCGTCTGGTGCCTGCCTGGGATTCAGGAAAGGGGCTGTCTGACTGCCCACTTTGTCTGACGAGCCAAAGGGGCCCTTCCCAGCCACAATTTCCAAAGGAAAGAGATCTTGGCTGGTGGCGTCTCTTCTTTTCTGAGAAAAACATGAACTGAATGTAGTGGCAGCAGCTTTATAACCCTCTCCTGCCCTTCCTCAGCAAACAAGCAAAGTGGAGCTGGAACAAGAAAATGACCCCGCTGGCTCTCTGGCTCAGCACTTCTCTCCCAGCACAATGAATAAATCGGTGTCCCATCATTATTGTGGTAACTGTATCTTTCACAAGCAAGATTTTATACAGAGATAGAATAGGATGTTTTCTGCTCATTTCCTTCCTGTCATTCCAATCACGAACTACTGTTAAAAATACAGTGCATTTAGAGTCTGTAACATTTGCAAGCATGTGTTCCAGTTTCCCAGCTGAACGGCTGGGCTTTTGTTTTTGCCCTGTAAAGGTGTGGGGAAGCAGAGACAGAGGGGAGCCTGTGGTGCAGCTGGGTCAGAAACTCACATGTACAGAAGGTCATCTCATTTTCATGTTCCTAATATCAGGGATTACTTTAATTCCTTATTCTGGCCAACTGTTTTGGTTTATAATCCACAGCACAGGACTCCTTCCAGCCTGTCTAAGGTGGTACTTGTTCTGCTACTTCTTCTGAAACTGGCCAAAAATGTTTTATTTGGAAAATGTTAGTGAGGCAGAACAATAAAAGCCTTTAAGTACCCAGTCAGAGGAGCAAATAGGGTCTGTTAGGAGAACAGAGTACAATTCAACTACTTTCAGTTATGTTTGACAGCAATCTAGGCAGCAGGTACGTACCTTCTCCCTGGCTTGGTCAAGACAGAAGTATGCAAAATGTGTATTTTAAATGCAGCTAGGCAGCATTTCATCTTATGAAATGTCTCAATACTGTTATCACAAGCAGAAAAAATAAGAAATCATAGAGAAAACAGGATTTTAGCCCGCCATTCTGATAAAATCTTTATAAAGGATGAAATTTGAGGATAATTTAGCTCTCCATAAGCTAACGCACAGTAACTTTATATGTTGTGTCAGCCTAGAATGGAGCAACGCATTGAAGACAGGAGTTCCTTACTAAACTTATTTCATGTAAGATCCCTCATGAAGGCCACAGTTCTTTTTAAAAATATAATTAAAATATACATACAGATATCTGCCACCTATCTAGGAAAAAGCTCAGACTCTGGACTGGACACAAGATAGATCAGTACATATCCCCCCTCCATGCCTAAATATTTTTTTCTCATGAAAACGTTTTTTTTANAGTAAAATGCAACATAAGTAAATGTTGAGGGTTTTAGTCCAAATCCTAAACTATGGGAAAACACTGATATGTCTAGCAAAACCTTTATCAGTTAAAGATTTACTTGCATTTCAGGACCATCACACAGTCTATGGTGATGTTATCAGCATTTCTCTGTTCTTGCTGACCTTAGGTGCTCTTAAACCATTATATACATAATATTCTCTGATAATAGAATGCCATTCACACTTCAGTAACAATAATTCACCTTAATGAGATAAGAACTTACACGTCAAATGACTCTACCTCTATTTGAGAGATATTAGCACACTTTGGGGAACTGTAGAATCACAAATAATGACATCAAGAGTCCAACACTATTCCTGGAGAGCTTATACTCCCAGTTACATCAACAGGAATTTGAGATGTGTAAGAATTGCAAAAGCAGATGTTAATCTGCAGCAAACACCACAGGTATGGGCAGTCTGCATTTTTGCCTTAAGCAAACAAGAAAAACAAGACTATTAATGAGGGAAAACTGCACCAGTTTCTAACTGCATGTATAAATAGGCATTAACACCAACTATATTCCTGAAGTGACTCATTACAGTGCAAAGAAAACTTTTACATGAAACTTCATGTTGTTTACAAATGTCCCATTTACATTTTGCTTTAATTCTTGCTTTCCCACTTGTGGCATGTGCCTCAAACTTAGTAAAGATCTTCAAGATATGGAAACTTGATGCTTAAACTAAAAACAGAATAATCAAGATTTACTCCTTCAGTGAACTGGTTCTCCACTTTTTCCTGTAACTGAAGCAATGTGAACACCGACCTTCTTATCAAAGCAAGGCAGGATCGCTCAGCACTGTGCCAGCACAGGGATGGGCACTGCTGTGGCACAGGGATGGAGGCTGTGCCGGCGCAGGGATGGAGGCTGTGCTGGCACAGGGATGGAGGCTGTGCCAGCACAGGGATGGGCACTGCTGTGGCACAGGGATGGAGGCTGTGCCAGCGCAGGGATGGAGGCTGTGCTGGCACAGGGATGGAGGCTGTGCCGGCACAGGGATGGGCACTGCTGTGGCACAGGGATGGAGGCTGTGCCAGCACAGGGATGGGCACTGCTGTGGCACAGGGATGGAGGCTGTGCCAGCACAGGGATGCGCACTGCTGTGGCACAGGGATGGAGGCTGTGCTGGCACAGGGATGGACACTGCTGTGGCACAGAGATGGACACTGTGCCAGCACAGGGATGGGCACTGCTGGCACAGGGCTGGGTCCAGGCTGGGGCAGTCAAGGGGCAGCTCTGCCTCCGGCGCTCCCCAGCACGGCCCTCAGCACTGCGCCAGCGCCCAGCCAAGGACGAAAAATACTGCAGGAATAGCTTAATTCCTGCTCTAAATGAGCTCAGCAGGGAATCTAAACAGTCAAGTCAATTGCTAGAATCTGCACTTTTCAACCTCGTTCTGCTCCTTTGATCAGACTGAATTTTGAGCTACGGCGATTAATGGACTAATAGAGGAAGTCACAGGGCATCTCTTGGGAGAGGAGGGGAAGGAGAAAAAAGTATCTCATACTCATCATGCAGCTATGCTGCTAAACACAATTCCTTGTAGAAAACTAATGTGCCACTGTAGAAAGTGTGCTGAGTGGGAAAGGAGGAGAAAAGGGGGGGTTGTACGAAACAAAAAAATAATGCTCATATGATTGGTCATTCATTGCTCAAACACAGCCTTCGGAGCAACCGGGAGAGAAAACTGACTGCCAAACAGACTTCAACCCAGTGCTCTAACTGTTTATTCTTAATGCCAGAGAGTAAAGGAAATATTAAACATATTTATTATGCAAAGAGAAGCTTTCAAAAGCCCTGAGTAATTAAGCACTAAGAGAAATTGATTTGTTTACGACAGGGATACATACTACTGATATTCCAGGGTAGTATGTCCTCATCTTGCTGGAAAGGGAAACACATTAACATTAGCAGCCTGCTAATCACAAAAGAGAGGGGAAAAGTGTTAAGATTTTTTTCCCCATTTGCTTTTTTTATTGCTGTGCCTGAGAGGATGGGGCAGCTTTTCTTCCTACAAGGGGCAAAGTTTCCTTCTGCAATTGATGACTTAAAAAAACAAACACAAGAGGACTTCAAATAACCCCTGGACTGATTAAAACATTAATTTATTTGAAGCTTGGCAAGTTTGCAAAATACTGGTACTAACCCCTAGAGGAAAAAAAACCCAGTAATGACAACAACAACAACAAAATCACCAGAAAAGCAAAAAAATAATTCAAATGTAAACTTGAGCTGAGGCAGGAATAAGTGCATCAAAGCTTCCACTCTCTCTCTTTTTTTGCTGCAGCACTAATATAGCATTGCCAATGACTGCTGGGCCCCTTGCTGCATCTTTCTGCTCCACCTTTGGTCTTTCTTGAGCACACAAAGCCTAGATACATACATGATTCACTCTGCTCTCAGAAATAATCCTGCAGTCGTCCTGGAATGACCTCCCACTGCATAAATTTAGGCGTGTGTGTTTGAATCTTTACGAGATCAAGCTGTTAATGTAATGTCTTAGGCCAGGATATCACACTATTTTGGGTATATTAAAGGGCTTCCCCTCCTTGTGGGTCTCTCATCAATTCTATAGTGGGGGAAAATAGCTCAGCACTGCTTGTGCATAACCTGCATTCACATCTGCATCTGCCTGACACTGATCCAAGGAACTGTGTTTTCATTAATTCAGTGACAAATCTTGAATAATTTTTCTGATTACACAGAGAATATTATTTATACTGAAGTAATGCATTTACTGCTTTTGTCCGTTAACCTTCCTATATGCCAAGGGTTAAATTGTAATACAGGACTTGTTAATGGTAGTGCTATTCAGAATTATGTACTGATAATGATAATATTTGCCTTTATATGTGCTATAAATAAATTTAACTTTAAAACATGTAATAGAGTGATTAGTCTTCAGAACCCTAAGAAGAGCTGCTGCATTCCGATTGTGGATTTCTATCAATTATTAGTGCTGGCTGTTTGAAATATCCAAAGTGCTTGAGACAGAAATATTACACAGCCAACAGGGCAGACTGATAGGTTTTCTAAATGTACAGTTTTTGAGAACAGCTCATAATAGTGTTTGGCTTTCAAACCTTAATGTTAACAGCTTTGATGGGACTGCTTCTAATTCGTATTTAAGACCCATTACCTCTTCCTCTAAGCAATCTTCATGAAACATCGTTTGTTCTGGGGGGATATTTGCCATCCAGTGCAGCTCTGTAATGGCCGTTAATTCACACCATTTTGCTTGCTCCTGTATTAATCAGCAAACTGTGAATCATCCCAGTGTTTCCAGACTCACAGATGTATGAGAGAATCACCGAGGCCAGTTCAGTTTCTCTCCCCATTCAGTCCCACAGACAATATCAGTTCCTGTTTACAGCCACGGCTTTGTTTTCCCCCACCCACACACTGAAATTTCTCCAAAATGCCCAAAGAAAAAAAAAAAATCCACCGAGTTCATTTTACCAGGAAAGTTATTTCTAGGTATTGCATCTGAATCAAAACATGTTTGTACTTTGAGCTGGTGCAGCGCTCGGTGCAGCCGGGCAGGAGCGGCAGAGGAGCAGAACGGGAAGGCAGAGGAGCTGCTCCCATCACGCCGCCCTGCCGGAGCCAGGCACGGATCAGCAGCATTCCAGCCGCTCTCCCTCCCGCTTCTCTGCCTTTATTCTATTGCTTAAATTGGACTTTGGTTCTGCACATAATTTTGCCTTGTGAAGTACTGATATAATTTTAGACTATAAGACAATACTACAAAAATCCCCAAACATCAAGGGCAGATACAATGCTCTAAGAGTATCACTGTGGAAAGTGTTAAATTTTTTTATTAATTTAGGCATCAAATTTGAGGCACTAAGTAGGGCATGGTTTTAGGGAACTGAGCACATTTTCCAAAAACCAGGCTGCTTTTAGTTCAACACAAGCTCCCCAAACTGTCATTTAGTAAGAAAGAGACAGAAAATACAGACAGTGTACAACCCTACCTCCCAAAAACATGGGGGAAATGGAATGAAGATATTCTGATATTAGTAGGGATTTACAGCACAGGTGAAATGAGTTGGGTGTACAACAGGGTCATGGAAAACATTTCCTCATTCCTACTCCTCAGCACACTGGGCCATGAACACACTTTTGCAATGTAAGAATTATGGATGTGCTGCCTTGTAAGTGAGGATGTACCTTACCCATCACTAACCACTCTACAAGCTGTTATTTTCAAGAATGATACACAGAAGGAAGTTATGGCACTCATCCTGAAACCAAGCAGTGAGAAGGTTGTCAAGTCCTTCCCTAGGTTCCCAGGATGTTTAAAATTTCATTGTATCTAAGAGCACAGTTGAGAAAATATGTATGGTCAAAACCTTTTGCTCAACTGCTTTTAATTAAAGATTTCTGCATATGGATTTTTTTTCTAATCTGTGATAATAAAGAAAGCAAAATGGGTTATGTGAGGGGTGAAAAAAAGGCAAGAAAATCTGCAGATGGGGCCTGATTCAGCTGGTGTTTAGCCCAGAACACTTGCGAACTTCCACCAAGCTGCCTGGAAAACCTGAGAGGAACTGTCCACCCAGGCTGGCAGGGTGAGAGGGGTTTGGGTACAGCTGGCAAATCAGACATTTTTCAGCACGATAGTGCCACTTTCCCTACACCTCTGGGAGATGAGGTTGTCTCCCATCCTGCACTGCAGAGTAGAAGGAAGCAATTCTCTGTTGCTTAGAGCTGAAAACCACAAAAGCAGGGGTTTTCAGGGGATCACACAGAAGCCCTGTGTCCACCCTCGACAACCCTCCCTCAGCCCTGCAGGCATCACTTCATTGTCCTGCACATAAGAGAAACTTCCCTGAACGTCTCCAGCACCCCTCACTGTTTACAGTACCTCCTGAGCCTCTTTTTTCTTTCCAACTGGATTTTAATTTGTCCAGTGTGAGATTCCCATAGAGCTGTCTGTGTCCTAAATGCTCAATTGCTGGCAGAACATTTCCCATTTTAATAAACAGGTCGTAACCAAGGGAAAGACTCGTCCGGATCGAGGAAAGTGCTGCAGCTTTGGTGTGGTGTCCACATGAATTTCAGATCCAAAAGGTGGGTGACAGTGAGAGTGGGGGAGGATGCTCCCCACATGGTGTTTAGAAGGATTTGGTCTATTTACAAGCTTCTCCTCTGCAGATTGCTTCCCCTAATGATGTATTGTGTGGTGTCCAAGAGTGCTACCAGCACAACAGAGAGCTAAACTGGAAGGAATTATGAGTGCATTAGGCAGAGCTGTTGGAAACATCGGTGCCTGCAAACAGCTTAAAATACAAACCAAAGAAGTGGGAAGGTTAAGACATGGCCACAGGGGCTCCACTACAACAGGGGAATGCTTTGAAATACCCAAAATGGAACACAAGAAGACAACACATGCAATTTGAAAAAACACTGTGAAAGAGCAATGAGCTCAGAAGATCAGATGTGAATAAAAGTTTTTTTATCTTGATTACTGCACTTTTGACAATGTTGTTTTACTGTTGACATGTTTTACTGTTGACACTCCATCTTGTTCCACATGTTTACTTCTTGCTTTCCAAATCTTATCTAACATTATTTATTCACAGGGGAGGGAAGGGAGAAGATGGCAATTGATAGCTTCAGTCAAGCTCCTCTCAGACTCTCTTGAGAAGAGAACACAGAATCTCCAAATTTGAAAAAAATATCAACTCACTTGCACATGTACAGATAAATACCAATTCAGAAATGACCATCCCAGAAGATGTTTTTACATCTGTGGAGATGTCAAACTCTAGGCTCAGCCTTATTGCTCTCTGTAATCCAGATTCATCACCAGCTTCCCTTATTCCCCCATTCAAAGGCACTTAATTAGCTGAAGGGCTTGTTGCTTTGCCTTCAAAAGCTCTCCATCCCTCAAAAGCTTTGCTCTGGTATTGTGCTACCATAGCCCTTTGAAATCAAATCTGGTTTTATCCTCACAGCATTAGTAAAAGAAAAAAAAAACAAAAAACTTTGGTATTTTAAAAACCCAAGAAAAAAGAAAAGAGAAAGTGAGGAAAGGGAGAGAGGAAGAGAAGAGAAGAGAAGAGAAGAGAAGAGAAGAGAAGAGAAGAGAAGAGAAGAGAAGAGAAGAGAAGAGAAGAGAAGAGAAGAGAAGAGAAGAGAAAGAGAAGAGAAGAGAGAGAAGATACCAGCAGGACTTCATTCAAAGTGGCTTTAAAAATAAGTTTGACACCTGAAGAAAAAGGGTAGGGGATTGAAACTGCAGATGAAATCTGGCCAGTACTTTTAGTTTTCTAATAATAATGCATGATCCTCTAATTGTTTCATGTATTAGGAAGATGCCTTGTGACATCTTGGAAATCCCAAATGAAACACTATTTTCCCCTGAAGGGGGACTTTTTCCCTGCAGGAGGACTGTGTGTACTCAAGTGGTGATGCAGGTTGTGTTCTCTGCTTTTCCAAGCTCTTCATCAACCTGCATCAGTTTATAAGCTCTGATGTCATGAGCTCTAAGACTCAGAACAGTCTCATCTAATAGTCACAGAGCACTGACTTTTCACAGGCAGAAATAACTTCCCATAATAGATGGTACCCAGAAATCAGGGCACAGTATTACCATTTCTTCATATTAATAAAAGCTCTATTTTGTATTCCATTACAGTTATTTAACCTTTGACATCTAACCTCTGGGTCAGTTTGCTCTTTATAACAGCACATTTCCTCTTCAGTTTTGTTTCTGTATTTAGAAAACTTACGCTCTGAAAGATTTTTTTAAACTTTAAAAAAAAAAATATATATTTAATTTAGCTCAGAAGTTTTGGTGTTTCTCTGCGGCCTATAGTTTATTCTTCCAATTCAGATAATGTATTGCTGCTTTTACCAAAGTCAAAGAAATACTTTGCTTTTCCAAGGGTATTTTAGTCTTCAGCATGTTCTTCACTATCTCATATGCAGTCCATATGCAGTAAAAATACAGCCACTTTTACTGCAACTAATATTAGTTTTCTCTCTGTCTCTTCTCTTGTCATTTTTTCTCTATCAGTATTTTTGGCAATGGAGATGAAACAAATATACCCTTCACTGCCAATCCAGTGTACAAGTCCCTGGATGTCAGCAGGAATGCAGAGAGCTCTAAGAATAGCACATTTGGTTCCTAGGGTGCAAGTGGAGCTCAGAGACACAGCGTGTCCCTCCCAGACAATGGCTGTTTATCACCTACATCCCCCAACAAAACAACCTTTTCAGCTGTGTTTTGGTTCGCAGCGTTTCCCACACAGAGCAGACAGTGGGCAATCCTGCCCTCCTGCCTGAGACTTCCAAGTTTTAACTCACATCAGCTCGGGCTTGGAAAAGAAATAGCCACCCAAATGTTTTATTGTATTCCAGCCTGAGTTAAACTGTGAATATTACCGGCCGGTTTTCCTGCCCTCGGGGAGGAGGGGATCCCTCCTTCCCCTGCACAGAGCCCTGTGTCTGTTCTAACACTGGAGGAACTGACAGAAGAGCTCTTCTGGAAAGTGGGGTGTTGTATCAGCATTGCTGAAGGCAGAATTGGGCCCAGTTTCTGACATTCCAGAATAGTAAATCTGCAGGTACAAACTCTATTTAGACATGAAAATCAGGGAGATGCCCAACTAGTCAACCTGCCTGGGCAAATGCAGCTTTTCCTGCGCCCAGAAACAGCCAATAAAGTCAAGTGGTGAAGCTTTACCCCTGAAAACAGTGTGTGATAGTTCTGGAGACTATCTTTGACTCTGGCATTTACTACCATCTTTATATTGGGGATTTACGAGCCCAGACCTTTGACTATGATTTCATTCAGAGGCATCAGCCCTACAAGAATAAAATGAAAACCTGCCCAGAGAGCAGCGTTAGCCCCACCAGGCTTTGCGCTATCGCACAATGCAAACTGTCAGCGCCTCAATCAATAGCCATCCATGCTCAACAATAAAGACGTAGTGCTTCAGATGGGGGGAGATTAGCCCTATCAGATCCAGCAGTTGTGCAGGCAAGACAGGATCTGGGACACGGACTGATTACACGTACAAGATACATCACTAACTACAGAAATGGCAGAGCCGCGAGGCACCAGCAGTAACCCCGCTTTTGGAATGTGGAGTGTTTGCTTTAATACACAGTGAAACAACAGCAAAAGGCTCTCTCTGGGGCTACGGCTGCAGCTCTGTTCCCCATGTTGCTGTGCCTGCTACAAGGATCAAATTTCATGGTTTATTGTTCTCCCTCCAACTGGCCACCATCCACATTCTTCTTCTGTATAAAGCCGCACCTCTTGCTCCAAAGAGAGAACTGTGCCTTCTTTTTATAAATTTTAGTCACATTTGCAAACACACACACAGAGTAAGGGGATGCTTTTAAGCACTAAACAACATTTCAGGAACGCTGTTATTTTTCTCTGAGCAAGTTTCTGTGAATGAGGCTAAAAAAGGGCAATTTTCCACCAGAAATTTACTAATTTTTGAGATGCAGAAGTTGTCTCCCCTGTCTTCTGAATCATTAACATTGTGCCTTTTAATGAAACAACTGCTCTATGCTTGAAAAGTCCTATTCATCACCTGCCTCAGGAGGGAACTGGCACTGAAATTCTGCAAAGCTCAAATTCAGCTCTGGACACACTGCTGGAAAAAGAAAACAACACAGTCACTGGGGCTACTTCACTCTAATGGAGTAAAATTGGTACAGAGCAGGTGGGGTCCAAAATTCAGTACCAATTTCTCAATGTAAATACAAAATCTGTTGCAGACAAATAACAGATCTCTATACTAGATTCCAAGGAACGTAGTATCTCAGACTCAAGGATTTCTACACAGAATAATTTTCCTATGTAATCTTTCTTTTAATTCAGCACTCAGGATCCATTTTCTTCTGTGAGATTTGCAGTAAAGTTATCAAAACCTTACAAAGTGCTCCACTCCTGAACATCCACCATCTTTCTTCAGCAGCTCAACAGACTGTAAAACTGAAGCACTGTCATTTGGTGTGTAATTATTGTACTAAGTCTTCCCTGTAAAATGAGGGAGGCACCATAAGCTTACCTAACTAGTCTGAAAATGTAAAATACTCATCACCTGTAATCATTGTCTTAACTGTCCTTGATCTTTACTGATAGCAGCAAGATTATAACAGCTCTCTGACAGTGAGAATCAGCTGAAAATGCAGCACAGGCAGAGCACCAGGAAAGCTGCTCGAAGAAGGAATATTTTGGCCAATTAGACAGACTCACTTCAGGATTTTTTCTTTTTTTGAGTCTAATCAGTGATGCATGGGGTTCAGAGGTATAAGACCAAAATGCAAAGCAGGGAAAACTGGGGCATAGAAACCTCAGGAATCCAACAAGGACGTTCCAACTTCACAGACTTTGTGGTGAAGCCAGAAAAAAAACCTCAAAGGTTATGGAAGTATGATCAAAAGTGATCCTGTCACTGTGGTTAACAACTTATTAGTCCTCATGCAAGATGCAGGGAAACACCATGAATATATTCTTCACCCACACCTGCTTCCAGAGTAAAACATCTGGTGGGCAGTAATTCATGGAACTGCTGCACTTTGCTCCCTTTCAATCCTACGTCTGTCCACAGGTCTGCATCCCAAGGCAGCAAGACTCTCTACTCTCTGTTTAATCTGAGTCCCACAGAGCACAAGCAGGGTCCTCGTGCTTGAAGCAACAAAGTGCTCTAGGTCTTTGCTGAATAAGGGGCCTTTCACTGGTGACCCTTTAAAGAGCACTGGCTGTGCCCCACCGTTACCTGCGCTACTCCTGCATACTCCGTGAGTCACCAGCCCTTCCCTGCCTGTTCCAGGCTGCTGCATGAAGTAAGGGAGAACGGAGTGTGCACAGCTTGGAAAAGAGCGAGTTGGTCCTGAACAGGCACAGTGGCAATGCACCTCACTGCCCTGCCACTCAGAAGCTGATATTTAGTAACTGTCCCCTATTTCTCATTGCTACCACAGCACATTATGATATTTAGCTACACCAGCATTACACCAAGATTGATGAAATCTCCCTCCTTCAGAACGAGTCACTTTGCAGGAAGAGGAGCAAAGAAACCTGGCTCTGGACTGCATTTCACACTTCAGCTCTCAGCTGATCCCAGTAGAATTTCAGCAATCAGTCTCTGCTTTGCTGGGAGAGAAGTGTCTCTCTCAGTCTTTCCCAAGTTGCTGATGGAGTGACTGTGTGCACAGCTAAGCAGCTTGGAGGAGTCTGCTTACCAAGTGTTGCCTCAGCCTAACAAAGTCCTTTGTGTGGTGGTGAGATTCAGTGCTTCCAACTATTCTTTCAAATAAAAATATGTTTATTCCTCACAGTCAGGCTTCTCTCAGACCAAGTCCCTGAGCCCTTCCTGCTCAAAAGACCCTGTGCACAGTGCATCTCTCTGATCTGGGGCAGGAGCAGATTCACACCTCTCACTGAGTCTGGAGAGAAGGTTGCTGGACAGAAACCAGGGCTGTGCCTCACTTTTGCCAGCTGCATTTTTGCATTTACCAGCTTGATTGGTATCACAGATCACCATGGGTGGGGAATGGCCCTCATCCAAAGCAGGGAATGGCTTCTGGCAAATGCTAGTAACAGGTATTTCAAGTCTGCCTCTTTGCTATTCAGGAGCTGTACTATTTGACCTGCTGTCCATGAAGGACACATTTTAACTTCACTTCTCACCCCACCTGATCTTTTCTAGCCTCAGAAGCATAACACAGAGATGAATTTGTTTGAAGGGCACTAAGATAAAAAGAAGATATTCCCTCTGAAAGGATAACATGAAACATGCAAGAATATCTCTGGAGCTTGTAATATAAGCTAAAAGAGACTATCATCTATACATGTAAAAAGATTATTCTAAGAGCACAAAGTTCTCCACCAGGCTAAAACAGGTAATGCATGGTGGAATTACGCTACATTTTTAGTTGAAGAAATAAATAAATTTACTCTGATAACACCAGAGGTTGTTATTGCCTTTTCCATGTACACACTATGCACACCTCAGAAATTCAGTGACGTCACATTTGAAACACAAATGGAACAGTAAAAATATTAAAAGACTCAATATTTTCACATAAGCTGTGTAAGACAGAAGAGAGTTTGTCACCTGTCTGCTTTGAGATGGCAGTGTGGCAGTCTGCATCTGTCTCTGCATCCGATGTGGCTGCATCAGCTGTCGGAACTGCTGCTGGAGAAACTGGCTGTTGTTGGTCTGCTGGGACTGCTGTGTGGCTGGAGACTGCTGCTGCTGCTGCTGGAGATAGTGAATGAGGGACTGCTGTCCTTGTCCTGCTGTCAGAGGGGACATTTTTTGAGTAGTTGACTCTGAGGCAAAATGAGACAGTGGCTTGGTATTGTTGAAAGAAAACTGGTCTTGGCTAACAGGGCTCTCATTCACCAGACCTGGCTGTAAGCTACTGGAGGGCTGTTGCATAATTAGGTTCATATTTTTGGTCTGGTTTGTAGTCATTGATTTAAAAAGCGAGTTCTGCATACTTGTGGGGTTGCTGGTGGGAGTAATGTTAGAGATTAATGTACCTTGAGGACTGAAGGGCTGCTGATGCAGAGCAGGGCTTGACAGCTTTTCTGGCCTGTACGGTGGAGAAGGTCCAGTATTTGTGGAGGCCATGCTGGCAACCAAGTTGTTCTGTGGGCTTTTAATGCTGCTGGCTGGCAAGCTGGCTGCTGTCAGAGCAGGCAGCATGGAGCTCTGAGGGCTGAAAGGCTGCTGGCTCAGAGCTGGACTGGAGAGCTTCTCAGAGCCGTAAGGGGGAGAGGGGCCATTGGATGGGGTGCTGCTGGAAGTCATGCTTGAAAGCAGGGTGTTTTGAGGACTCTGAATGTTGTTTCCTGGTAAATTATTCGCAGGCATGCCAGACACCATAACATTTTGAGGACTGAAAGGTTGATGGTGTGGGGACGATCCTGCCCTGTAAGGCGGAGAGAGACCAGGAGGAGACATAGTTGGCCAGCTGGGAGCCGGCACTTGTTGCTTTGTACCAGACACCTGCTTGCTGGCTGCCAGCTGCTTTAGCTGCTGAGCATGCCAGTTGGAGCCAGGCATGTTGGGCAAGGGTACTGGGAGCATCGGTGGTGGCTGGTTTTTGTTCTGAGCTGCTGTAGAGATGGGTGATGCAGCAGGTTTATTTGAGGGAGGAACTTGGAAGTTAGCTCCAGCAGATGATGGTCTCATCTGAGGGGATCCTCCACTGGTTGGATTGCAGCCTGGAGAAAAATCTTTGTTAGCAACATGGTTCTCCAAGTGGGAAGTCTGCGGGGAGGACTTTGGAGTGGTACTTATGTTTGGTTGGGAATGACTCAGACCAAGTGGATCTTCAGCCTTGCTGCACAAAATCTTCTCCAGATCCAGGTCATTGGGAGAAGGATCAGGCATTTTGGTCAGCTCTTCCAAGAGGTCTTGCAGCTCTTGGTCCACAGACTGTAAGCTGTTTCCTTTCTCATCATAATGGACAATGTTGTTGGTTTGCCCTCCTATTGACCCCTTCTGATTTATTTCTGTGTTGGGTGGCACTGAGAACGGGGAGCCAATGCCACCGCCATTGATGTGATTGTTTTCGAGGAGCACTGGGTGCCCTGTGACTCCCAGGGAAGAAGTGCTGTGGCCGGTGGAGAATGGAGAACTTTGCATTTCTGGACACGCCATGCTGGGATTGGCACCTTGGCCCATGGCAAGGTTTACATCGTCAAGACAAAGTCTTTTACTGTCATTTGGGAAAGCGACATCAGGCACGCCACTGGAGGCAGGAGAGCTATCATCTTCCAGTTTTCTTTTAATGGATCCCTGTAACTGGGAAAATAAAAAAGGAAGAAGAAAGGATCTATTATTGACCATATTCTGACATGCGCTGAAGCTCCACACTACAACACTGTGTTGGAGACAAAGAAAATTAAATCATACAATTAAAAAGCCAATCGTGTGAGACAAATTCAATCAGGATTTAAATGTGTGCAACTTCACTGAAATCAAAAGAGTTATAGTCAGATAAAGGCTAAATCTCATGAGTTGGCTTTAAAGCAGATGTTAAAGCTACAAAATACTGTCTGTCATGTGAACTGTAATAGAAGTTTTTAAAATAGTTTCTGGTTGCATTTCAATTAAGACATTATACTCCCTGCATAACAAACATGCCAACATTTTTATGGTAACATTTTTTAGGTCTAAATGGCAAATCTGAATGAAACCCTGGACTGAATTTAGTGACCTTCTGCCAGTGACTCGGATTAAATTCAGACCTGAGACAATTTAATTGTTTTACATTCTTTATAGGCCAAACATCTGAAATAACTAGCATACTTTCTAAACAAAACAAAACAAAACAAATTCTCAGCTATCTATCTAAGCAGACTTTCAAACTTCCTAATCACAGATGTTTTAAATTCCAGAAAAAGTAAGTAACAGCTAAACTTCTTAATTTTTGTTTATTCTCTTATGTCTAAGGCATTGTGAGCTTCATTCTTTTGAAGGATTGCCACTCATTCATAAAAATGGACATGTTTTAAAAATACAATTATATAAATATCTTGATCTACAAGAAATTATGTAGTTGTAAATACACAAATCTTAGGGAAAAGAAATCTGCCTTCTACATATAAAGAAAGTGAAACTGAAAACAATGCTTCTCATACTATTTCAGCATTCAGCAATCTCTTCCACATAAAATCATCTATGGCTTTCAATTTTAACAAGCATGACCTGTATGTCACAGGATTAATCAGACTTTAACATTGCTGCTTCAAGTTAAGGGAAATAAGCATTATGACCTTGTTTATCAATAGAGGGAAGCAGTATAAAGGAACATATAAGGTCAGCGATGGGAAAATGAAACACTGGTTCCTCTAAGCCGCCTCCCAGTAAAGCCTCTCCCAGCTCTGGGCTATGAGTCCAAGTGCCTCCTGTCATGTTGTGCTATACAAAAAAAAAAAAAAAAAATCCCATCTAATTAAAGCTCATATCACCAGAAAAGTCCCCCCATCAACCCCAGCATAACCAGATCCACTCTAGGACTATGCTGCATATAACCACCTTCTAAATTTCACACTAATTTTTAAGCACATCAGTTATGCCTCAGTCACTGCACAACTGCAGCAGTTTGCTGCTCACAGACAACAGTGCCACAGCACTGTCACCACAGGGTGTGTGAAAGCTGCAGGGCACAGGGTGGGCACACCATGAGCAGCTCCTGTGTCCATCCCTAAATTCAGCCTATCTTCAGGCAATTGCCCACAAATGTGTATGGCTGTGACCTGGGAACGTGGCAGGGCTGCCTGGTGGCTCACTCAGCTGGTCTCACACCTCTCGTCACTTATTTCTGTATTGGTGGGCAGAGGGACAATGGCAGGCTTGTGCCTACAGGTGCTGAGGGTGTAGATGCAGTTTGGAATTAGCAGCAGACATTGCCATGCTGGTATCCAGCTTACATTTGGAAGAGAGTGAGGGGATACGAGCTTTGTCCATGATCATCATGGCAGGTCTGCAGACTACAATGAGCTGCTGAGGTGTTCATCCACCCCCATCACCAAACACAGCAGCTTTGGCATTGTGGCAAAGAGACCTCTGGGTATTTTCCCTTTACTCCCCAAGAGATGTCCCTTACAGAGTTATTAGTGCTTGTCTCCAGTCACATGGCTTTAACATGGGCTGTGCTCAAAAACCACAGGTGGGGAGAACTGAGGAGAGCTGCTTCCAGTGCTCATTGTCTGGTTACCTGAGAGCCTCTTTGGGCAGCAGTGTCTGTGCTGGGCCAGGATTGCTGCTCCCTGAGAGACTGTCCCAGCGTCACAGCCAGACACTGCTGCACCATCAGACATTTGCTGATGAGGCCAAAATTTGCTTAGCTTTAGGAAATGGAACCAGGCCTAAATCTTCTCCCAAGTGTTAGTCTAATGATGGATGAAATTGTTTTCCTTCATTTTTTTCTGCTAAAACTAAGCCAGAGTTGCATGTTTCAACAGATGTTGCCCTGTGTAGGCTGAAACATGTTGGTAGAGCATAACTACATATATTTAAAACTCAGACATGTATAGAGAGTATTTACAGGGGCTTCACACATCCAAAACAAACAGAGTGTGCTCCCAAGTTGCACCCTGGGAACCTTCAGGCAGGAAGTGGTGGGGGATCTCCCACCCTTGGCCAGCTGACATGCTGGCATGCATGTCCTTGCCAGCTCTTCCTCTGCCATAGAACATTCCTATGCTCTGAGTTACTGGGGAAAAATGTGGGCTTTCTAAACACTCTGAAAAATAGTTTTTTAACTGTTGCACTGGGGAGTGAATGTGATGGGAAAAATATTCATTTCCCCTAGACTGTTACTAGATATAAGCAGATAAAATAAGGTCATAGCTTTCCGATGGCACAGGTATTCCAAAACTGGGACAGGACTTTTAAATAGGATGCTGTTGCTCAGCCCTCCCGAGAAGATTTGCTGTAAGAGCAGCAGTGAAATTAGCTGGGTGTCACGTTCTCTTGAAAAGCAAGATTCCTGCTTCCCGGATGAGTATTTGCACAAGTACCATAAAATCAGAAGACCTATCTCTCCCAGTGCAGGCAGGTATAACTCCACAGAATTTAGTAACATTGCCTTTGCTTAAAATGGATTTGACTACAGCCCTAACTTGAGAGAGAAAGATATGCTCCTTAAAGCAACTAAACAAATCATAGAATCATTGTGGTTAAAAGGGGCACTTGGGTGCCATCATCCTTCTGCTTCAAGCACATCACCAATGTAAAAAATAGACCATAGTCACCAGGCACTTAAGTATGAAGTTTCCATTATAAACAGAAATCCCTCCTTGCCCGGCTGAGAGGTTGTTGTCAGTGTTGCCCACTGACACCTCAGTGGTTGTTACTCCCACACAGCAGGCTCTGGGCTGGTGCTGGCTGTGAGGAGCTCCAGCTCCCAGTGACTGCTCTCCATGCACACGGCCGTGGCAGCCGTGACCAAATGCAGGGGACAGTAACACAATTTCATGTAACTGGGACCCTGCCTGGCTCAGACATGCCAACCACAGTGGTGGCAGGAGAGCATCAACAAGGCACTACAACTTTTAGGACCAGGAGGTCCTGACTGCACTAATTTAAGAAGCTGCTTGTTGCAAAATATTCATCTAGTACTCCCAGACACTGCAAGACTACCTCTTTGAAGCCAACTTATGCTTTTCTAGACTTTTCCTTACCAAAAATATTTTTATTGTCCACTTCCTTCATCTGGTTCCAGATTCCCCAGGAAGAACCCGATTTATTCCAACCTTCTCCTTTTTTATACAATTTGACAAAATCAACAGAAAAGAGAAGAACACCAAAGCATGTTCTTCCCCTTTCTCTGCTGATTAGTATATTGGGCAGCTCTATTTCAAACTGAATACCTGAGAAGTGAATGGAAATACTTTAGAAATGCATCACAGACACACAGACACAGACACACACTCTCTCTCTCTCTCTCTCTCTCCCAAGCTGGCTGGAGGCTGTCTATGGATCAGAATGGGAAAGCTTCATTCAGATGTGCAAGCAAGGACGAAGCAGACAAGCAACAAAGGGGCTCTTGTGACATTGTCAAAATGCATTAAAATGCACTGGCATGCACAGGCTAACTTCTGTTTGGGAATACCTGGGACACAAAGGCAGCTCTCTGATTCAGGGAATATCCGATTATGAGTTCTCCATTATCTCACTTTTAGCAGTGATCCCAGCATTACTGTCCTCTCCAAACCAGCAGGCTGTCTTTCTGGGAAAGACCTGAGTCACGCAGGAGTAGCGCTGCTGGCTCGACAGGGCAGCACAACCAGAATAAATAATAACTGTTTACGCTGCTCTGTCCACAGAAGCTGCACAGCTGTGGTTACAAACAGCTAATTTGTCACACGTTCCCTCCCCGCACCAAACTGATTCCCTCCATGTGGGCAGAGTGCTCCACAGGCTTCTCTGGTGCAAGGAGGGAAGGGCAGCCCGGGCAGGAGAAGCCAGTCCTTGGCTGTGCCCTCCTGAGCTGGGCTCGCTGGGGCTGCCGTGACGGTGACCTTGGGCATCGGGCACCTTCCAGACTCAGGAGGTGGTGCTGGCCTTGAGGAACTTACTGCTATTCAATGAAGGGAGAAAGGAAGGCAGGAAGTGGCAAAAATTGAAGCGAGTGATCAAATTGTTAATAAATCCATACTGTGATGGTTCCATTGGATTTTAATAACCAGGCACACATGGGTGCCGCTGGACTGGCTCCCCGCCCTGCCAGCACTCAGCCTTTCTCCTCTGGTAACACATGAGCTGCTGCTCAAGTGCATCCTGTACTGGAGAGCCTGGCTTCTTCAGCCTCACAGTTGACCCCTCCACCAGAAACAAGCCATTTCTAACCAGAGATTCCTATTTAGGCCAACATACTGCAGAAATGAGAGAGGAAGAACATTAGGCAAGGTATTTCAGTGCCTCTTCCTGTGCCTGCAGCCTGTCGGAGAGCCAAGCCTTGATTTACAACAACAGCAGGGTGCTGATTATTGATCCGCACCGTCCCACCCCGCTCACTGCCATGGACAGATCCAACCTACAGCAGTGATTCCCACACCTACACAGCCTCTTCAAGTGAGCAGAGACCAATGGGACGCTGCCATCCACATCCTCCCTCAGCAGCTGCCCCTATGTCCAGCAGCATGGCTGGAGATGATCTTGATTTAATAAATTGAAGTTTATGGATCCATGACTGAGATACCCAAAATGGGAATCAAATAACCTCTTTCATTAAGAGTCTCAAGACCCTTGTAACCTTGGGAAATCCCAGGTGTTGGCTTTTCTGTTTGTTTTATTCAGGAAAAGAAGTTATTGTAAAAGGAGACTGGGCAGGTGGGGAAGACATCAGTCTCACCACAGATTCTGGGATTTGCTAATGTGGTGGCAGCTTTGCTTTTCAGAGCAAGACACCTGGGGAATCCAGGTCACTAACAGGCTGCTAAGATCTGGCATATCTGAATTATTTTGACAGATAGAGCATGTTTAATTTTCGATGGAAGGACTAAGGAAGGCAGAAGCCTGAGATAAACAGATTTTTTTTTTCTTTCCCCCCCAGTGTTTTCTCAAGGCATATTGCAAACTGTTCCCTCTGGAAAGTATAAAACCTGAGTCTAAGGTTTGCTTAACTGAACTGACCAGAGAAAGGATCAGTCTCTGTCTCTTTCAAACACTAGACACTGCCAAAACTGGAAGTATGCATTTGCCAGAGGCAAAATGTTTGCAGCATTCAGCGATCAAGACTTCAGCCTCTGTGGCTTCAACAAGCTTCAGCGAGACCTATCTGCCCATCAGCCCAAAATGTTTCTATCTGTTCTGACAAAAACAGTCATGCAATGAGAAAATGGAACTGGCAATTTTCCATATGAAACAAGAAAACTTCACAATTTTTTTCTCCCGTGCCTTAAATTCACAGTTTGGAAAATTTTGTGCTCTCTCTTCCTCATTTATCCACACTCTAGATAGATTTTACTGTCCTGCTAGTATTTAGGGACAGTTGGTGAAAAAGAAGTGAGAATGTGCCTGCATGTTTAAAGGCTGGAAAGAGGATCTGATACATAATATTACCTTTTAAACAGCAGCAGTTACTTGCAGACCCTCTGTGTTGGGTAGTAGCTGGCTTGCACATGAACAGCAAACCCCAAATGCTCCTGGGCAACAATCCCACTCCAGTACCTGGCACTGCAGTAAGTGCATTTAGCACATCTGTAGGTTTCTGTTTGTGCATGCTGCCTGCAGTTTGGTAACAGACACTCACATTATATACCTGAATCCAAGAAAAAATGCCTCCTGGTGACCAGCAGGCAGTGAAAGTACCTGACTACGAGAAATATAAACTACATTTTATCAAAGTCGTATCTCAGGCTACAAGGAGAGCTCAAGGAGGCTCAAGCAATTAAAACTACCACTCTCTCCAAACTAAGATTAAACATCAGCTAAAATCACATTCTTCCTAGTACTTTGGGCTGTTGGACCCTTCTGATTTCAAGCAATTTGAGCAGGGATGGACATTAAGTTGTTGTTTTACAGCATCAGGAAAGAGATCACAATGCAGTTCCAAGCTACCAGCGGCACGCACCAGTGTACTTAAAAACTGCAATTCCCCAATTCTTCAGAGGTAAGGAATACCAGAGAGAAGTTCACTTTGGGGTCTGTTGGCCACTTGTAAGCTGCAATGGTGGCAGATCTGTTTGTAATGAGGTGTCGTGGTAGAGAAAGGATTATGAATAGGGAAAATTCACAGGGTGGATTTCCTTCTATTCATCATGCTCATAGAAATAGGCAACTGGAAGGGAGGATGTAGGAAGAGGAACCAGGGATGTAAGCAGTCACTTTAACCATGAAAGGACATTGCTTATTAGCTAGCTTGTATGCATTATGTGGATTGTTTTTACCTGACATTACAGCTTCTCCAAACTCCCATCTTTAAAACAAATATAGTAGCAACAGCTACTCAGGTGTGCACAAGTAAATCACCTCCCAAACACTGCCACTACATTTGGAGAGCTCGATCTCCCATCAGTACACAAGCATCAGCTGGCTTGATGCAAGTGTGCGCTGATCCTTCGCCTCATTACCTGCAGCACTCCTCGAGATCTTCCCCAGTTATTCCCTCAGTAAATCAGGGATTCAAGCTGTGTTAAAAGTGAAAGAAAAGAACAAGGTGCGTGCTTTCCCTTAATAAATCCCACACTCCTGTTGTGAGTGCAAAGCTGCAGGAACCAGAGGATGTGCTCACACACCCCGAGTGTGCACTGTCAGAGACCACAACAGGAGGTTTGGCTTCCTTGCACAGTGGCTCCAGAGCTGTGACCAATCCCTGTGACACTGTGACACTGCTGCAGTTTAACAGGTCTCTTGTTTGACTTGAATACATGTGAGCTTATGAAAGGTGACTGCAGACCTGGCACTCTTGCATGGCCTTCTCCCAAAGTCCCCATGCAGCAAGGGATGCAATCCTGGCTGCAAACACAGAACTGCGCCTTTAGCTGGTAAGCACAGAAATCCCAAACATCAAACATCATGACTAGACAAAACCAGAATAATATTTTACAATAAGCTTAAGCCACTAACAGGAAATTCAACCTGGACTACCATGAGCCTAAGGTACTAGCTTTCTTTTTTTCTAAATTTTAACAAAATTTTAAGGGGAAGAAAAGACTACAAATACGATTTTCCCATTCACCGGTTTGTGTGAATGCAATTACACTTATAATGATAGAAATATGTGTGATCTATGTCTTGCTTTCAAATGGAACAACTTACAGCCTACAGAGCAGCAAGTCTGTGAACAAGATTTTTCTAATTACCCCTGTGCACAATCACAGGAAACATCACTAATGTCTGAATAAAGGTATCAAGATGTATGATGAATTCCAAGGAGAAGAAATACATAGCCAAGAATATATCTATTTTGCCATCCTACAGAAGCAAGATGCATGCAAGAGGCCAAGCAGCATTCCCTACACACTATAAATAAATGAAAAAAAAAAAAATCAGCAGCTCTGATACTTTTCAGGTCAGACAGAACTACCAGACTCACTCAGTAGGCACCAACAGAGATCTGCCCTATCAAAACAAATGTTCAGATCCTTCCCATCTTGTCTTTCCTTAGCAATTCATCTGCTTTTGGTATTAATGGCACTGTTAAAATGGAAATTTTTCCAGGAGAAAAATTGCCATTGACAAATGGATCTGGAAGAACAGGACTACTGCCTGCTCCTGTGTTGTGCTGCTAGCAGGAGATCTCTGTACAGATGCCTTGTAATTAGTCATCTGAAGACTTACAGCAATCGCGTCACGCATATTGTTTGGCTGTAACTTCCACGTTCCATTTAATGACAAGTGTTATTAACTAGACAGCTGAAGACAGAACAAGTTCTTTGCCTCTTGGTTTTAAGCTGTAGTACAAGAGCATTTCTTTCATATCTGGCTGTAAATCAAGATCAATCTTAGACTCAATGCCTTTCCATCAGTATTACCTCATCTTACCTCAGTTTTAATACCAGCAGTATTGTTTTATATCTTTTTTTATAGTCCATTAATTTCAAAGTCCTATGGAACACTTTGCAGTAATTTTGTAGACTACATTAATTTCTCACAGCAACGTCTAGGCTGGAGAATTGCAGATCCTCTCCACTGAGCAAAAAGTGATGGTTTTGCTACTTGGATCTCCCAGGATTTGTAAGATGCTTTTCTCGCTTCTTTTCCAGCCCCTAACACTGGCACAGTTATGCAATGACCACAAGTAGAAGAAACAGGATGTACGTGTTCCTAAATTATGAGGTAGGTTTTCCATTTACTAGATAACCAGATAAAACCCAGTCTGACACTTATTTTCTGCTATATCTTGTATTATATATTATATTATATATTGTATTATATTTTTAATATCTCAGTACCCTTAGTCCTGTGGTTTTACCAAACTACAGGTAGGATTCTGTCCAAAGGTATGTTTGGGGAATTAATAGCCTGGAGGCAGAGGTTTAACCTAGAGACAAAAAGCTTTCAGTTTCACAGAACAATAAGAAACAATGTGATTTCAGTCTGAGAAAAGGACATTTTTACTCCAACACCTGAAGTATTCACACTTACTCCTACAAAGAATAGCAGCTCCAGCCTCCTGTGTGTGGCTGCCAGTGCTGACAGCAGCACCCTTCCATCTGCCAGCCCAGTGCCCCTCTGCCGACTGCCTGCACTAGAAAATGATCTATTACTGCATCTAGAGCTCTCCTAAAAGCTTGGGCAGGAAAAAACATTTAAAAGAACAGTTTGAGGTCCCTCCTAAATGGTAGCAGAAACTGGAGCACAACTCTTAAGAAGGATGGAGCAAGGGGGCAAGGAAAGAAACATCCTGCACAGCTCTTCTGCTCCTTTGATCTTCTCTGTCTTTCAGAAAATGAAACAATAAACAGGATCTTGATTAATACAGATCCAAAAAACCAAGCCTCACTTAAGAGAAAAAAGATAATCGATCTAGTGTGTTCCACAGAAAGTGGGTGTAGAGAGAAGTCTGTGTAACAGCCAAAAGCAGAAATCTTTTGTAAGGTAGAGGAATGAATATTTAATTTGTTTCTGACTACTTCAGAAGTGTGTTATCCCACCACTTTCATCTTTACCAAACCAGCACCTCTGCTATTCTCAGCATGCATCAGCTGGAATATGAAAACGATTAACTGGAAAAATGCTGTTTGTACACACCTTTCCTCCTGCAGCAGGGAGATGACCAGCTCAGCATACAGCTCTTGCTCCTGTAATACCTGCTCTTTAAACACAGCTCTTGAACTTACCCAGGGACCTTTAAAGGGATTCTACATGTCAGTGGTACTATAAACCCCAAACCAAACACAGATTCCAGTCCTGAAGCCCTTGTTCTCTATAAAGCTGCTGAAATCTTGGCCTCAATTAAATAAATCTGTTGGACTCGATGATCTTGGGTTTTTTTCAACCTAAATGATTCTATGAATCTCTGACTATTTTGGGACACTGACTTCATCAGGGATGACATTTCACTCTTTGCTCCTTCCTCCTAACTAAAGGAGTAAATTAAAAATACACAGGAGTTGGAGAAATTCTCTCTGTCAGAATATGCAATGCCTGAGTTACTTGGGTTTTAACCAGAGAACTTCTCAACTTGCTATAGATATCAGTTCCCCTCTGTCCTAGAAGCAATGTTAATCACACATTCATCACTGCAAAATGACAACATAAATGCTGACTTATGCAAACAATGTTAGAGAAAATGGTGTTCGTGCTGTAGAAGTGAATTACACAGCCTTTTAAGCTTTCTACACTTCTCTGTTTTATGTAAACTCTAATTTCTAAGCTTTTGTTCTGCCTTGAAAGGTCACACGGTTGAAAGCCATGAAGCATAGCATGTGTTCCCACTGATATTAAAATACTGTTTACTAAATCATGCATATAAATGCAAAGAAGAAACTGTTTGCAACCTACTGCGTTAATAAGAGATGGTTTATAAGACAACACAATTCCAAGTATCAACATGTGGAATGTAAAGATCTGATCTCAATCCACAATGTGATTTTTTTGGCTGTTTTTTGAAGCATAGTCTCTGCATTGCCATGCAATCACACTAACTTCTGATGACACTGTATTTGACTGATTAAACTCTTAATCGTGCCAGTGCTTAACTTCAGAATACAAGTGGCCTTTTCAGATTTGAGCATATGATTGCACATTTGCAAGATCAGGACTTCATTTGCATATTCAAACTGCAAAACTGCATCTTCCCTTTGTCTGTGTAAGGCCAACTATAGCGCTCCAAATGCTAAACAACCACTGTAGAGTTGGACAGTATTTTTAGCATCTCTGTGGTGCACTCCTATCTTTAGCTGCTGTGTTCACAAACAATCCCACAGGACACTGCATAGCTAACATAGCTCAGGCTCTTCACCACATTCCAACTTTTCTCCCAAAACATGGTGAAAGCAGAGTATGAAACAGACCGGTTCAGGACCTGCTACAGTTTCCTAAGAAGCATTGTCTTGAGCAGAGCAGGGCTATTTTCAAGCACAAAAACAATAAAACCTCAGCACATTCTATTCTGGAGCGGTGATGGAGCTTGCTGTGACTTCCTCGGGGGAAAATACAGCTCTACACTCCAAGTTTGCACTGTGCAGATAAATCAAGTAGGACAGCAAAGGATTTCTGCATGTTGTTTCCTAGCAGGATGTGCCCATGGGTTCATGGCAAATTTCTGGTCAAAGCTTAACCCTGCAAGAGAAGTTAATAATTGAACTTGCCAAATCATCACAATTTCTAAATCCAACTGCGCCTTGTTTTTACAAAGGGGCATATTAAACCAGTGAGCCATTTTATTAGACTCATGCTCGTGTAACAAAAACATGTGTTAGTTCTCGAGTGCCAAGTACCATCCTGGAGGGTTACCAATCCCTGATATAGACTTCGTAGGCAGACTGCAGTTATCTGTCACAACAGAGGAGGTAGTTTGGAATACACAGGATGAAGCATGCTGCTCCACTTGGGAATACTTTACGTGGTCCTGATCTCTTTGTAAAACTCTAGGGAGATGAACTGCAGTGGGGGAAAAAGAGCTTGAAACTTACTGCAGCCTGTGGTGGGATTATCTCACAGAAGCCTCGTGGATGGCTGGAGCTCCCTCCTTCATTCCCTTTAGGAACTTTTGCAATGGGTGCAGCATCAACATGCAGCTGCAGCAGCTGGGTCAACTCTGAGTGCATAGGAAATGCTTTTAGAGTCATTTGCATAAGGCATTTCAAAACTACAGGGAGACCACAAGGAGAGAAAAGACTCATTGGGGGAATGGGAGTATTAATCAGATGACTGACCTTTGAAGCTTTGAATATGAAATGCTTTGCACACTGAGCTGGAGCTGCACATGGAGACAATAGCCTCCCATATCTTGATTTACAGAGGAAGTACTGATGGAATTTCATATATCCCGTTAATGGTGAAAGGAAGGGAATTATGTAAAGGAACTATTTTTTTCATTAAGTGTCTTAGCTAAGTCTTGCAGATGAGCCTAGACACTTGACTGCAATTTAATTTCAAAGGGACAAGACAACCTGAAAACCTCAGAAAACCCTAGACCTTGTGAGTGCTTCAAAAAATAAATTCCTCATTTCCCCATTTCATTTATCTTCTCTCCCAATACTACATGTGATCAAACATTCTCTTATTAGAGCTCTTTAAACGCTAATGGACATTCCAAACAAACTGTGTTCATTTGCTTCCTCTGCCCCGCACAGCTATGGCTGCATGTCAGGGAGGTGAGAACTGAGGAAACAGTACCAGGGCTAGAGGGTGTCCCTTGGCTCTGCAGCAAGCAGAAATGCACAGGAGGCAGTGGCCAGGCAACACGTGCCATGCACTATGGCTGCAATACCCCATGTCTACAATATACACATGCTTTTTTTTGTTGTTGTTCTGCTCAGAGTTATTTTTTCCTTTCAAGCATACCGCAAGTTCAATTCAGAGTCTCACAGTTTTTTGTCCGAAGTGTTCACGTTACACAACATGAGCATCAGATTAAAGAGAAGACCAAAAAACCCTGCAGGTACTTTGCTTTTTTTTTCTGAGCCTTTCTTAAAGGACTTACATTTTCAAATGAGTAGAGGCTTTTCCTCCACCCAGAGAGCAAGGCTGACATCCTGGGTTATAGTCCTTATCCTAGTAAGGGCTCCTTAACTGAGAAATGTGGGTTTCCAGACTTGGCCTTAGTAAGAAACAATGATATTACAGGAAAACTCACTGTATGCTTTTGAACATCAACACTTAATTACCCTTCTATTTTCTAATACAGACACGATGCCTAGAGTTGAACAAACACATTCCTGAAAGGTCAGAATACTCAAACTGTGTGTACCTAGTTTAGGATGACAAACCTGTTGCTGCTTTTATGACATTTCAGTTTACCCACAAGAATTACACTACTTCCCCTAAAAGTTCTCAAGCTTGAGAACATGCTCTTCTCCCAGTGTCTGAAAGTGAAGGCAAAACTTTTTCTACACAAATTTATCACAGCTGCCACTGAATCCTGTGACTTACTGAGAATTCTGCCTTTCCTCCAAAAAGGGCTTGAGCCACCAGCAGACACAGGCACAAGGATGCCCTGTCCACTTGGAGGAGAGGGGCTGCCTTGGCTGGATGGCAGCCAGCAGAGAGCTGCTGCCCAGGCCAGCACACACAGCCATCCACCAAACTCTGCAATCCTGAACGAACAGGTTCGTGAATTCTCCCAAACCACACAGCTGGAGGGCAGGGAGCTCTGCACTTTTTTTTGAACGAATGGGAGGGACTTCCTCTTTTAGCTATCGTTACACGGGTTAGTGAGGATGTAACTTCTGCAACCATCAGGAAACGACTGTCTGTCGGATGGCACCATGGAGTGCTCCCAGGGAGCTGCAAGGACCCTGCTAACTGGGAACAGAAGTTTGGATTTCCTGGAAGTGTTCTCATCTGCCACTAAACACTGTGTTCTGTCCACTTTCAAGTTGCAGGGCACTCAAGGAACTGAAGGGGCACCAGTTTAACCCTAATGCATAGAGAGGAGATTAACTTATTTATTACAGAGCTTGCTTCATCACTTCAGACCACATTCCCTCCTTGGGGCTCAGAGATCCTGAAGCCAAGGCCACACTGAACTAGCTCCAGGACTAATTAGCAAGGGTGGGCAGTATGTTAATGCAACCCACCTGGCTGGGACATGCCAGGACCTCAGATGGACACTGCACATGCTGTGCACAGACACTCAGCAATCTTAATTGGAATTGTACTGGGAGAAAGCCCCTTAAGGACATCTTAGGCACGCTAAGATGACCGTCCTCTATAAGAAATGTCAGCCCCTCAGGTGGAAGTAGCTGAACTGCAGCTGGGAAGCATTTACTGCAAATGCAGTGGAGAGAGAATAGGTGAGCCACTACAGAGTGGCTGAGGGTAACCATTTTATTTCACGTTGGCACAGAGGCTGTCAGGTACTGCTCTGTAGAAGGAAATGAAACTTCTTCAAATGGACTAACTTGAGTACTTCCAAGTGCTTACCACGGCTGCAACCCCTCATCTCCATCTGTACCTATTCAAAGCTCTGCCAGGACCTTGACAGCATATCCTGCATACATCATAACCATCAATATGCATTTCACCAGTCTCCCATTCCCAAGTTCCTATGAGAGGGCCTACTTCTATTCTGAAGCAAATTTTCATCAATGTCTCTCCTAGTGCCCAGCAGCAGCACTGGTTCCTCACCACAGCACATATGCAGCCCTGTGCACCTCGAGCTACCCCTGTGTGGGAAGAGATCTCCAGTTCTTCGAAACTTACTTACTTCCTACTGAACTTGCTTGAAGAGACTGCAAAGAAACTGTACCTGGTTTCCTGTGCTACAGTCACTACATTTACCAGACATGAGGTAGGAAATGGGCAGGAAATGCCAACCTTATGTATGACAGCAATTCTTCCCCTTCCCTCCATGACACGTTCGAGTAGCACACCAAGACCTGACCTTGCACTTTTTAGTGCAGCCTTTCTTTCACAAACATTTGAATTAGATCTGGAGCCAACAACAAATAGAAAGCCAAACACATTGCCAAACGCATTAATTTTTTAATGAAAAAGGCTGACACCCTGTTTTATATCTATTTGTGCTCAAATCTAAAATGCACTGGCCATTTTTAACAACATTAATTTGGTAAGATGAACAAAAATTTTAAAAACTCAACCTATTTTTTACATCTTCTGATACTAATAGTATAAAAACTGTTAAAGAACTGATTTTATTTGGGTTATTTGTACAGACATGAGAGGTGCTGCTGAACAAAAAAGGTGTACTACGATTAAGCATATATGTTCGTAAGTTTCAGCTGTTATATTTCTCTTTTTTACAGTCATCTTCACCTTGCTTCTGTTTCAAAATCTAATCAGAAAACCAACACAGAATTAGTCCTTCACCTTGTTTCTTTGCACAACTGTTTGGACAATGTATTTAAAATAGCACTGCTCTAACCTGGCAGCATTTCTTATTTACTTTATCCAGGCATAAATGACAGCCTAAAGAATAAGGAATTGTAATCAGATACAGCCCGTCTTTCCCTAGTAAAACTACCTCTTTTTTCCTCTTGAGCACCTAAAGCTGAAAAACAATTTCCCTCTTTTGTTTCCCCATTCATTATATACAAACAGGGACAGATAAATGTCAAGTGCATCTTTAAAGGAAAAATGCACCACAATTTATCAGTCCTCCAATGAAAAAAACAACCTCCTTTTTCTTGAATTTGAAGTACTTTTTCTTAGTATACAACAAGACACCAAAAATAACCCATGGGAGAAATGGGGTGACATTGGGGCACACTGTTGATTTACGGAAGTTTCTGCTCCAGCTGCGCCCTGTGTGTTGCCTTACACAGCGTTTCCTGGTTTCTGTGAGACAAATCTGCTCTGTAACAGGACAGACAGTAAGTCAGAAGTGTCAATATGAGCAACTCCCTGAAAACAAACTTTGCTCATTTACAATACAGCGTTTCTAGTGTGGGCCATGGAACTGCCCTGCAGGGAAGGAGCTCGCCAGGCTCCTGCGAGCAAGCTGGGCCCACAGCAAAGCACGAGGCCCCACTCCTCAACCCTGCCAAGAAAATGGGATTTGTGGGGAAAATGGCGAGCTGGCCAGAAGCTGTGTCATCAGGTTTCCTCACCCAGCACTTGTGCAAGATGAGATTCTGCTTGTCACCAAGTGCCCTCACTCCAGGGCTCAGGGTATTGGGGCACCTTGGGCAGCTTTTGCACAGCAACTCTGAAAACCATGGGCTCTTCAGGACTGCCCATTTCATGAAGCCAAAGTGGAGCTGTTATGGGATTCCTGGATGGCTCTCACATTGCCATAGTCTGGATCTCTCACTGACCCACATTAGTTTTGGGTTTTCTGAAAGAGGCCAGACATTCTCCCCTAAAATGTGCAGAAGCTCATGGATTGGAAAAGGAAGGAGAATTAACCTCAAGTACATTTCCACTATTTTCTAATTATTTGTGTCTAACTCTTAAAAACAATCCAAAAACCAGGAAACATTTCCATTACCCCTTAAAAACGTGTTTTTCCATACAAGATAACAGTGGCAGCCTTCACCAGCACATAGTAAGCTCCTGGCTTCTGAAGCACACAGCTGTCAAACAACTAAACACTTTTAATAGAAACCTGGTCCATTAACAAGCTGAACCATCAAGCAGTCACGCAAAAAAGCAAACAACCCCAGGAAGAGCTGATGTCTTTCCATGCTGAACAAAAAACTATTTACAGTAAGCAAAATAATGCAGCTTCTAAAAATGCTTTTCCTCCCTCTCCAATGCATCTGCACATAACTTTCCCTTCGTTCCTGATGCAAATTTAAGGAAGCAAACCTTGCCCTTGTCTGTGCTCACTGGTTCCTGGGGGTTCCGTTGTGCTGATGGCCTCCCAGCACCCCTTTTGCCACATTTCACTGCAGATCTCATCAGGTCCAGGCTCTCCACTGCCCCATGAATCAAACACATTTCTGTTTGGGTATCTCAGTGCTCATCAGTAATACTTTTTAAAAGAAAAGCAGAACTTGGGCTTTTCCTCTCTGAAATCTGTCTTGAGGATATTCTACACTCAGAACAATCTGTATTCAGTTTTATAACTGGGCCTCAGCTGGTGAAACAAATGGAAACTTTGCTGCTGATTTCAGTGGGCATTGCTCTGTGTATCCACTCACAGTTTGCTCTTTTGAGGATTAAATGATCTCCACATCTTTTACAGCAACCTCAGCACTCACCTTCACTTTCCGCATATCTGTGCATCTAGACATGAACAGAGTTTTTATTGTTTCTGCACTCTCCATATTTGACTTCTTTCAAACCCCACGTGCAATACAAATAACTGCACTACAAGGAAGAGAAAGTACATGTTTAACACAAACATTTATAATTCCAAAGCCTTAGACAACAATTGAGATAAACCCAGCATCAATGGCAGTACAAGCTGTGCTATGTGATTCAAGGGGGGTCCTCAAGGTGCAGTTTGCATTTAATGCTTCTGCCATTAGCTCAGGCTTTAGGTGAAACAAAACATCCCACCTCATTAGGCAGGTGGAATAAAATGGAGGTGAGGTTTGCAACACTCCTACTTGGTGTGGGAAGAACCACGCTCACTTGACAGGCAAGGTGATTCTATGTCCTCTGATGAAGATTTAATTTCTGGAATTTTCATTTCTGAAAAAGGATTGACCCCTTCCCCCTCACTGTTTTAAGTACGTTCCCAAAGGCATCCCTAACAACAGCAAATCTGTGTGCAATGCTCTCCTCAAATCTTTTGCCTTTCACATATAGGCCAGCTGCTCTCCAGACACAGCACTGGGCTACAGAATCGGGCTGCTCTGATTTAGAACTGAGGTGTTTAAAGTAAGGCAATCTAATTATCGACTTGATAGCCCACAATGTCTGCAGTCAGCAAAGTTTAAAAAATGCAAAATATTGACAGGATCAGACAAATACATAATGAGGGAGTTATTAAAATGCAAATTGCCTGCCTTCTGGTACTCTTGTGGTGCATGGCATAGGACTCCAGAGCCTGCTTCCCTCTAACTCTGCGCAGGTTAGGAGAAGGAAAAGAAACAGAGCTACGGAAAAAAAATGGGCTGAGCTATCATAGGCCAGCTGGATGGGACCACACATCATGGGGGTCCCCCAAAGAAACACAATGACTACATGGGAATGGGAGGCACTGCAAGAACAGGCAGCTCTGCACAGACTGGACCCCAGACTTTTCCAGGATTTCAGAAAGGTCCCAGAGCAGAGGGAAGCCCAACAACAACAGTTCAGTGCCCCATCTATACATCTATTTTGGGGGAACTCCAGAAGTGAAACTTTTTGCGAGTTGGTGAAACTTGATATAAACATGCATGAAAGACACTACATTAGGATTTATTTAAAAAGTCCAAAGAAAGGATGTAATGGAAATCCTCTACCCAATCTGCTAGGAGATGCTAACACCTGGCTTTATAGGTTGATATGTTCAGAAGAAAAAGTTCAGTGCCTTGATCCAGTTTGGGAAGTCCTAGCTGGAAGATGAAATAGGGTATTGTTACAAGGCATAGAATTCCTTCTGTTCTCATCTCTGCCCCTCGCTTTTTCTTCTCATTTAAATAGCCTTCTAATCCTGTGGACTGTCTGGTATACACTTACTATTTTACCTTGCAGACACATTCCTTTAAGTCTGAGGCTGTTGTATGTGTCTAGATGTCTATAATAGAACAAGTAAAATAATACCATTCCCAGCTGGGCTGGATGATCTAAGCCCCCACTAGGAGAAAACTTTGATGCATAATATAATTTCATGCAATGCATTTCAGTCATGTTAATATTGCTGTAACAACTTCTAAAAATGACTCCAATATAGACAGTGATACCTAATTAACAGGCAAATTCTAAGGGGGAAGTTAAATGCTAATTTTACACTGGCATTTAGCCTAAGAACTTCATTATGCCATCTTCTATTTTAAACTGTAGCCATCCCACCTTGTGCTGTGCTGCCGCCTGTTCTCAGGCAGTATTGCGTGGAGCACAATCATTCCTTGCAAGACAGACAAGGTCACAATGGTTGGGGCTGGGTACCTGACTGAAACCAGGAGGAAAGCTGGTCCCTGCCCCAGGAGCCTGCAGGGACTCTGAAGCTGAGCTTTAGCCATGCCTGGAAGGGGAATTTTGTGCAGGGCACTAAAGTGATGGTTGGAAGGATGTAGCTACTCAGGGCTCCTGCAAAGGCATCAAAAAGGAAAGGACAGTGCAGCAATACAATCCCCAGTGAATACTGGCCCTTTCCAGTACCTGGTTAGAGCAGCCATGGGAAATGTGGGGTCAGGCAGCCAAAGGTTACTGAGCCTTCCCCCTCACCGGTGAGCAGCACTGATACCAGCCAATTCTCCATCTTGTCTTTTGGATAAATAAAATCCAAAACACACTAGCAATGGCAAAGGTGCAGAAAAATGTTGAAAAATACTACAGAATACTTGAACTTACAGCCAGGGCTGTGGTAAAGCTGTATCAGATTTGCAGAGAAATTAGATGCCTCGTTAGCTGTGGATAGATGTACAACTGCCCAAATTTAAACTTCCTCCTTTCCCAGCTCACCCAGTCATTACAAATCACGCGGCTGAATGAAAGCTGAAAAAACATGAAGAACTTGGCAGTTTTGCTGCAGTGAGTCCCATAATAAATGAGGGATAAGGGGTGGCAGCACTGATAATCTTAATATCAAAACCACATTTTCTGCAAAGCAACCTACAATTGTTCATATGTAAAAAACATCATGTTGGTAGGAGGGAACAAACTGTCCTGCACTACATAGATGGCCATTTCATTACAGATTCCCACTGATTGTGACTCAAAACCCACACAATCCACACACCCTTTCTTTTTAATACATGCACAAGGTGCACAACATGGCTGGATGATGTTATGCAGCTCTAGACAGTGGTCTCAAAGGCAGAGTTGGTGGTACATTTGTACTGTGCAGTATCACACATGAATTATTAACAAAAGTTAAGGAATGAAAGCAGAGCAAAGCATCATCTGCCCAACTAAAGTCAGCTCCTGAAACGTGCTGAGCAGCATTCCCCTGTTCTCAAATCAAATGGGCTGGAGGCAGCACGGTACCCAGGAGCCCTGGTCCCCATGGCATCTCTTCCTGGTCTCCCCATCTTTCTCCCTGAAGCAATTAAAAAATCCTGAAGGCTTCTTGGCAAGCCAATTTTTCTCTCTCTCTCCCTCTGAAGTGACACTGGCTAGGTAGGGTTTAGTTTTGTGAGCACTAAGCCTTTTTCCTAAAGCTAAAAATGTTTGTATAGATGTGAGCAGCCTTGACCACATGCAGGAAAATCTAGTGCATTGCTTATCAGTGGATTTGGCTTCACACCAAGAGTAACACACTGCTATAAAGGGCCAACGCAGTATGGAAAAGGAGCTGTTCTACTAGAATACACTCCGTTAATTCTGGCTGAACTGACATTCTCCTAGGACAAGAGCTCAAAGCACATTTAGGCTGTTGTACTAAGCGTGGCAGGGAATGGAGCAGCAGGCTGGTTTCTCTGATGTCACTAAACAACAGGCAGACACCCCCCTGCTCCCCCACCCACCCAAAAAAAAAAAAAATCAATCTCTTGAGAAAGCAAATGTGGGACAAACTCTCACAGCATCATCTTCCACCAAAATACCACGTTTTAAACAAAAATCCCCTCCACCCTAGCAGGGAGAAAAAACCCTGAAAAGTCAAAAATTCCAGCCTTGCTATACTTACTGTAATTGTCCTTTATAAGAAGAGCCCTCTAGTTATGTGAAATGACATTGCCTCAGTGAGGCAGGCTCCCCGCGCTCCGCACAGGAAGGAAGCAGACACACATCTCTTTAAGAGCCGTTTCCTCTCTGCTCTATTAATTTCAGAGATTAAGCAAGCCACTCCTTTGTGGCATAACAGAGCAAGATAGAGCCATTGTGTTTGAGGAGAGTCCTGCTCGTTGGCTTCCTACCTTTCAGTGGGGAGATGCATTTGCACTTTATTCTCAGATGAAACACCAGTAAACTTCCAGCAGCCCTAAAACCCCCCTTATTCTTAAATTACCGTTTCAGCACAGAAGAGGCCAGCAGCACCATTCCTTTCCCTCCCACTGATGAGGGTTTCAATGTCTCACTGACACAGTTCAGGATGCGAAAAAATCAAACCGGCTGCATCAGAGGAGGAATTTTCTTTTCAAGGGCCCTGAATCAACAGGACTTATTTAATCAGGATTATTTTGCCTGGACACACACCTTCCACCTCCTGTCCCTCCCTACCATGTTGAACCTGAAGCACTAAATTTACCATCTTTTTTTTCCTCTCTTCTTCCTTTAAAATTTCTCCTCTTTTCTTCTTTTAAAATTTATACATCTTTTTGCTGTTTTGCTTGCACAAAATCCCTTCAGCTCTTACCAGATGCCGGATGATCTTTAATAATACAGAGGCCATCGCCTCTCCATTTCAAAGACTATCACCACATCTCGTGTTGGAGCCTGGGATTACATGGGCAACCAAAGCAACCATCAGCTGACCAGAGCCTCAGCTGTTCCTAAAGTTTTCTGATGGAGGAAGAGAGAAGCAGGAGAAGATTCAGCCAATGAAGGATAAATTGGGATCCCCACTCCAAGCCTGGGCTTCCACGTCTCCTCCTAAAGCTCACTTAGGTGTTTTATGCTCAGCTTTCCAGGTTTTTTCCCTGATTGTTAGGCAGACGAGGCTGGGAACACGGGACCCTTTTGCAGTCCGCGGCCGTAGGAAATACCGCTTTGCGGGGGCGCCCAAAGCTGCAGAAGCCTTGAGACACGCTCACATTTCTTAGTGTAAACACAGCCCTTGCTAAACAGAAAAGCCACCAGCAGCAAACAGATACCTTCAGGGGGAGGGGGAAAAAGATAACAGGCTCAGGGCTTTTGAGCAGCAGCAGCAGGAGAAAGAGCGACCCCCTGGCTGAAGCAGGGGCGTGTGAGCCAGAATACTGTTTGTACTGTACCTTCCCTTGCAACACAGAGTCAGGAACACAAAACTCATCCAGATAAAACAATCTGCCTATTCAGCAGCTTTCTTTTCATGAGCTGCTTCATCTTTGCAGGCTGCCCCCCCTTTCCCCTCCCCGCTTCCCAGCCACCAACTGAAAACTTCAGAAAGAAAAGGAGAAAGGAGTTGTTCAGACAAAGGGCTGATTCTCTGCGAGGGGAGGGCACACACACAGAAAACACGGTCACGGTGTTCTGGGCACAGTGCTGGCACGTTGCTCTGCCAGTAGTTGTAGGAATCTGCTCCCCAGGCCCTGCTTCAGGTTTTGGGACCATGCAGTTAGAAAAAGGAGGCAGCTGTAGCTCCTGCACGTCCAGCAGGAGCCTCCTGGATGTGTTCCTGGCCAGCACTGCAGCCGGGTATTTGCACCTCTGCACCTTCTCCCAGCAGCTACATGGGGCAGGTCCTTTGCAAGCTTTTGCCTGTCTCTTGTCGATAGAAATCTTAACCCTATCCAGAGATTTTTCCTCTGGGACATTCTCTTGCAAAAAACAGTTCGTGGTGGGATTTTTTTTTCTATTTTT